>CM051235.1:94091600-94489100 GCA_027917425.1 Gastrophryne carolinensis
CACACCCTGGAGTTGGCAGAAGTTGGCAGCAGCAGCAGCAGGAGCCCAAATATACACTGGAGTTGGCCTCAGGAGCCCAAAAATTGGATGAATCACACCCTGGAGTTGGCAGGAGTTGACAGTAGTAGCAGCAGGAGCCCAAATATACACTGGAGTTGGCTTCAGGAGCCCAAAAATTGGATGAATCACACCCTGGAGTTGGCAGAAGTTGGCAGCAGCAGCAGCAGGAGCCCAAATATACACTGGAGTTGGCCTCAGGAGCCCAAAAATTGGATGAATCACACCCTGGAGTTGGCAGAAGTTGGCAGTAGTAGCAGCAGGAGCCCAAATATACACTGGAGTTGGCTTCAGGAGCCCAAAAATTGGATGAATCACACCCTGGAGTTGGCAGAAGTTGGCAGTAGCAGCAGCAGGAGCCCAAATATACACTGGAGTTGGCCTCAGGAGCCCAAAAATTGGATGAATCACACCCTGGAGTTGGCAGAAGTTGGCAGTAGTAGCAGCAGGAGCCCAAATATACACTGGAGTTGGCTTCAGGAGCCCAAAAATTGGATGAATCACACCCTGGAGTTGGCAGAAGTTGGCAGTAGCAGCAGCAGGAGCCCAAATATACACTGGAGTTGGCTTCAGGAGCCCAAAAATTGGATGAATCACACCCTGGAGTTGGCAGGAGTTGACAGTAGCAGCAGCAGGAGCCCAAATATACACTGGAGTTGGCTTCAGGAGCCCAAAAATTGGATGAATCACACCCTGGAGTTGGCAGAAGTTGGCAGCAGCAGCAGCAGCAGGAGCCCAAATATACACTGGAGTTGGCTTCAGGAGCCCAAAAATTGGATGAATCACACCCTGGAGTTGGCAGGAGTTGACAGTAGCAGCAGCAGGAGCCCAAATATACACTGGAGTTGGCCTCAGGAGCCCAAAAATTGGATGAATCACACCCTGGAGTTGGCAGGAGTTGACAGTAGCAGCAGCAGGAGCCCAAATATACACTGGAGTTGGCTTCAGGAGCCCAAAAATTGGATGAATCACACCCTGGAGTTGGCAGAAGTTGGCAGCAGCAGCAGCAGCAGGAGCCCAAATATACACTGGAGTTGGCTTCAGGAGCCCAAAAATTGGATGAATCACACCCTGGAGTTGGCAGGAGTTGACAGTAGCAGCAGCAGGAGCCCAAATATACACTGGAGTTGGCTTCAGGAGCCCAAAAATTGGATGAATCACACCCTGGAGTTGGCAGAAGTTGGCAGCAGCAGCAGCAGCAGGAGCCCAAATATACACTGGAGTTGGCTTCAGGAGCCCAAAAATTGGATGAATCACACCCTGGAGTTGGCAGAAGTTGGCAGTAGCAGCAGCAGGAGCCCAAATATACACTGGAGTTGGCTTCAGGAGCCCAAAAATTGGATGAATCACACCCTGGAGTTGGCAGAAGTTGGCAGTAGCAGCAGCAGGAGCCCAAATATACACTGGAGTTGGCTTCAGGAGCCCAAAAATTGGATGAATCACACCCTGGAGTTGGCAGGAGTTGACAGTAGCAGCAGCAGGAGCCCAAATATACACTGGAGTTGGCTTCAGGAGCCCAAAAATTGGATGAATCACACCCTGGAGTTGGCAGAAGTTGGCAGCAGCAGCAGCAGCAGGAGCCCAAATATACACTGGAGTTGGCTTCAGGAGCCCAAAAATTGGATGAATCACACCCTGGAGTTGGCAGGAGTTGACAGTAGCAGCAGCAGGAGCCCACATATACACTGGAGTTGGCCTCAGGAGCCCAAAAATTGGATGAATCACACCCTGGAGTTGGCAGGAGTTGACAGTAGCAGCAGCAGGAGCCCAAATATACACTGGAGTTGGCCTCAGGAGCCCAAAAATTGGATGAATCACACCCTGGAGTTGGCAGGAGTTGACAGTAGCAGCAGCAGGAGCCCAAATATACACTGGAGTTGGCTTCAGGAGCCCAAAAATTGGATGAATCACACCCTGGAGTTGGCAGAAGTTGGCAGCAGCAGCAGCAGCAGGAGCCCAAATATACACTGGAGTTGGCTTCAGGAGCCCAAAAATTGGATGAATCACACCCTGGAGTTGGCAGAAGTTGGCAGCAGCAGCAGCAGCAGGAGCCCAAATATACACTGGAGTTGGCTTCAGGAGCCCAAAAATTGGATGAATCACACCCTGGAGTTGGCAGAAGTTGGCAGTAGCAGCAGCAGGAGCCCAAATATACACTGGAGTTGGCTTCAGGAGCCCAAAAATTGGATGAATCACACCCTGGAGTTGGCAGGAGTTGACAGTAGCAGCAGCAGGAGCCCAAATATACACTGGAGTTGGCTTCAGGAGCCCAAAAATTGGATGAATCACACCCTGGAGTTGGCAGAAGTTGGCAGTAGTAGCAGCAGGAGCCCAAATATACACTGGAGTTGGCTTCAGGAGCCCAAAAATTGGATGAATCACACCCTGGAGTTGGCAGGAGTTGACAGTAGCAGCAGCAGGAGCCCAAATATACACTGGAGTTGGCCTCAGGAGCCCAAAAATTGGATGAATCACACCCTGGAGTTGGCAGGAGTTGACAGTAGTAGCAGCAGGAGCCCAAATATACACTGGAGTTGGCTTCAGGAGCCCAAAAATTGGATGAATCACACCCTGGAGTTGGCAGAAGTTGGCAGTAGCAGCAGCAGGAGCCCAAATATACACTGGAGTTGGCTTCAGGAGCCCAAAAATTGGATGAATCACACCCTGGAGTTGGCAGAAGTTGGCAGTAGCAGCAGCAGGAGCCCAAAAAATGGCCTAAAGACATAAATATGTTTTGCACCATTTGTAAAGTGTAAAACGTGGCACCATGCTGAATCTAGTCGCATGCATCAGGCATTGGTGGGTGGAAATCCTGGCTGATCCATCCCTGATTCATTTTGACAAAGGTGAGTCTCTCCACATTTTTAGTTGACAGACGAGTTCTCCTCGCCGTAACTATGGCCCCCGCCGCACTAAACACCCGCTAAGATGGCACGCTACTTGCCGGGCAGGACAGCTTTTCCAGGGCAAACTCTGCTAGTTGCGGCCACAAATCAAGTTTGGCTGCCCAGAAGTCCAGCGGATCCTCAAGGTGTGTTGGCATGGTCATGTCAAAGTATGACATGACCTGCTGGTTCAGGTCCTGCTCCAGGTCTTCCTGCTGCTCATGAGTAGCCTCACTATGCGGGTGTAGAAAGCTACTCATTAGCGACTGAAGACTGAGGCTGCTGCTGCTGATGGAGCTTCTGCTGCTGCTGCTGCCAACCCCCCCAGCGGCCATGGCAGTGGAAGGTGAGCGCAGAGGTCCCCTCGAGTCAGACCTGCGAGAGTATGGACCATGGCGCAGATAGGCATCGGCCAACTGCCTACGTAGAATGTCTTTGTAGTAGTTGAGTTTGTCCTCCCTCTCGGTGGGTTTAAAAAATGCCCCCATTTTGTGCCGGAAGCGAGGGTCCAATAAGGTGGACAGCCAGAAGTCATCCCGCCGACAGATGGAAACAATTCTGGGGTCACTACGCAAGCATGTGAGCATGCTTCGTGCCATTTGCGCAAGTGACTCGGATGGACTACCTGTCTCCATCTCCACTGCATACTGCCACGGTGTGCCCGGGTCCTCTGTCTCTCCTTCCTCAAAAACCTCTAGCTCCTCTGGCTGCTCCTGCTCCTCCTCTCCTGTCCGCTGACTAGATAAACCAGCCATTTCGCCAAGCCTAAACTGTGTTTCGCTGGGCAACTCCTCCTCCTCCTCTTCCTCCTCCTCCTCCTCCAGTTCAGCTCCAACGGGGTTCATGTGGCCGTAAGATGTAAACGCCATGTCTCCAGTGCCCTGACCAGCCATGGTTTCCAACATGTGCTGTAGTACATGAAGCAGTGGAATCACGTCGTTCATCCCGTAATCCTGCCGACTGACAAATAAAGTGGCTTCCTCAAAGGGCCTGAGCAAACGGCAGGTGTCACGTATGAGCTGCCACTGGTTGACATTGAAGTTACACAGGGGAGTCCCCCTATCTGCTTGGATCATCAGGAAATCCGTGATGGCTTTTCTCTGTTCATATAATCGGTCCAACATGTGAAGGGTGGAATTCCAACGGGTGGAAACATCGCAAATCAGACTATGTTGGGGGATACCATTCTGACGCTGTAGCTCAAGAAGGGTGTGTTTGGCGGTGTAGGAGTGGCTGAAGTGCATGCAAAGTTTCCGTGAAGTTGTTAGGATGTCCTGCAGATGGGGGGAACACTTCAGAAACCGCTTGACAACCAGATTGAAGACGTGAGCCATGCAGGGGGCATGGGTCAGGCTTCCTTGGCGCAGCGCAGACAAAATGTTCTTCCCATTGTCGGTAACCATGATTCCCATTTTAAGTTTTCTCGGAGTAAGCCATGTTTGGATTTCCTGATGAATACATTTAAGCAGTTCCTCCCCTGTGTGACTCCGTTCGCCAAGACAAACCATGTGAAGCACTGCGTGACACCTCCGTGCCCTGCACACATGGTAGACTGGAGGGGCACTGAGACTTGAGCCTACAGTGGAGGGTGAGGAGATGGCGGAGGATGAGGAGGCCGAGTCGCACGGTGTCACAGGCCCAATGGGCAGAGAGCGCGAAGGCCGAAGCGGCGTGACCTGTCCAAGTTGCTGCTGCAAAGGGACCACATTCACCCAGTGGGCCGTAAACGACATGTACTGCCCCTGACCGTAGTTACAGCTCCAGATGTCGGCGCTGCCATGTATTTTGCTACACACCGACAGGCTCAAGGACTGGCCCACCTTCTGTTCAACAAAAGTGTGCAGCGCTGGTACTGCCTTCTTGGCAAAGAAATGACGGCTTGGGACTCTCCACCTCGGCTCGGCACAAGCCATCAGTTCTCTGAAAGGTGCAGATTCCACCACCTGAAAAGGGAGCGACTGCAGCACCAGCAACTTGGACAGGAGCACATTCAGCTTCTGCGCCGTAGGATGAGTGGGCGCATACTGCTGTCTCTTGGACATGGCTTCGCTGATGGATTGCTGGCGGGATGCATGACTTGGAGGAGGAGGAGGAGGAGCAGGAGCGACAGAGGATGGGTGTGACGCACAGCTGCCTTCGGCTGAGGTGCTGGAGCCTTGGCTGGCAGAAATTGGGAGCTCACTTGGTGAGGAAGCAGACTGGACCACCCCTTGGGAGCCTCGGTTCTCCCAGGTCGTTTTATGGTGACGCATCATATGTTGACGCAGGGCCGTGGTGCCAACATTTGGACCCTGGCCACGCTTCACCTTTTGCCTACATATCTTGCATGTGGCCATGTTACCCTCCTGCGGATGCCTCAGGAAAAACTGCCACACTGCCGAGTAGCTACTTTTCCCACCCCCTGGCCTCACTGATTCACTGCTGCTGTTGCCAACTCCAGGAACCCCTGCTCCACTACCTCCCGATAAGGTAGACTGCCGCACAGCAGGTGCTCTACCCCGGCCCCGGCCCCGGCCGGCTCCAGCCTTTGGAATTGTGCCCCCATGCTGACTGCTACCACCTTGCTGCCTCAGCTGCTGACTCCGGGGCAACCTGCGCCCCTCTTCTCCTGATGATGACGATGAAGCCCCTTCATCACCCGGCTCCCAAGTGCGATCGGCTTCATCGTCATCATCATCATCATCACCGGGTTGTGGCTGTACGTCACTGATGTTCGTGGATTCGTCAACAGTGTCTGGCGCAGGAGCTGGAACGCTCGCAGCACCCACGACACTGTCCACATCACTATTTGTCTGCCTAGCTAAAGAAGCCACCTCCATTTCTTGGCTGGGCAGTAGCTGCTGACTGTCCTCCTGTATCTGATCGTCCTCCTCACTAAAGAGTGGAGCTGAACCCAAAGCATAGGATACGTCGCTGGGGGAGGGAACGGCGTAGGACAGAGGCAATGGGAGGACAGGGACTGCTCTCGGGGCATGCCAACTCAGGGTTGTGTCAGAGGAACCTACCGACCCTAGACTGGGGGTCTCAGATGTAAGTTGTGATGATGTTGTTGATGAGCGCGTCAGCCAATCTACCACGGCAGATGCGTTACTGGTGGAGACCCGACCGCTAGCAGATACTGGCAGATTAGGTCTCTCAGCGTGACTCCTGCTGCTACTGGCCCCCAGTCTGATGCGAGCTCTGCCTGCGGAATCTTGGCCTCTGCCACTCCTCTTTTCACTTCCAGGCACTTGTCTGCCCGACATAGTCTAACTGGCGTGGTAGTAGGTGATATTTTAAGAACCCCCAGGCAGCAGTGGGTCTATATAAAACAGAATATAATGCACACCAAAAGTGAGCAGTAACACTCAGCCTCCAACAGGCCTGCTTAGTGTAAATAAGAGAGCTGCTTAGTGTAAATAAAGAGGGGTATGCTATGTTACAGAATGGGATGCCTCAACAGAAGTGCACCTGGCAGGCAGCAGTAAGCCTATGCCCAGCAAAAGTGTCTTATAATATAAATATAATAAGAGCAAATGCTTATATGGTCTTAAACAGAGGCTGCTTTAGTCACAGAATGGGATGCCCTGGGCAGGAATGGACCTGGCAGGGTCCAGTAGGGCTTTGGCCAGCAAAAGTGTCTTTATCAGGCTAATTTCAAATATGATAAGAGCAAATGCTTATATGGTCTTAAACAGAGGCTGCTGTAGTCACAGAATGGGATGCCCCGGGCAGGAATCGACCTGGCAGGGTCCAGTAGGGCTTTGGCCAGCAAAAGTGTCTTTATCAGGCCTGATTTCTATGAGAATAAGTGCAAATGTTTATTATGCTATTAAATAGAGGCTGCTTTAGTCACAGAATGGGATGCCAGTGCCACAAAAACCAGAGAGCATGCCCAGCAAAAGTGTCTTTATCAGGCCTGATTTCTATGAGAATAAGTGCAAATGTTTATTATGCTATTAAATAGAGGCTGCTTTAGTCAAAGAATGGGATGCAAGTGCCACAAAAACCAAAAAGCATGCCCAGCAAAAGTGTCTTTATCAGGCCTGATTTCTATGAGAATAAGTGCAAATGTTTATTATGCTATTAAATAGAGGCTGCTTTAGTCACAGAATGGGATGCCAGTGCCACAAAAACCAGAGAGCATGCACAGCAAAAGTGTCTTTATCAGGCCTGATTTCTATGAGAATAAGTGCAAATGTTTATTATGCTATTAAATAGAGGCTGCTTTAGTCACAGAATGGGATGCCAGTGCCACAAAAACCAGAGAGCATGCACAGCAAAAGTGTCTTTATCAGGCCTGATTTCTATGAGAATAAGTGCAAATGTTTATTATGCTATTAAATAGAGGCTGCTTTAGTCACAGAATGGGATGCCAGTGCCACAAAAACCAGAGAGCATGCACAGCAAAAGTGTCTTTATCAGGCCTGATTTCTATGAGAATAAGTGCAAATGTTTATTATGCTATTAAATAGAGGCTGCTTTAGTCACAGAATGGGATGCCAGTGCCACAAAAACCAGAGAGCATGCCCAGCAAAAGTGTCTTTATCAGGCCTGATTTCTATGAGAATAAGTGCAAATGTTTATTATGCTATTAAATAGAGGCTGCTTTAGTCACAGAATGGGATGCCAGTGCCACAAAAACCAGAGAGCATGCCCAGCAAAAGTGTCTTTATCAGGCCTGATTTCTATGAGAATAAGTGCAAATGTTTATTATGCTATTAAATAGAGGCTGCTTTAGTCACAGAATGGGATGCCAGTGCCACAAAAACCAGAGAGCATGCCCAGCAAAAGTGTCTTTATCAGGCCTGATTTCTATGAGAATAAGTGCAAATGTTTATTATGCTATTAAATAGAGGCTGCTTTAGTCACAGAATGGGATGCCAGTGCCACAAAAACCAGAGAGCATGCCCAGCAAAAGTGTCTTTATCAGGCCTGATTTCTATGAGAATAAGTGCAAATGTTTATTATGCTATTAAATAGAGGCTGCTTTAGTCACAGAATGGGATGCCAGTGCCACAAAAACCAGAGAGCATGCCCAGCAAAAGTGTCTTTATCAGGCCTGATTTCTATGAGAATAAGTGCAAATGTTTATTATGCTATTAAATAGAGGCTGCTTTAGTCACAGAATGGGATGCCAGTGCCACAAAAACCAGAGAGCATGCCCAGCAAAAGTGTCTTTATCAGGCCTGATTTCTATGAGAATAAGTGCAAATGTTTATTATGCTATTAAATAGAGGCTGCTTTAGTCACAGAATGGGATGCCAGTGCCACAAAAACCAGAGAGCATGCACAGCAAAAGTGTCTTTATCAGGCCTGATTTCTATGAGAATAAGTGCAAATGTTTATTATGCTATTAAATAGAGGCTGCTTTAGTCACAGAATGGGATGCCAGTGCCACAAAAACCAGAGAGCATGCACAGCAAAAGTGTCTTTATCAGGCCTGATTTCTATGAGAATAAGTGCAAATGTTTATTATGCTATTAAATAGAGGCTGCTTTAGTCACAGAATGGGATGCCAGTGCCACAAAAACCAGAGAGCATGCCCAGCAAAAGTGTCTTTATCAGGCCTGATTTCTATGAGAATAAGTGCAAATGTTTATTATGCTATTAAATAGAGGCTGCTTTAGTCACAGAATGGGATGCCAGTGCCACAAAAACCAGAGAGCATGCCCAGCAAAAGTGTCTTTATCAGGCCTGATTTCTATGAGAATAAGTGCAAATGTTTATTATGCTATTAAATAGAGGCTGCTTTAGTCACAGAATGGGATGCCAGTGCCACAAAAACCAGAGAGCATGCCCAGCAAAAGTGTCTTTATCAGGCCTGATTTCTATGAGAATAAGTGCAAATGTTTATTATGCTATTAAATAGAGGCTGCTTTAGTCACAGAATGGGATGCCAGTGCCACAAAAACCAGAGAGCATGCCCAGCAAAAGTGTCTTTATCAGGCCTGATTTCTATGAGAATAAGTGCAAATGTTTATTATGCTATTAAATAGAGGCTGCTTTAGTCACAGAATGGGATGCCAGTGCCACAAAAACCAGAGAGCATGCCCAGCAAAAGTGTCTTTATCAGGCCTGATTTCTATGAGAATAAGTGCAAATGTTTATTATGCTATTAAATAGAGGCTGCTTTAGTCACAGAATGGGATGCCAGTGCCACAAAAACCAGAGAGCATGCCCAGCAAAAGTGTCTTTATCAGGCCTGATTTCTATGAGAATAAGTGCAAATGTTTATTATGCTATTAAATAGAGGCTGCTTTAGTCACAGAATGGGATGCCAGTGCCACAAAAACCAGAGAGCATGCCCAGCAAAAGTGTCTTTATCAGGCCTGATTTCTATGAGAATAAGTGCAAATGTTTATTATGCTATTAAATAGAGGCTGCTTTAGTCACAGAATGGGATGCCAGTGCCACAAAAACCAGAGAGCATGCCCAGCAAAAGTGTCTTTATCAGGCCTGATTTCTATGAGAATAAGTGCAAATGTTTATTATGCTATTAAATAGAGGCTGCTTTAGTCACAGAATGGGATGCCAGTGCCACAAAAACCAGAGAGCATGCCCAGCAAAAGTGTCTTTATCAGGCCTGATTTCTATGAGAATAAGTGCAAATGTTTATTATGCTATTAAATAGAGGCTGCTTTAGTCACAGAATGGGATGCCAGTGCCACAAAAACCAGAGAGCATGCCCAGCAAAAGTGTCTTTATCAGGCCTGATTTCTATGAGAATAAGTGCAAATGTTTATTATGCTATTAAATAGAGGCTGCTTTAGTCACAGAATGGGATGCCAGTGCCACAAAAACCAGAGAGCATGCCCAGCAAAAGTGTCTTTATCAGGCCTGATTTCTATGAGAATAAGTGCAAATGTTTATTATGCTATTAAATAGAGGCTGCTTTAGTCACAGAATGGGATGCCAGTGCCACAAAAACCAGAGAGCATGCCCAGCAAAAGTGTCTTTATCAGGCCTGATTTCTATGAGAATAAGTGCAAATGTTTATTATGCTATTAAATAGAGGCTGCTTTAGTCACAGAATGGGATGCCAGTGCCACAAAAACCAGAGAGCATGCCCAGCAAAAGTGTCTTTATCAGGCCTGATTTCTATGAGAATAAGTGCAAATGTTTATTATGCTATTAAATAGAGGCTGCTTTAGTCACAGAATGGGATGCCAGTGCCACAAAAACCAGAGAGCATGCCCAGCAAAAGTGTCTTTATCAGGCCTGATTTCTATGAGAATAAGTGCAAATGTTTATTATGCTATTAAATAGAGGCTGCTTTAGTCACAGAATGGGATGCCAGTGCCACAAAAACCAGAGAGCATGCCCAGCAAAAGTGTCTTTATCAGGCCTGATTTCTATGAGAATAAGTGCAAATGTTTATTATGCTATTAAATAGAGGCTGCTTTAGTCACAGAATGGGATGCCAGTGCCACAAAAACCAGAGAGCATGCCCAGCAAAAGTGTCTTTATCAGGCCTGATTTCTATGAGAATAAGTGCAAATGTTTATTATGCTATTAAATAGAGGCTGCTTTAGTCACAGAATGGGATGCCAGTGCCACAAAAACCAGAGAGCATGCCCAGCAAAAGTGTCTTTATCAGGCCTGATTTCTATGAGAATAAGTGCAAATGTTTATTATGCTATTAAATAGAGGCTGCTTTAGTCACAGAATGGGATGCCAGTGCCACAAAAACCAGAGAGCATGCCCAGCAAAAGTGTCTTTATCAGGCCTGATTTCTATGAGAATAAGTGCAAATGTTTATTATGCTATTAAATAGAGGCTGCTTTAGTCACAGAATGGGATGCCAGTGCCACAAAAACCAGAGAGCATGCCCAGCAAAAGTGTCTTTATCAGGCCTGATTTCTATGAGAATAAGTGCAAATGTTTATTATGCTATTAAATAGAGGCTGCTTTAGTCACAGAATGGGATGCCAGTGCCACAAAAACCAGAGAGCATGCCCAGCAAAAGTGTCTTTATCAGGCCTGATTTCTATGAGAATAAGTGCAAATGTTTATTATGCTATTAAATAGAGGCTGCTTTAGTCACAGAATGGGATGCCAGTGCCACAAAAACCAGAGAGCATGCCCAGCAAAAGTGTCTTTATCAGGCCTGATTTCTATGAGAATAAGTGCAAATGTTTATTATGCTATTAAATAGAGGCTGCTTTAGTCACAGAATGGGATGCCAGTGCCACAAAAACCAGAGAGCATGCCCAGCAAAAGTGTCTTTATCAGGCCTGATTTCTATGAGAATAAGTGCAAATGTTTATTATGCTATTAAATAGAGGCTGCTTTAGTCACAGAATGGGATGCCAGTGCCACAAAAACCAGAGAGCATGCCCAGCAAAAGTGTCTTTATCAGGCCTGATTTCTATGAGAATAAGTGCAAATGTTTATTATGCTATTAAATAGAGGCTGCTTTAGTCACAGAATGGGATGCCAGTGCCACAAAAACCAGAGAGCATGCCCAGCAAAAGTGTCTTTATCAGGCCTGATTTCTATGAGAATAAGTGCAAATGTTTATTATGCTATTAAATAGAGGCTGCTTTAGTCACAGAATGGGATGCCAGTGCCACAAAAACCAGAGAGCATGCCCAGCAAAAGTGTCTTTATCAGGCCTGATTTCTATGAGAATAAGTGCAAATGTTTATTATGCTATTAAATAGAGGCTGCTTTAGTCACAGAATGGGATGCCAGTGCCACAAAAACCAGAGAGCATGCCCAGCAAAAGTGTCTTTATCAGGCCTGATTTCTATGAGAATAAGTGCAAATGTTTATTATGCTATTAAATAGAGGCTGCTTTAGTCACAGAATGGGATGCCAGTGCCACAAAAACCAGAGAGCATGCCCAGCAAAAGTGTCTTTATCAGGCCTGATTTCTATGAGAATAAGTGCAAATGTTTATTATGCTATTAAATAGAGGCTGCTTTAGTCACAGAATGGGATGCCAGTGCCACAAAAACCAGAGAGCATGCCCAGCAAAAGTGTCTTTATCAGGCCTGATTTCTATGAGAATAAGTGCAAATGTTTATTATGCTATTAAATAGAGGCTGCTTTAGTCACAGAATGGGATGCCAGTGCCACAAAAACCAGAGAGCATGCCCAGCAAAAGTGTCTTTATCAGGCCTGATTTCTATGAGAATAAGTGCAAATGTTTATTATGCTATTAAATAGAGGCTGCTTTAGTCACAGAATGGGATGCCAGTGCCACAAAAACCAGAGAGCATGCCCAGCAAAAGTGTCTTTATCAGGCCTGATTTCTATGAGAATAAGTGCAAATGTTTATTATGCTATTAAATAGAGGCTGCTTTAGTCACAGAATGGGATGCCAGTGCCACAAAAACCAGAGAGCATGCCCAGCAAAAGTGTCTTTATCAGGCCTGATTTCTATGAGAATAAGTGCAAATGTTTATTATGCTATTAAATAGAGGCTGCTTTAGTCACAGAATGGGATGCCAGTGCCACAAAAACCAGAGAGCATGCCCAGCAAAAGTGTCTTTATCAGGCCTGATTTCTATGAGAATAAGTGCAAATGTTTATTATGCTATTAAATAGAGGCTGCTTTAGTCACAGAATGGGATGCCAGTGCCACAAAAACCAGAGAGCATGCCCAGCAAAAGTGTCTTTATCAGGCCTGATTTCTATGAGAATAAGTGCAAATGTTTATTATGCTATTAAATAGAGGCTGCTTTAGTCACAGAATGGGATGCCAGTGCCACAAAAACCAGAGAGCATGCCCAGCAAAAGTGTCTTTATCAGGCCTGATTTCTATGAGAATAAGTGCAAATGTTTATTATGCTATTAAATAGAGGCTGCTTTAGTCACAGAATGGGATGCCAGTGCCACAAAAACCAGAGAGCATGCCCAGCAAAAGTGTCTTTATCAGGCCTGATTTCTATGAGAATAAGTGCAAATGTTTATTATGCTATTAAATAGAGGCTGCTTTAGTCACAGAATGGGATGCCAGTGCCACAAAAACCAGAGAGCATGCCCAGCAAAAGTGTCTTTATCAGGCCTGATTTCTATGAGAATAAGTGCAAATGTTTATTATGCTATTAAATAGAGGCTGCTTTAGTCACAGAATGGGATGCCAGTGCCACAAAAACCAGAGAGCATGCCCAGCAAAAGTGTCTTTATCAGGCCTGATTTCTATGAGAATAAGTGCAAATGTTTATTATGCTATTAAATAGAGGCTGCTTTAGTCACAGAATGGGATGCCAGTGCCACAAAAACCAGAGAGCATGCCCAGCAAAAGTGTCTTTATCAGGCCTGATTTCTATGAGAATAAGTGCAAATGTTTATTATGCTATTAAATAGAGGCTGCTTTAGTCACAGAATGGGATGCCAGTGCCACAAAAACCAGAGAGCATGCCCAGCAAAAGTGTCTTTATCAGGCCTGATTTCTATGAGAATAAGTGCAAATGTTTATTATGCTATTAAATAGAGGCTGCTTTAGTCACAGAATGGGATGCCAGTGCCACAAAAACCAGAGAGCATGCCCAGCAAAAGTGTCTTTATCAGGCCTGATTTCTATGAGAATAAGTGCAAATGTTTATTATGCTATTAAATAGAGGCTGCTTTAGTCACAGAATGGGATGCCAGTGCCACAAAAACCAGAGAGCATGCCCAGCAAAAGTGTCTTTATCAGGCCTGATTTCTATGAGAATAAGTGCAAATGTTTATTATGCTATTAAATAGAGGCTGCTTTAGTCACAGAATGGGATGCCAGTGCCACAAAAACCAGAGAGCATGCCCAGCAAAAGTGTCTTTATCAGGCCTGATTTCTATGAGAATAAGTGCAAATGTTTATTATGCTATTAAATAGAGGCTGCTTTAGTCACAGAATGGGATGCCAGTGCCACAAAAACCAGAGAGCATGCACAGCAAAAGTGTCTTTATCAGGCCTGATTTCTATGAGAATAAGTGCAAATGTTTATTATGCTATTAAATAGAGGCTGCTTTAGTCACAGAATGGGATGCCAGTGCCACAAAAACCAGAGAGCATGCCCAGCAAAAGTGTCTTTATCAGGCCTGATTTCTATGAGAATAAGTGCAAATGTTTATTATGCTATTAAATAGAGGCTGCTTTAGTCACAGAATGGGATGCCAGTGCCACAAAAACCAGAGAGCATGCCCAGCAAAAGTGTCTTTATCAGGCCTGATTTCTATGAGAATAAGTGCAAATGTTTATTATGCTATTAAATAGAGGCTGCTTTAGTCACAGAATGGGATGCCAGTGCCACAAAAACCAGAGAGCATGCCCAGCAAAAGTGTCTTTATCAGGCCTGATTTCTATGAGAATAAGTGCAAATGTTTATTATGCTATTAAATAGAGGCTGCTTTAGTCACAGAATGGGATGCCAGTGCCACAAAAACCAGAGAGCATGCCCAGCAAAAGTGTCTTTATCAGGCCTGATTTCTATGAGAATAAGTGCAAATGTTTATTATGCTATTAAATAGAGGCTGCTTTAGTCACAGAATGGGATGCCAGTGCCACAAAAACCAGAGAGCATGCCCAGCAAAAGTGTCTTTATCAGGCCTGATTTCTATGAGAATAAGTGCAAATGTTTATTATGCTATTAAATAGAGGCTGCTTTAGTCACAGAATGGGATGCCAGTGCCACAAAAACCAGAGAGCATGCCCAGCAAAAGTGTCTTTATCAGGCCTGATTTCTATGAGAATAAGTGCAAATGTTTATTATGCTATTAAATAGAGGCTGCTTTAGTCACAGAATGGGATGCCTCACAGCAGACTTAAGATCAGTTCAGTATATATGCACAGTTAGTTACTATAAGCAGCCTGAAAACACTAACAAAGGCTGGATGAAAAAAAAAAAATCTCCCTGTCACAGCCTCCGTTTTTCCTACCTTTCCCTGGCTTTCTGTCTGTCTCCTGTCTGTCTCCTGCCTGTCTCCTGCCTGTCTCCAGCCTGTCCCTGTCTGTCCCTGTCTCCAGCCTGTCTCCAGCCTGTCTAACTGCCTCAGCTACACAGCGTTCTGTCTGTCTGTCACGAATGCAATAGAGAAATGAGGAAAAGCAAGATGGCCGCCGTTAAATACCGCTGTGTGACGTCACCGGGCTTGCTGGCTGCTGATAGGCTGCATGTGACTGCCCCAGCTTGCACTGGCGCGGGATACATGTCCAGACATGTCCCGCCCGCCATCTTAGAATGCCTGTAATGTAAATGAATGGATGTTAAAGGAAAACTTCGAGTGATCGAATCGCGGGGAAATTCGGATTCGATCCGAATCGAATTTTTCCTGAAATTCGGATCGAATCCGGGTTCGTCCGGATCGATTCGCTCATCCCTAATTGTGACATTAACACTTTAATACCAGACCTGTAATGATAATTCTGCATAAAAAAAGTTTTCAAAAATGTATTTAAATAGGCCAGGAGAGGTGACACAATGATTTGATACAAAACAAAAAAAAAATGTTTTAAAAGAAAACCCTGTTTAAAGAGAAGAAAAGTAACGTCCATTGAAATGTATGGGAGAGCGTCAGGTTACGACAGGTAATACCAGGCACTCTGAAAGGCAGAGCGCCGCCGGGATTCGCTGAGCCATCTGTGATGATGAATCGGTCGCTACCTGTCGCTGTAAGAGTCGCTCACCAGAATCGCTTTCAGGGAAAGAGCAAGTACTTTTTTTTGGCTGGGTTATTGAGAAGGGTTTTATTAAAATAAAAGTATAGGTCTATTTAAGGTTATTAATGCAATATCTTACAAACACTGCTTCCCTTTTAACTCTTTGTGCTTTTTTATAGAAATAAGCATTCCCAATCAGGATGCCCCACTGTGTGAACCCCCCTTGCAAACCCCTACAAGCATTCAGCTTTTCTGGGGGTCCCATGCCATGTTTATGGACCACAGCCGCATCCCCCACATCTCCCTAGCTGTGGTGCTCTCCTGCACCCAGCCATTCTGATAGGATGGGTGCGGGAGCTCACAGCAGACCGCATGAAGGCCAGGAATGTGGGCACTCCCGCTCCCTATGCCAAAGCTCTGGCTGAAACAGCTCTATGTGGCAAGCATTCATTTTATTGGCACACAATGCTTATTTGACCAGAGTCCATGCATGCACAGTCGGAATGACGGGAAGTTTTGGGGACAATCCAGGGACCAAAAGCCTAGTTAAAGGAACAGAGGGGTAGAAACTGGGGAACTAATGCTTTCTAAACTGCTGACAGCCTGATATGTTATGGACATAGCGACATAATTCCACCTGTTGTGCCTGTCACAACCTTTTTCATCAGCTGTCTGTGTTCAAAAATATCCCAAAAATATGGATGGGTTATCTTGAAGCCCCCATGTATAGGCTTGTTGCAACTAGTTAGGCTCACTACACCACTGCATTTCATGACTGGTCCACTTTACACCCACAGTGTGCCAAAAATACACACATACTTTGCCTATTATGACGCTAGTAATTGCATTAAAAACATTAGAGTTAATTCAACAGCGTAATTTACTTGCTCAATTTTTTTTTAAAGTGCACCAAAACCCATGGAAATCTGTAAGATTCCCAGGCCGATTGATTCCCTCCCCCCAGGGCATCCAGAATCCAGATTCTCCACTGTGTGAAACCCCCCCAGGTTGCCTGCAAACTCCCCTTTATTGCCGATCCAATGGCCCATGTGCGAGCAGTGGCCGCATCCCTGCTATCCCTTTAGCAGGGTGTGTGCCTGCTCCCTCCATTTGCGAATGGCAGGCTTCCTGTTAGAGGGTAGCAGGGGATGTGGCTGCCAGCGTGCTCGGATCCACTCGTACTAAACCATAGTCCCTTCATACTATATAGCAGCAGGGCAGCCCACCAGGTGGTCAGCGCTGACAGTGGAGGCTAATAGGCTGCTCCATGGCGGCCATAGAAGAGGATCCAGAAGAGGTGAGTTCCCAGGTGGCAATTTTTTTGCCGCTTCTGATGCACAGCAGGGCAGCCCGGGTTGCGCTGCCCCGCTACTGTATATTCCTCTTTAATAATGGGGATGTACCCAGGAATTTTACCTGAGTGGATCTGAGCCAGTAGAAAACAAGGCTGGAAGGGAGAGTGGTTAGCAAGGGCATGGCACCTTTAAGATGAGAGGAGAGGTAGCAGTTTCTGGATCCTAAATCAGCCAAAGCTTTGCAGGGCATAGGAAGGTATCTGCTTAAAGCGGTCCTATACCCCTATGCTTACTATGTTCCCATTCATGTATGGCTGGCAATCATATGACTGCCAGTGACAAATGGCTGAATGGCTATGGACATTTTGTGAGAGGAAAGAACGCTGGCTCAAGTAAGTGTACAGATGCTTCCTATGTGCTGCACACTCTTCATTAGTTTAACACCCCTCACTGGTCACTATGGGCTAAAAGCTGGTCGATGGGCTTCTCAGCAGCAATTTTAATGGGTTCAGCCCAATGCTGAAATTGAACACTCGATCTCTGGATGAAGTCCGTGTTTGCTTTTGGAAACCCAAACTCAAAACTCAAACGCAATGTTCGGTATGAACCCAAACTTTGAGGTTCGGGTTTGCCCAACAATAAATATAAGCTCTAACATGCATGAAATATCCCCAGTATTTAAAAAGGGTCACACAGAGCAGAAATAAATAGTCCTGTCTTTAAAAAAACATATTACAGGCCTAAGTACAAGGCAGATCAGCTTTATGCTCCCCAAGGCACCTCTACCTTCTATCACCAAGGCATATAGAATGTACTAACCAAGTTGCTTCTTGAATACACCACATATACAGTAATCTTTATCACAAATGCTTTTTCCCTATTGTGTGTATCTCCACCCGATACCTGCAGGTGTAAAATATTCAACCACCTTGTCCTCAGAGGGGTTTATAATCCAGGTGGGAGTTACCGTAATCATTAAACATAGCATAATTCGGTTATATCTTAGAATCCTTATGTTAAGATATATGATGTCTGGCTGGTGGCTTGTGCCATTTATTACCCAGCTTGCAGTTTGGACAGCCACCAACGGGGGTCAGCAAAGCTTTTCTATTTCCCCCTGTACTGCTGCACCTGGTGTTAGGCCTTTTTAAGTGGGAACCATCCTTTACCTGGTGCTGTGCCTCTGGTGCTTTGAATTTTGGAGGCTAATTCACTACTAGTGCCACGTATTGCCAGGTGAGCATCTGTATAGCGCCGCTTAGAGCGACCGCTAGTAAACGCTGTAAATGGGTGTCGGACGCTGAAACCTAGTGTAGGTGTCGCTGTAGTATCCTGGCCGACATTGATTAATGTGATGTGTGGTGGGCGCTGTAGAAGCGCTGTCCCTGATTTACTGCAGAGCCAATGGAGAACGTTAGGTGGTGTCCTATGGTCAAAGCTACACCACATATGAAAAGATGACAACGCTGCAGCGAGCGATAGGTAGCGCCATCTTAGTGCGTCCGGCACTTGGCACTCCACACCATATTTAAGAAAAAACTACACACACACACAGCGCCAGCGCTCTAAAGATGGATGCTCTAGCAAAGAGCCCCAGACTGTGTGATAGAAGTCTGTTTTTGAACAAATATGCACCAGTAACAAAGCGAAAACACATGGAATGAAAATGTTTTAACACTGTGATAATGACACTTTAGTGCCAGACCTGCAAATACAATTCTGCATAAAAATATTAAAATAAATGTATGAAAGTGTTTGTTTGCAGGCCAGGAGAGGTCACACAATGATTTGAGCAAAGAAATGTACATTTTAATTGCTCAACACGCTATTTAAACACCAACAAATGAAACCCCATTGAAATGTATGGCCTGCAGCTAGAGCGCCGGCACTATACACTGAGCTGCCCCTAGTAATACATGTGACACTGCATGGCCCTGTTAGAGGCTCTCACCAGATTTGCTTTCTTAAATATGGTTTTACACACAGCGCCCAGCGTTCACCAGATGCTACATGCCGCTAGGTAGCATTACCTGGCGCTATCCGTTCTTAAATAACCCCCATAGTCTACATCGGAATCTAGTGGCAAGCAGGACTCTCCCTGACTTTGCTGAGACTGCTTGGCCACTTTGTGATCCTAGTCCTCCATGCAGCAAACCCCCTTTAGGCTCATGGAGGCTGCTGGCCCCTGTTCTGGGCCCTGTGGGTTTCCTCTGTTTCCCCATATTTTGTGCTTTGTTTCTTTTGCACTGTACAGTTTGACACCTGAATCCAAGATCTTTCTGTTTTTTTTTTTTTGCTGTATCATAGGTCATCCTTTTCATGGTTTATAGTTAACCTTTATTTGAAAAAACTTCCTTTAGTGCATTTCCTCTGTTTTGTTCATTGCTCTGGCCAAATAATATGCTCCCTTGGTGGAGAGTTCTATTAGGAGAACTCTCCGGCCTAACAAAGGCACTTACAATGTGCTCACGAGAAAAAAGCATCAAGAGTAGCAGCTACAGCTAGAAGATGGTTCACATATTGATACCCAATCCCTGGTTTTGTATGGATTTGTTTTTTATTTGGTCATTTATATTAGAGTTTTTTGGTATTATTATTTTTCATACACTTATTTAGAAGTGCTGCCTTTTTATTGTGTCCTCTATTTGTCATTCCTACATGACTTGGCATAATGCCACTTAAGCAGTAAACACAAATTAGACTTTGCTGTTCTATATTTTTGTGTTTGCATAAAATAAAGCATTGTATTTTGCTTTGTAATTATCACCTTTTATGTAACGTTCAGCTCAATGCACTTACCGCTAGGGTCCAGAAGAGTGCTAGCATCATCCTCCAGAGTTTAGTGGTCATTCTTTAATGTTACCTGAAGCATTTCTTCTTTAAAGTTTTAAAGAATAAAGCTTCCTTTTAAGATACTTATTTGAACCTGTGTAAGCAGTAAGAAAGTTTTTGTTTAAACCACTAATGAATTTGAAAGAGAAGAGTGATGAAGATTTAATTAAGTTGTTCAGTACAATTTTTTTCCGTTTTTTTCCGTTTCCCACTGGTTTAATAAATAACTGTAGTTAGTGGTCACTCATAGAAATAAAACATTTTTAATATCTTATAATATATAATTATAAAGTCTATGCTGATTTAATATACTGTAACCCTTGCTTGCTTGCTTCAAATACCATGAATATGTCCAGTTCTTCTGCCCCTTCAAGGTATGCTTCTCAGTAGACTCCAATTCATGTCTATTTCTCTATTCAAATGTACCTTTACTGATTAAATAACTCTAATCAAATTCCATGTTTTCTTCTGGTCACTATCTACCAGATCTGATACTATACTTGAGTTTTCTGTTGAAGGAAATTCTTGCTTTGTTGGAAGTAAAGCTAGATGTTTTTAATGGGGATACAGATCTAAGATGGAGCATATGATAGAAATACATAATAAATGTAATCATAGCCCCAGCAAAGTGGTAACTTTAATGCAATTTGATTTACAATTTACTAAAGTTTGGCAAACTTTTTTGCAAAAATGGTGATTTTAATCGGTTTGGATATTGAGGCTATTTAAATTGTGGTAAATATCTGACCTTTGGCCATTTTTCTATAAAGGTGGTACAAAGCAAAAATGACCGCAGTCACAAAAATGTGGAATATTTAGAATTCTGGCATGCAAAAAAGATAAGGCACAGATCTTAATTTATAAAAAAAAGAGTACACAGCAAAGATATGACATAGAAAATCTTGCATATAAACATAAGAAAAAGTGGTGCACCTTGTGAAGAAAATGACGTAGTGCCATAAAACTGGAGTAGGCATCAAAACAGATGTACTGTACTTAAAGTCATTGTCCAGGAAAACTCAAAGATATCCTCATTGTGTGGGACCACATGTTCTTTGAAAAAAAAGCTATGTTGCTAGAGTAATGATGCAAGTGTGCTGTGTGCTTGGAGTGGGCTGGGCTTGAGTGAAAAGGTAGAGCACTCCATTATATTCTACCACTAAGAGGGTGTGTCAAACTTACATGAGGAGGGTGCAAAAAGGAAGAAGAAATCTGGAGAGAAGAGACAATGTGGAACTGATGCTGCATCTGGTAGCTGCAAGCTGACAGGCTACTAAATCACCATTTTGACTGCTCAAGCAATAAAGTTCAATCAATCAATAAAGTGGACCTCCAGTCAAAAAATAAAAGCTCAGGAAATTTCTCCATTAACCCTTCTAGTGCCAGCTACATGAGTCTCACGTAGCTGCCTCTCCAACCGTTAAGTGCCAGCTACATGAGACTCACTCACTCACGTAGTTGACTTTAGAGCCCCATAAAAAAAAAGTAAAAAACATACAGACTTACCTGACCCCTCGTGTGAAAGTGCCAGCAATTCTCTTCAAGCATCATCACTTCTATTTCCGCCCCCGGGCCTCTGATCTTCAAGAGGGGGCCCGAATAGCCCCCCCCGCGCTTCTGCCGCCGACATCTGCAAGAAAAAAAAAATGGTAAATGTCAGTACTCACCTTGCAGCACGATCGCTCTCCCTGGGTCTTCTCTTCACCAGGGGGGCTCCCCCCTGGGCTCTCCACGCTGCTATAGTTAGGACCCAGAAACGGGCCCTCACCATCCTCTTTGGGCGCCCACTTGTGGGAGGAGCGGGATGACGTCATCCCGCTCCTCATAGTGTCACACCCGGCACCGATCTGTCACTTGTAGCGATCGGAGCAGGGAGGGTGGGAGGCAGGGAGGCTCTGATCTCCCTGCCTCCCACCCTCCCTGCTCCGATCACTACCGACAACTGTCATCTGCAGCGGCGTGGGACACGGGATCCCGTAAGTATAAGTGAAAAAAGAATAAATAAAGAATTTAGTGTCTGTGTCTTTTTTTTTACTTAACCCTTTGTGAACTGGTAAGGGGTCCATGAGACCTCGTATACCAGTTCACTAGGCTCTGGGGCTGGCAATTACCTGCGGCTAGCGGGTGACTTGCCAAAACCCCCAGCCCCCCACTACCTGCCTCCCCAACAGCCAGGGGGGGCAGAAAGGCCCGGGCCACTTAGTGGCTATGTGGGCTAGTAGCCTGCAGGGCCAGGGGCCACCAACGCTTTTATCCCTTAAAATTCCCCAAAATATGAGCCCCCCCCCCCCCCCCGGGAGGGGGTACCCTATGTCATTTTGTTTTTTAAATTAACCCCTTACAACTATGCAATCATATTGCATAGTTGTATCCTATCTGAAATCTCCTAAACTGCTGTTTCAATTTGGGGGAGTCTCCTGGGCAGGAAAGGGTGTCTACCTATACATATGTGGTAACGTTGTAACCAGGAGAAATAGGGCTTTCACACGCAATAATATTTTATTAACAAACTTACATTTTTTATTACAAAAAAAACTACAAATTGTAAAAAATAGATTTGTTTTATTTTTTTACACATTTTTCACCCCAAAGTATTGAGAATACACTAAAAAAGGCCAAACAAGACATTTCAAGTTGAAGCCCAGACTGAAAAAAATAATATATAACTTTCCTGGAAAATCCCTGGAAATCCCTTCAAAAATCAAGGTTGAACATGTGTAGCGCAAAAACGTGAAAAGTAGTGTGGCAACAGAGTGTGACAAAAATCTAGGTAGGCTGGCACTTAAGCCCCCCCCCAGCAATCACTGATGAAAGGTATTTTAGAGGGCTTAAACCCATACATCATGGAATAGCAGGCAGATTCTGTGCTTCTGAACTGCATGGGAGCAGCCATCTTGCCCCACACACTAGAGCCCTGCTTTTCAAAATCCCATCACTTATTTCATGCCAAAAGTAGGAAGCCATCAGCTGTAATGACTGATTTTAGAGTGACTAACCACTATGTTCCTGTTTAAAAAAACAGCTATCCCTATTTAAAGCAGACCGGTCAATAAAAGAAAGTTTAGTAACTTACTCTAACCCCGCGATCCCTGTCCCATCGGCAGTGGGGTACCTTTAAAATGGTCCTCAGCCCAGGCTACAGAAAGATGTCCGCCTCTCCCATGATTGAGGACACTCCGTGCCAGCTGAAGGGACCAGGATCACAGGGCTCAGGGAAGTTGAATAGTAGCACTTCCTGCTGCCCACTCTACGCCCCCCCCCCCAGAGGCAGAATAGGCAAACTTGCCAAACCCGAACTCTCAGGGATTGGCTCATCCCTAGTCACAAGCTGTGCTAAATCGGGATAACTGTCAACAGGAAGTAGCCTACATGGATAAAGAATTTATTTGCAGTAAAAAAATTCAGCTGCAAACAGAGTGGGGCCTTTGCTACATGCTACAGCCATGCGGATTGGGCCTAACGTGCTAGCAGACCATTGCCATGAAAACCTGACACAGTTACTCTATCTGGGTGACTCTATCTGAACCTCATTGTGTAACGTTTCCTAAAAATGACCTAGGTCTGCACCCATGGCTGGAAAAGGTCATGGACTTTCGATGTTCTCACATTTCTGCTTCTCATTTAGTGGATATATAGTGGCAACACATGCTACCTGCAAGCTTTTGTAATAACCATAGTCATTGAATTTCACAGTTTTTTGCTCCGGGAGCAACATAGAGCTGCGGTATTATATAGTGCCAGTTTCGGTTTTGCAAGCATACTATGCAGATATGTGCTTTACACTGTACATTGGCTACAAATGCAAGAAGGCAACACAAATGGTCAATCACAATAAGGTAGTCATCAGTAACAACATAGCTATTGTCTGTCTTCCAGAAAAGAAAATCTTGCAACTTAGCCAGTTGTATATCAGTTGTATATCAGTTGCAAACAACTTCTCCCACTCACCATTATCTTAAAACCTGGGGAGTAGTGGAGTTAGACACAAGAAGGTGTCCCTTTCATTATATATCTATATCTCTGCTGGAGGAGGAAGGGGAGGAGAAGGAGCGGTGGGAAGTGATAGATCAACATAGATGGAGATAGCAGGAAGCATATCTCTACCAATCAGCTGTCAGGAGCAGCTCTCTGAATTTCTTCTATTGTGAGGAGCAAGTGAGTAGGAGGGGTTCGGGTTCAGTTTGACTGATGAAAAAAGAACAATGAAAGCAGGAATGCAGTGGGGGATTTCCAAGCACACACCATCTCTGTATCCTTTGGCAGGACAGTAAGGATTCAAATGAAAGAAAGTAAGGGAAGTAAGGTAAGGGAGGCTGTAAGAAAAGGAAGGAAAGCAGGTGATAGGAATAGTAAAATAAAGTATGGAAAAATGGAGGGTGGTATAGAAAAACAAAAAAGTGAGACAGAAAGTGAAATTGTAAGCAGTGATGAGCAAGCCTGAAGCCACAAAGTTGAGGCTCATACCAAACTTCATACTGGACTTCAGCACTTGGCCAGGCGGGACACGTGACCCTGCTCTATGAAAAGTTGGAGTAGGAGCTAGTTTGGGCTGGAGTCAGGGTTGGAAAAAAGGAATAAACTTCGACAACATAAAAAAGAAAATAATTTACTAATATTGTATAATGAATGTAACTTTCATAGGAAGTTTAGAAACTATCAATATAAGGCCCTTGCAATTACCTTAATAATAATCAGTAATAAGCAGCAGCAGATTGATTTAGTGGTGACAGATGAGTTCTCCAGTCATCTTTATGTTGTCCCAATGCCCTTAGTTACAATGACACAATCTCAAATGAATGTAAAGGTATTGTCCAGGCAAAAACAAGTATATACTCACCTGCAGCTCCTTAACCAAAACAACCCTTTACAGGGTTTACCTAAAAAAAAAAAAAAAAAAAATAATAATAATAATAATAAAAAAAAAGCAGAATAAAAAGCAAATTCCCTATCCACATGCCCCTGTTCCAGTTGCAGACCTGTTGGAGGATGAGAACATAGCCAGCGGACCATTGTAAGACACCTACGATGATGATGAAACTGCTGACTGCTACGGCTGAGGGGGAGGGTAGCATGGAGGAAGCAGTGTAAGACAATCCCAGGGGTGATGACACAGTGCTAGACCCAACATGGACTGAAGGCCATCAGAGTTCGAATGAAGTGCTGTGGTCAAGCAGTCCCAGGCAGCCAGCAGAAGAGGGAGAAGGGTGTAAACCCTCAGCAGTCAGCCCATTACTACTACTGCCCACCATGCCCAAAAATCGGAAGTTTGGCCCATCTCACCACAAGCCCAGGCCCTGAATGCAAGCATTTCAAAATTGCTGCCCATTCTGTCTGGTAGAGACGGACAGTTTTAGAAATCTGATGGAGATGGCTGTTACACCGTTACACACAATACACCGTTCCCAGCAACCACTACTTTTCTCAGCAGGCCATCCCTGCCCTGCACCAACCGGTTGTGTAGAAATTAAAGTGTGCACTGCGCAATACTATTAGTTCCAGTGTTTACCTCATAACTGATATGTGGAAAAGTAAGCATGGGCAGGGACATTACATTTCTCTAACTGCCCACTGGGTTAATGTAGTGGTAATGTAGTGGCGAATATTCTTCCACCACCCAAAATTGCCATCACTCGCTGCCTCCTGTTGCCTCCCCCTCCTATTTTACTTTCTCCTCTTCTTCCACCGCCTGCACCACAATTTTGAGCAATGCCATGGGGAAACAGTAGCAAGCCTTGTTGAAGCTTCTCTAACTGAGTGAAAGACCATACATCCCCTAGGAGCTGTGGACTGGTATCATCCAGGAGCAGACAGATGAGTGGTTGCTACCGCTGAACCTGAAGTCAGGCAAGGTGTTGTGCAACAATAGGCGTAATCTTGTAGCAGCCTGGGCCCAAGCTGGGTACATAAAACATGTGCTCAACTCGATGAAAAGCTTCCTGCCCAATCAATTATGCTGGCACCATGTGCACACACTTTCAGTGTTCACACCTTGCTGCAGCTCACCTATATGCACTGCAGAGGAACTTTAGCCTTCACACCCACCGCCTCATATGTGATTTGCCAACCAGGTGGAATTCCACCTCACTAGAGTGTGGCTAGAGGGAGGAGCAGGAGGAGGAGACACCTGCCACTGAGGACAGCTTCTCCTTGACTCAGGGCAGCCCTGCTGTGAAGCCTTGTATACTTTTTATATGGAGCCTTGTATATTTGTAAAGTGTCATTATCCCGTGTCTTGTATATAGTATAGAGTATTCTTGTTAGCAGTGTGGTGTGTATTTGTTTATTGGAGCTGTGTTTAATTTCAGGATTGTGACTTGCTATTGTCACGGACCGGGTGGAGCGGACTTGGATGTGGATCCGCTCTGACTGTGGAACTGATGGCGAGTGCCCTGTCAGGGGAATGGAGTCTAAGAAGCCACCGGTATTCACCAGAGCCCACTGCAAGGCAGGTTGGTCTTGTAGCAGCGAGTGACCCCCAGGTCGCTACCCCCCAACAGCGGCCCACTTCCACAGTTAGCCGAGGTTCAGCGTGGTGCACAGGGGCAGGCAAAAGACGTAGTGAGTACAGGCAGAGGTCAGTGCTGGCAGCACAGGTTTGTGGTAAAGGTGAGTAGCCAAGGTCGGGGCAGGCAGCAAAGGTTCAGAGTCGGGGACAGGCAGAGGTCGATACATGGGTGAACAATCCAAAAGCAACTGATATACAACTGGCATGGAAAGACCAAGATCCGGCACTGATGGAAAGGAAATGCCCCTTTAAATAGGGGAAGTGGATGCAGGATTGGATGACCAGACACCAATCAGTGGTTTACAGGCCCTTTAAATCTCAGGAATCTGGTGCTCCCTCTAGTGGACGGAGACGTGCGCGCACCTGACCATGCGAGGAGGAAGCATGGGGGGAAGGGAGACGGCTGGGAGCAGCCATGGAGGTGAGGGAAGTGCTGTGAGATGGATGACGGCTGGATGCAGCCATGGAGGTAAGTGAAGTGCTGCAAGATGGGCGTGCAGCGCTCGCCCTAACAGTGCTTTGTATTTTGCTCACCATGTGTCGCAATAAATCAAACTTGCTGTACCTGAACTTCTACTGGTTCGCTCAACACTATTAGTGAACAAATAGCATAATGAAAATCAAGTAACCTATCTAGGGATGAGCGAATCGATCCGGACGAACCCGGATTCGATCCGAATTTCATGAAAAATTCGATTCGGATCGAATCCGAATTTCCCCGTGCTTCGATCTCTCGAAGTTTTCCTTTGACATCCATTCATTTACATTACAGGCATTCTAAGATGGCGGACGGGACATATCCAGACATCTACCCCGCGCCAGTGCAAGCTGGGGATGTCACATGCAGCCTATCAGCAGCCAGCAAGCCCGGCGATGACGTCACAGCGCTATTTAAGGCGGCGGACATCTTGCTTTTCCTCATTTCTCTATTGCATTCGTGAGAGACAGGACGCTGCTGTAGTGAGGGAGAGACAGAGAGCCAGGGACAGGCAGGAGACAGGCAGGAGACAGGCAGAAAGTCAGCGAGAAGCAGGGAAAGTTAGGAAAAATCGGAGGCAGTCACAGGGAGATTTTATTTTTTTTCATCCAGCCTGAGTGTTACTGGCTGGCTGACTGGCTTTGTTAGCGTTTTCAGGCTGCTTATACACTTACTGTGCATATATACTGAACTGATCTCAAGTCTGCTGTGAGGCATCCCATTCTGTGACTACACCAGCCTCTATTTACTATAACCCTTTGCACTTATTCTAAAAGTAATGTGGCCTGATAAAGACACTTTTGCTGTGCATAGTAGTACTGCTGCCAGGTGCTCTCCAGTTGGGGCATCCCATTCTGTGACTACAACAGCCTCTATTTACTATAACCCTTTGCACTTATTCTAAAAGTAATGTGGCCTGATAAAGACACTTTTGCTTTGCATAGTAGTACTGCTGCCAGGTGCTCTCTGGTTGGGGCATCCCATTCTGTGACTACAGCAGCCTCTATTTACTATAACCCTTTGCACTTATTCTAAAAGTAATTTGGCCTGATGAAGACTTTTTTGCTGTGCATAGTAGTACTGCTGCCAGGTGCTCTCTGGTTGGGGCATCCCATTCTGTGACTACAACAGCCTCTATTTACTATAACCCTTTGCACTTATTCTAAAAGTAATTTGGCCTGATAAAGACACTTTTGCTTTGCATAGAAGTACTGCTGCCAGGTGCTCTCTGGTTGGGGCATCCCATTCTGTGACTATACCAGCCTCTATTTACTATAACCCTTTGCACTTATTCTAAAAGTAATTTGGCCTGAAAAGACACTTTTGCTGTGCATAGTAGTGCTGCTGCCAGGAGCTCTCTGGTTGGGGCATCCCATTCTGTGACTACAACAGCCTCTATTTACTATAACTAGAGATGAGCGAACTTTTGAAAAGTTCGATTCGGCCGATTCGCCGAATTTCACAAAGAAATTCGGGTTCGGCCGAATCAAACTTTTACGAAGTTCCCCATCATAAATGCCGGCATGGTGGGAGCGGGCCGGCCGGTTCCGCTGTCAGCGGGCCGGCCGGCGGGCCGGTAAAGCCGGCCGGCCCGCTCCCACCATGCCGGCATTTAAAAAAAAAAAAAAAAAAAAAAAAAAGCATTTTTGCCAGCATGGTGGGAGCGGGCCGGCCCGCTCCGCTGTCAGCGGAACCGGCCGGCCCGCTCCGCTGTCAGCGGAACCGGCCGGCCCGCTCCCACCATGCCGGCATTTCAAAAAAAAGCAAACACTTACCTGCAGGTCCGGAGCGTGGAGGCCGGCGCCGCTCTCAGCTGTCATCTGAGGGCGCGTCATCAGAGGGCGCTCTGATGACGCGCCCTCAGATGACAGCTGAGAGCGGCGCCGGCCTCCACGCTCCGGACCTGCAGGTAAGTGTTTGCTTTTTTTTGAAATGCCGGCATGGTGGGAGCGGGCCGGCCGGTTCCGCTGACAGCGGAGTGGGCCGGCCGGTTCCGCTGACAGCGGAGCGGGCCGGCCCGCTCCCACCATGCCGGCAAAAATGCTTTTTTTTTTTTTTTTTTGTTTTTTAAATGCCGGCATGGTGGGAGCGGGCCGGCCGGCTTTACCGGCCCGCCGGCCGGCTCCCACCATGCCGGCATTTTTTTTTTTTAATTTCAGGAAAAATTCGATCGGCACGAATCACAAAATATTCGGGTTAGTGCCGAATCGAATATTTCCTGAAATTCGGAGCGAATTCCGGTTCGTCCGAACCGGTTCGCTCATCTCTAACTATAACCCTTTGCACTTATTCTAAAAGTAATTTGGCCTGATAAAGACACTTTTGCTGTGCATAGTAGTACTGCTGCCAGGTGCTCTCTGGTTGGGGCATCCCATTCTGTGACTACAACAGCCTCTATTTACTATAACCCTTTGCACTTATTCTAAAAGTAATTTGGCCTGATAAAGACACTTTTGCTGTGCATAGTAGTACTGCTGCCAGGTGCTCTCTGGTTGGGGCATCCCATTCTGTGACTACACCAGCCTCTATTTACTATAACACTTTGCACTTATTCTAAAAGTAATTTGGCCTGATAAAGACACTTTTGCTGTGCATAGTAGTACTGCTGCCAGGTGCTCTCCGGTTGGGGCATCCCATTCTGTGACTACAACAGCCTCTATTTACTATAACCCTTTGCACTTATTCTAAAAGTAATTTGGCCTGATAAAGACACCTTTGCTGTGCATAGTAGTACTGCTGCCAGGTGCTCTCTGGTTGGGGCATCCCATTCTGTGACTACACCAGCCTCTAATTACTATAACCCTTTGCACTTATTCTAAAAGTAATGTGGCCTGATAAAGACACTTTTGCTGTGCATAGTAGTACTGCTGCCAGGTGCTCTCCGTTTGGGGCATCCCATTCTGTGACTACAACAGCCTCTATTTACTATAACCCTTTGCACTTATTCTAAAAGTAATTTGGCCTGATAAAGACACTTTTGCTGTGCATAGTAGTACTGCTGCCAGGTGCTCTCTGGTTGGGGCATCCCATTCTGTGACTACAACAGCCTCTATTTACTATAACCCTTTGCACTTATTCTAAAAGTAATGTGGCCTGATAAAGACACTTTTGCTGTGCATAGTAGTACTGCTGCCAGGTGCTCTCCGGTTGGGGCATCCCATTCTGTGACTACAACAGCCTCTATTTACTATAACCCTTTGCACTTATTCTAAAAGTAATGTGGCCTGATAAAGACACTTTTGCTGTCCACAGTAGTACTGCTGCCAGGTGCTCTCTGGTTGGGGCATCCCATTCTGTGACTACAACAGCCTCTATTTACTATAACCCTTTGCACTTATTCTAAAAGTAATTTGGCCTGATAAAGACACTTTTGCTGTGCATAGTAGTACTGCTGCCAGGTGCTCTCTGGTTGGGGCATCCCATTCTGTGACTACACCAGCCTCTATTTACTATAACCCTTTGCACTTATTCTAAAAGTAATGTGGCCTGAAAAAGACACTTTTGCTGTGCATAGTAGTACTGCTGCCAGGTGCTCTCTGGTTGGGGCATCCCATTCTGTGACTACAACAGCCTCTATTTACTATAACCCTTTGCACTTATTCTAAAAGTAATTTGGCCTGATAAAGACACTTTTGCTGTGCATAGTAGTACTGCTGCCAGGTGCTCTCCGGTTGGGGCATCCCATTCTGTGACTACAACAGCCTCTATTTACTATAACCCTTTGCACTTATTCTAAAAGTAATGTGGCCTGATAAAGACACTTTTGCTGTCCATAGTAGTACTGCTGCCAGGTGCTCTCTGGTTGGGGCATCCCATTCTGTGACTACAACAGCCTCTATTTACTATAACCCTTTGCACTTATTCTAAAAGTAATTTGGCCTGATAAAGACACTTTTGCTGTGCATAGTAGTACTGCTGCCAGGTGCTCTCTGGTTGGGGCATCCCATTCTGTGACTACACCAGCCTCTATTTACTATAAGCCTTTGCACTTATTCTAAAAGTAATGTGGCCTGAAAAAGACACTTTTGCTGTGCATAGTAGTACTGCTGCCAGGTGCTCTCTGGTTGGGGCATCCCATTCTGTGACTACAACAGCCTCTATTTACTATAACCCTTTACACTTATTCTAAAAGTAATTTGGCCTGATAAAGACACTTTTGCTGTGCATAGTAGTACTGCTGCCAGGTGCTCTCTGGTTGGGGCATCCCATTCTGTGACTACACCAGCCTCTATTTACTATAACACTTTGCACTTATTCTAAAAGTAATTTTGCCTGATAAAGACACTTTTGCTGTGCATAGTAGTACTGCTGCCAGGTGCTCTCCGGTTGGGGCATCCCATTCTGTAACATACCATTAGCCTCTGTCTTTACTCTAAGCTGCACACTTAAGTCAAGTAATTTGGCCTGTATGAGGCAGCTTACACACTGTTGCTGTGTGCATATATACTGATCTCAAGTCTGCTGTGGGCATCCCATTCTGTAACATCACATAACCTACCTCTCTTATTTACACTAAGCAGCTCTCTTTTTTAAACTAAGCAGGCCTCTTATTTACACTAAGCACCTCTCTTATTTAAGCTAAGCAGCTCTCTTATTTAAACTAAGCAGGCCTCTTGGAGGCTGATTGTCCACTTTTGGGTGTGCATTTATATTCGGTTTCATATACAGTGGGGTATCCCAATTTGTAAGATAACCTACCCCAACCATGTAAACTAAAGAGGCCTGTTGCAGCCTGAGTTTCTCTGCTTGCGTATGGCCTGCATTACAATCTGTCTCTTTCAATGACACTGCTGCCTGGGGTATCCCAATTTGTAAGATAACCTACCCCAACCATGTAAACTAAAGGTTACGTCCTTACAGAAGGAAAACTTATGCCGAACACTATTTTTGTTAGGGGCATTGACCTTTGGATTGATCGGCATGAAATTAAGGATTTTTTTTCAAAGTATGGCGCTGTAAAGAAGGTCAAAATTATTTCTCATACTTGGATTATTGTTACTTTTTGTTCAGCTTGAAATATACCAGGCCACACGGGCATCCCAAGGCACATGCTATTTTAACCCTATCTGTTATACAACATAAGCGTTGATCAGCATCAGCTGCTTTATTAAGCTACTTCAGTTTGCACTTGTTTTTGACTGCTTTTAATAAACCAGGCCGCAGGGCACCCCAAAGCTGCACCTTGCACCCTATCTGGTATACAACATAAGCGTTGATCAGCATCAGCTTCATTAAGCTACTTCAGTTTGCACTTCCTTTTTGACTGCTTCCATTTAACCAGGCCGCAGGGCACCCCAAAGCTGCACGTTGCACCCTATCTGTTTATACTAAATAAGCATCTACAGCCTCAGCTTTATTAAGCTATTGCATTTTGCATTGGTTTTTGTACTGCTGCCAAAACACTAGCCCATATGAGCATCCCAAACCAGCACATGTCACCCTATCTGTTATACTAAATAAGCTTCTACAGGCCCTTTTTTTATTTATTTATTTTTATTTATATAGAGCTGTAATAGCTTATATAGTGAGGTAAATTTGCCATTTTGCTTCATTATATAGAGCAGCCCCTGTGTAAATCTGAGGGGCAATAGTTTATATTATGAGGTAAATTCATGGTTTTGCACCATAATATGGAGCAGCCCCTGTGTAAATCTGAGGGGCAATAGCTTATATTGTGAGGTAAATTTGCCATTTTGCTTCATTATATAGAGCAGCCCCTGTGTAAATCTGAGGGGCAATAGTTTATATTATGAGGTAAATTCATGGTTTTGCACCATGATATGGTGCAGCCCCTGTGTAAATCTGAGGGGCAATAGCTTATATTGTGAGGTAAATTTGCTATTTTGCAGCATAATATAGAGCAGCCCCTGTGTAAATCTGAGGGGCATTAGCTTATATTGTGAGGTAAATTTGCCATTTTGCTTCATTATATAGAGCAGCCCCTGTGTAAATCTGAGGGGCAATAGCTTATATTGTGAGGTAAATTTGCCATTTTGCTTCATTATATAGAGCAGCCCAGTTGCCATCTAAATCAACTACTGTCCGGCCAGTACAGCTTTTCCAGGGCAAACTCTGCTAGTTGCGGACACAAGTCAAGTTTGGCTTCCCAGCAAATCCAGTGGATCCTGAAGGTGTGTTGGCATGGTCATGTCAAGGTATGACATGACCTGCTGTTTGAGGTCCAGCTCCAGGTCTTCCTGCTGCTCATGAGTAGACTCACTATGCGGATGTAGAAAGCTACTCACTAGTGACTGAAGACTGAGGCTGCTGCTGATGGAGCTGCTGCTGCTGCTCCTTCCACCCCCCCAGCAGCCATGGCAGTGGAAGGTGATCGCAGAGGTCCCCCCGAGTCAGACCTGCGGGAGGATGGGCCATGGCGCAGATAGACATCGCCCAACTGGCTACATGGGATGTCTCTGTAGTAGGTCAGTTTTTCCTCCCTCTCAGTGGGCGTAAAAAATGCCACCATTTTGTGCCGGAAGCGAGGGTCCAATAAGTTGGAGAGCCAGAAGTCTTCCCGCTGACAAATGGAGACAATTCTGCGCTCACTAGTACGCAAGCATGTCAGCATGCATCGTGCCATTTGTGCAAGTGACTCGGAGGGACTACCTGTCTCTATCTCCACTGTAAACTGCCATGGTGTGTCTGGGTCCTCTGTTTCGCCTTCCTCACAACCCTCTAGCTCCTGTGGCTGCTCCTGCTCCTCCTCTCCTGTCAGATGACTAGATAAAAGGGTCATTTTGTGAAACCTAAACTGTGGTTTGCTGTGCCCCACCCCCTCCTCCTCCTCCACTTCAGCCCCCACAGGCTTCATGTGGCTGTGAAATGTATGTGCCATGTCTCCAGTGCCCTGACCAGCCATGGTTTCCAACATGTGTTGTAGTACATGAAGCAGTGGAATCTCATCGTTCATCTCATAGTCCTGGCAACTGATTAATAAAGTAGCTTCCTCAAAAGGCCTGAGCAAACGGTCGGTGTCACGTATGAGCTGCCAATGGTTTACATTGAATGTACACAGGGGTGTCCCCCTATCCATTTGGATCATCCAGAAATCCGTGATGGCTTTTCTCTGTTCCTATAGTGCAGTGGTCCTCAACCCTGTCCTCAAGGCCCACCAACATGTCATGTTTTTTGGATCTCCAAATAGCAAGCTCTATTGCTCTGCAGTTGCACTAATTACTCCACCTGTGCATCTTTGTGGAGATCTGCAAAACCTGGCCTGTTGGTGGGCCTTGAGGACAGGGTTGGGGACCACTGCTATAGTGGATCCTGCATATGGAGGGTGGAATTCCAACGGGTGGAAACATCGCAAATCAGACTATGTTGGGGTACACCGTTCTGACGCTGAGGCTCAATAAGGTTGTGCTTGGTGGTGTAGGAGTGCCAGAAGTGCATGCTAACTTTCTTTCCTGTTGTTCGGATGTCTTTCAGATGGGGGAAAGACTTCAGAAAACGCTTGACAACTAGACTGAAGACATGTGCCATGTCAGGACGCATGACTCTGGCTTCCTTGTCGCAGCGCAAACAAGATGTTCTTCCAAGTATCAGTCACCATGGGTCCAAATTTGCAGTTTTCATGGATTAAGCAATGATTTCATGGATTGAGTTCTCATTTTTAGTAGTTCCTCCCATGTGTGACTCAAGGAAAAACCATGTGAAGAACAGCGTGAAATCACAATCACCAAGGGGGCCTAAAAGGATATATATTGTCCACCATGAGTCCATAGTTACAGCTCCAGACGTAGACAACACTGTGCACTTTGGTACACACTGACAGGCTAAAGGACTGGCCCACCTTCTGTTCAACAACATTTTACAGGGCAGGTACTGCCATCTTTGCAAAGCAATGATACCATGGAACTCTCCACCTCGCCTCAGCACAAGCCATCAGTTCTCTGAAAGGTCCACCACTGGGTAATGCAGCAGGCTGGGCTTATGGTGACGCTGTCTGAGAGGAGAAATCCCTCAGACATCAAGATTAAAAATTCCAAGAATTTTTGAGGGCTAATTATTCAGAGGCAATGATACCCAGTTGTTTCTGATTTAATTACAAGGTGGAAACACACCCTCAAACAAAACTTCACTTTGGCAATACTATTGCATTTCTTTATTCATAATTTTATGTATATATACTAACTAACCTACTTTTTCTCCACAGGATTGTGGATGCTACCTGAAAAACTGCCACATCGCTGAGTAGCTGATTTTTCCTACCAACAGTCCCCAATAATTCACTGCTGCTGCTGCCGCCGCTGCAGACTCCAGGGACCCTCTTCCCCTACCTCCGCTTGCAACACCTCCTCCCACGACACTCTCCTCATCACTAATTGCCCGGCTAGTGGAAGAAGAGGCGAGTGTCTCCTCCACTTCTTGGCTGGGCAGTAGCTGCTGAATTTTATGATTATCAGATCTTCATCAATGGATAGTGGAGCTGAACCCAAAGCATAACAACAGACAACAGACAGTGTGTCAGATGCCACTTGTGATGCAGTGGACTGCTTTTGCAGCACTTCCAGACAAAGTTGCTTCATTGGCTGACACAATGACTGGTAAAGCTGTGGAACATATACTTGAAAAGCAAGAATAACCATTTGTTTTTATATGAAAAAGACCCTGGTTTATACATACTTTTCTTTTCTCCAGAGACTGCCCTGCGTGGAAATGAATGGTGCATGGATCAGCCAAGCTTTCCTCCCAACAATGCCTGATGTATTCCAGTAGATTGATGACGGGGCCAGACCAACACTAAAGAAAGATCGATCGTGCAAAACAGATTTAAGGCGCTGCTCTCCAGTTACAGACATTCCTCCACATCGGACCACAAGTAAGTATTGATAAAAAAATCCTTTACGTTACTCTTACTTTTTATTCATATTCTTCGGATAAGACGGATCAGACATCCAGATTAAAAATTCCAAGAATTTTTGAGGGCTAATTAGTCAGAGGCAATGATACCTTGTTGTTTCTGATTTAATTAAAAGGTGGAAACACACCCTCAAACAAAACTTCACTTTGGCAATACTTTTGCATTTGTTTATTCATAATTTTATGTAGATATTACTAACTAAGCTACTTTTTCTCCACATGACTCTCCACAGGGTGTGATTCATCCAATGTTTGGGCTCCTGAAGCCAACCCCAGTGTCTCTTAAAAGTAATGTTTGGGCTCCTGCTGCTGCTGCTGCCAACTCCAGGGTGTGATTCATCCAATTTTTGGGCTCCTGAAGCCAACCCCAGTGTCTCTTTAAAGTAATGTTTGGGCTCCTGCTGCTGCTTGCAACTCCAGGGTGTGATTCATCCAATTTTTGGGCTCCTGAAGCCAACCCCAGTGTCTCTTTAAAGTAATGTTTGGGCTCCTGCTGCTGCTGCTGCCAACTCCAGGGTGTTATCCATCCAATCTTTGGGCTCCTGCTGCCAACCCCAGTGTCTCTTTAAAGTAATGTTTGGGCTCCTGCTGCTGCGAACTCCAGGGTGTGATTCATCCAATTTTTGGGCTCCTGAAGCCAACCCCAGTGTCTCTTTAAAGTAATGTTTGGGCTCCTGCTGCTGCTGCTGCCAACTCCAGGGTGTGATTCATCCAATTTTTGGGCTCCTGAAGCCAACCCCAGTGTCTCTTTAAAGTAATGTTTTGGCTCCTGCTGCTGCTGCTGCCAACTCCAGGGTGTGAATCATCCAATTTTTGGGCTCCTGAAGCCAACCCCAGTGTCTCTTTAAAGTAATGTTTGGGCTCCTGCTGCTGCTGCTGCTGCTGCTGCCAACTCCAGGGTGTGATTCATCCAATCTTTGGGCTCCTGCTGCCAACTCCAGTGTCTCTTTAAAGTAATGTTTGGGCTCCTGCTGCTGCTGCTGCCAACTCCAGGGTGTGATTCATCCAATTTTGGGCTCCTGCAGCCAACTCCAGTGTCTCTTTCAAGCTATGCTTGGGCTCCTGCTGCTGCTGCTTGAAACTCCAGGGTGTGTCAGTCAATTTTTGGGCTCCTGCTGCTGCCAACTCCAGTATCTCTTTCAGCCAATGTTTGGGCTCCAAACATTAACATGGTCCCTACAATACGTTCTAATAGTTATATTGTCCCTTATTCCAATAAAAGAATAATGTATTCTTTCTCCTTATTGGAATAAGGTACAATAAAACTATTAGAACGTATTGTAGGGACCATGTTAATGGACTATATTTTATGGCTGATTTAATGGCCTATATATACACATATATATATGCACGAATACATATAATCTTTTTATTTTAAAGGGCATATATATATATTTCCTGAATTGCACCATGAAGCATTTGCCATGTCTCTCCTGGTAATTGATGATTGATTGTTATTTGAATTTATGAAGGATGGTGTTCCAGGGTTATTGCGCAGACACAGGTATCAATGGACTTTAGCTCTTTTTTGAATTTAATGATTAATACAAAAGACATATATTGATGGAAAATACATTAGCTTATCCTTATTTTTTTTCACAAGGGCATTGAGTAAGCCACTGAGACCACCGGACAAGTGATCAGTCTGTGAAGATGATCCATTTAAATTCATGAAATGGAAAAAGAAAACTATATGCCAATTTTATTGTGATGAATCATTAATGTTAATGTAACATAACGGTGTAATGTTTAGCACAAATTTTGTACAATAAATGTGGAGTAAGACTTCTTTTAAAAACAAAAAATAATGATTTGTGTGGTCATGATCAAATGCAAATGTAAATTATACCGGGAATAGCCTTAACCTGGACAAAACAGTATAGTTAATGTGCATGATCAATGAACCAACACCCTATCTTGGGGATTTTTTACTTATAGGATTTAGGGTCACGCATTCTTTTTTTCTAAGAGTGTTGAGCTAGAGCTAGCTTGCAAAGAAGAATGGGCTAACATTTCAGCCTCTAGATGGGTAAAGTCAATCGAGTATCATTTTGCTTCTTTGTGTTGCTTTATCACATATAGGGATGAGTGAATCGATCTGGACGAACCCGAATTCGTTCCGAATTTCAGGACAAATTCGATTCTGAACGAATCCGAATTTCCCTGCGATTCGATCGATCGAAGTTTTCCTTTAAACTCCATTTATTTCAATTACAGGCATTCTAAAATGGTGAAAGCACATGTCCGGACATTTTCCCTGGGGCAAGGTATCATGGGAAAGTCACATGCAGCCTATCAGCAGCCAGAAAGCCCGGTGACGTCACCGTGCTATATAAACCGGCAGCCATTTTCCTTGTGCACAGTTCAGCGTTGTATTGCGGCCAGAACAGAGCTGGTTACAGACAGGGACAGTTAGAGATAGGTAGGGGGAGTCAGAGAGACCGACAGAGAGGCAGAAAAAGAGGTAGACAGAGCCAGGGAAAGATAGTGAAAGATAGGGAAAAAACGGAACGATCCAGGCAGGGACAGCATTGAAGTGACAGGGAAATTTATTTTTATTTTCATTAGCCAGATCATTTTTCAATTCAATTTCAGTTCTTTATGCTGTAAACCTGCATTGCCACTGTGCATATCATCTATGCAGTGGCATATTTAACCCTATCTGTTACTCACAAGCATTTCTCATAACTGGATTCGTTTTAATATTTTTTTTTGTCTGGTTTAAATACACCAGGACACATGGGCATCCCAAACCAGCACATGTCACCCTATCTGTTACACTAAATAAGCGTTGTTCAGCCTCAATTTAATTAAGCTATTGCATTTTGATTTGGGCTTTGTCTGCTTTAAATACACCAGACCACATGGGCATCCCAAACCAGCACATGTCACCCTGCTATACTAAATAAGCGTTGTTCAGCATCATTTTAATTAAGCTATTGCATTTTGAATTGGTTTTTGTCCTGCTGCCAAAACACTAGGCCGCAGGGTATACCAAACCTGCACGTAGCACCCTATCTGTTATACTAAAAAAGCATTGTTCATCCTGAGCTTAATCAAGCTATTGCATTTTGAATTGGTTTTTGTCCTGCTGCCAAAACACTAGACCGCAGGGTATCCCAAACCTGCACGTAGCACTCTATCTGTTATACTAAATAAGCGTTGTTCAGCCTCATTTTAATTAAGCTATTGCATTTTGAATTGGGTTTTGTCTGCTTTAAATACAACAGCCTACATGGGCATCCCAAACCAACACATGTCACCCTATCTGTTATATTAAATACCCTTGTTCATCCTCAGCTTAATCAAGCTATTGCATTTTGAATTGGTTTTTGTCCTGCTGCCAAAACACTAGGCCGCAGGGTATCCCAAACATGGACGTAGCACCCTATCTGTTATACTAAATAAGCGTTGTTCAGCCTCATTTTAATTAAGCTATTGCACTTTGAATTGGGCTTTATCTGCTTTAAATACAACAGCCCACATGGGCATCCCAAACCAGCACATGTCACCCTATCTGTTATTCTAAATAAGCGTTGTTCAGCCTCATTTTAATTAAGCTATTGCATTTTGAATTGGGCTTTATCTGCTTTAAATACACCAGCCCACATGGGCATCCCAAACAGCACATGCCACCCTATCTGTTATACTAAATAAGCTTTGTTCAGCCTAATTTTAATTAAGTTATTGCATTTTGAATTGGGTTTTGTCTGCTTTAAATACAACAGCCCACATGGGCATCCCAAACCAGCACATGTCACCCTATCTGTTATACTAAATAAGCGTTGTTCATCCTCAGCTTAATCAAGCTATTGCATTTTGAATTGGTTTTTGTCCTGCTGCCAAAACACTAGGCTGCAGGGTATCCCAAACCTGCACGTAGCACCCTATCTGTTATACTAAATAAGCGTTGTTCAGCCTCATTTTAATTAAGCTATTGCATTTTGAAGTGGGTTTTGTCTGCTTTAAATACAACAGCCCACATGGGCATCCAAAACCAGCACATGTCACCCTATCTGTTATACTAAATAAGCGTTGTTCAGCCTCATTTTAATTAAGCTATTGCATTTTAAATTGGTTTTTGTTTGGTTTAAATACACCAGCCCACATGGGCATTCCAAACCAGCAAATGTCACCCTATCTGTTATACTAAATAAGCATTGTTCAGCCTCATTTTATTTAAGCTATTGCATTTTGAATTGGGTTTTGTCTGCTTTAAATGCAACAGCCTACATGGGCATCCCAAACCAACGCATGTCACCCTATCTGTTATATTAAATACCCTTGTTCATCCTTAGCTTAATCAAGCTATTGCATTTTGAATTGTTTTTTGTCCTGCTGCCAAATCACTAGGCCGCAGGGTATCCCAAATATGGACGTAGCACCCTATCTGTTATACTAAATAAGCGTTGTTCAGCCTCATTTTAATTAAGCTATTGCATTTTGAATTGGGTTTTGTCCTGCTACCAAAACACTAGGCCGCAGGGTATCCCAAACCTGCACGTAGCACCCTATCTGTTATACTAAATAAGCGTTGTTCATCCTCAGCTTAATCAAGCTATTGCATTTTGAATTGGTTTTGTCCTGCTTCAAAACACTAGGCCGCAGGGTATCCCAAACCTGCACGTAGCACCCTATCTGTTATACTAAATAAGCGTTGTTCAGGCTCACTTTAATTAAGCAATTGTATTTTGAATTGGGCTTTGTCTGCTTTAAATACAACAGCCCACATGGGCATCCCAAACCAGCACATGTCACCCTATCTGTTATTCTAAATAAGCGTTGTTCAGCCTCATTTTGCTGCCAAAACACTAGGCCGCAGGGAATCCCAAACCTGCACGTAGAACCCTATCTGTTATACTAAATAAGCTTTGTTTAGCCTCATTTTAATTAAGCTATTGCATTTTGAATTGGTTTTTGTCCTGCTGCCAAAACACTAGGCCGCAGGGAATCCCAAACCTGCACGTAGAACCCTATCTGTTATACTAAATAAGCGTTGTTCAGCCTCATTTTAATTAAGCTATTGCATTTTGAATTGGTTTTTGTCCTGCTGCCAAAACACTAGGCCGCAGGGTATCCCAAACCTGCACGTAGCACCCTATCTGTTATACTAAATAAGCGTTGTTCATCCTCAGCTTAATCAAGGTATTGCATTTTGAATTGGTTTTTGTCCTGCTATTAAAAAAAACACCAGGCCGCAGGGTATCCCAAACCTGCACGTAGCACCCTATTTGTTATACTAAATGCCCTTGTTCATCCTCAGCTTAATCAAGCTATTGCATTTTGAATTGGTTTTTGTCCTGCTTTTAAAAAAAAACACCAGGCCGCAGGGTATCCCAAACCTGCAAGCAACACCCTATCTGTTATACTAAATACGCTTGTTGATCCTCAGCTTAATCAAGCTATTGCATTTTGAATTGGTTTTTGTCCTGCTGCCAAAACACTAGGTTGCAGGGTATCCCAAACCTGCACGTAGCACCCGATCTGTTATACTAAATACCCTTGTTCATCCTCAGCTTAATCAAGCTATTGCATTTTGATTTGGTTTTTGTCCTGCTGCCAAAACACTAGGCCGCAGGGTATCCCAAACCTGCACGTAGCGCCCTATCTGTTATACTAAATACCCTTGTTCATCCTCAGCTTTATCAAGCTATTGCATTTTGAATTGGTTTTTGTCCTGCTTTTAAAAAAAAACACCAGGCCGCAGGGTATCCCAAACCTGCACGTAACACCCGATCTGTTATACTAAATACCCTTGTTCATCCACAGCTTAATCAAGCTATTGCATTTTGAATTGTTTTTTGTCCTGCTTTAAAAAAAAACACCAGGCCGCAGGGTATCCCAAACCTGCACGTAGCACCCTATCTGTTATACTAAATACGCTTGTTCATCCTCAGCTTAATCAAGCTATTGCATTTTGAATTGGTTTTTGTCCTGCTGTCAAAATACTAGGCCGCAGGGTATCCCATATTGCCAATTTTCATAATATCTGGTGCAGAGAAGCAGTTCCTCACTTTATTTAGCTTGTGCTTTTTAAAGTAAACACATTTTTTAAAGTACCTATTGCGCATTTCAAATACATAAAAATGTCAGGCAGACAAGTGCCAGGATGTTCAAAGAGGAGTGGCAGAGGCCAAGATTCAGCAAGCAGAGGTCGCAGGGGCGCATGGCACTGTGAGAGACCTGATCTGCCAGCCTTTGCTAGCGGTCGTGTCTCCACCAGTAACGCATCTGCCGTGGTAGATTGGTTAACGCAGTCATCCACATCATCACAAGTTACATCTGAGACCCCCAGTCTAGGGTCGGTAGGTTCCTCTGACACAACCCTGAGTTGGCATGCCCCGAGAGCAGTCCCTGTCCTCCCATTGCCTCTGTCCTATGCCGTTCCCTCCCCCAGCGATGTACCCTATGCTTTGGGTTCAGCTCCACTCTTTAGTGAGGAGGACGATCAGATAAAGGACAGTCAGCAGCTACTGCCCAGCCAAGAAATGGAGGTGGCTTCTTTAGCTAGGCAGACAAATAGTGATGTGGAGAGTGTCATGGGTGTTGCGAGCGTTCCAGCTCCTGCGCCAGACACTGTTGAGGAAACCGAGAACATCAGTGACGTGCAGCCACAACTCGGTGATGATGATGATGAAGCCGATCGCACTTGGGAACCGGGTGCAGAAGGGGCTTCATCTTCATCATCAGAAGAAGAGGGGCACAGGTTGCCCCGGAGTCAGCAGCTGAGGCAGCAAGGTGTTAGCAGCATGGTTGGCAGTCAGCATGGGGTCACAATTGTAAAGCCTGGAGCCAAACGGGGCCAGGGCCGGGGTAGAGCACCTGCTGCACGGCAGGCTACCTTATCGGGAGGTAGTGGAGCAGGGGTTCCTGGAGTTGGCGACAGTAGCAGTGAATCAGTGCGGCCTGTTGGTAGGAAAAGTAGCTACTCGGCAGTGTGGCAGTTTTTCCTGAAGCATCCGCAGGAGGGTAACATGGCCACATGCAAGATATGTAGGCAAAAGGTGAAGCGTGGCCAGGGCCCAAATGTTGGCACCACGCCCCTGCATCAACCTATGATGCGTCACCATAAAGCGGCCTGGGAGAACCGAGGCTCAGAAAAGGTGGTCCAGCCTGCTTCCTCACCAAGCGGCACGCCGCTCCCAATTTCTGCCAGCCAAGGCTCCAGCACCTCAGCCGAAGGATCGTTCCTGATGCTCCTGATCCTCCTCCTCCAAGTCATGCATCCCGCCAGCAATCCATCAGCGAAGCCATGTCCAAGAGACAGCAGTATGCACCCACTCATCCTACGGCACAGAAGCTGAATGTGCTCCTGCGAAGTTGCTGGTGCTGCAGTCACTCTCTTTGCAGGTGGTGGACTCTGCACCTTTCAGAGAACTGATGGCTTGTGCCGAGCCGAGGTGGAGAGTCCCAAGCCGTCATTTCTTTGCCAAGAAGGCAGTACCAGTGCTGCACACTTTTGTTGAACAGAAGGTGGGCCAGTCCTTGAGCCCGTTGGTGTGTAGCAAAGTGCATGGCAGCGCCGACGTCTGAAGCTGTAACTAAGGTTCAGGGACAGTACATGTCATTTACGGCCCACAGGGTGAATGTGGTCCCTTTGCAGCAGCAACTTGGACAGGTCATGCCGCTTCGGCCTCCGCGCTCCCTGGCCGTTGTGCCTGTGACACCGTGCGACTCGGCCTCCTCATCCTCCGCCATCTCCTCACCCTCCACTGTAAACTCAAGTCTCAGTGCCCCTCCAGTCTACCATGTGTGAAGGGCACGGAGGTGTCACGCAGTGCTTCACATGGTTTGTCTTGGCGAACGGAGTCACACAGGGGAGGTACTGCTAAAATGTATTCATCACGAAATCCAAACATGGCTTACTCCAAGAAAACTTAAAATGGGAATCACGGTTACCGACAATGGGAAGAACATTTTGTCTGCGCTGCACCAAGGAAGCCTGACCCATGCGCCCTGCATGGCTCCTGTCTTCAATCTGGTTGTCAAGCGGTTTCTGAGGTATTCCCCTTATCTGTAAGACATCCTAACAATTTCAAGGAAACTTTGCATGCACTTCAGCCACTCATACACCGCCAAACACACCCTTCTTGAGCTACAGCATTAGAACGGTAGCCCCCAACATAGTCTGATTTGCGATGTTTCCACCCGTTGGAATTCCACCCTTCACATGTTGGACCGATTATATGAACAGAGAAAAGCCATCACGGATTTCCTGATGATCCAAGCGGATAGGGGGACTCCCCTGTGTAACTTCAATGTCAACCAGTGGCAGCTCATACGTGACACCTGCCATTTGCTCAGGCCCTATTTGTCAGTCGGCAGGATTACGGGATGAACGACGTGATTCCACTGCCTCATGTACTACAGCACATGTTGGAAACCATGGCTGGTCAGGGCACTGGAGACATGGCATCTACATCTTACGGCCACATGAACCTCGTTGGAGCTGAACTGGAGGAGGAGGAGGAAGAGGAGGAGGAGTGGCCCAGTGAAGCACAGTTTAGGCTTGGCGAAATGGCTGGTTTATCTAGTCAGCGGACAGGAGAGGAGGAGCAGGAGCAGCCAGGGGAGCTAAATGGTTGTGAGGAAGGCGAGACAGAGGACACACCGTGGCAGTATGCAGTGGAGATGGAGACAGGTAGTCCCTCCGAGTCACTTGCGCAAATGGCAGGAAGCATGCTCACGTGCTTGCGTAGTGACCCCAGAATTGTTTCCATTTGTCGGCGGGATGACTTCTGCCTCTCCACCTTATTGGACCCTCGCATCCGGCACAAAATGGGGGCATTTTTTAAACCCGCCGAGAGGGAGGACAAACTGAACTACTACAAAGACATTCTACGTAGTCAGTTGGCCGATGCCTATCTGCGCCATGGTCCATACTCTCACAGGCCTGACTTGGGGGTACCTCTGCGCTCACCTTCCACTGCCATGGCTGCTGGTGGGGTTGGCAGGAGCAGCAGCATCAGCTCCATCAGCAGCAGCCTCAGTCTTAAGTCGCTAATGAGTAGCTTTCTACACCCGCATAGTGAGGCTACTCATGAGCAGCAGGAAGACCTGGAGCAGGACCTCAACCAGCAGGTCATGTCATACCTTGACATGACCATGCCAACACACCTTGAGGATCCGCTGGACTTCTGGGCAGCCAAACTTGCCATAGTTACGGCGAGGAGAACTCGTCTGTCAACTAAAAATGTGGAGAGACTCACCTTTTTCAAAATGAACCGGGGTGGATCAGCCAGTATTTCCACCCACCAATGGCTGATGCATGCGACTAGATTCAGCATGGTGCCCCGTTTTACACTTTCTAAATGGTGCAAAACATATTTTTGTCTTTAAGCCAATTTTTGGGCTCCTGCTGATGCCAACTTCAGGGTGTGCCTTTCAGCCAATTTTTGGCCTCCTGCTTCTGCTGCTGCAAACTCCAGGGTGTGCCTTCCAGCTAATGTTTGTACTCCTGCTGCTGCCAACTTCAGGGTGTGATTCATCCAATTTTTGGCCTCCTGCAGTGTCTCTTTCAAGCTATGTTTGGGCTCCTGCTGCTGCTTGCAACTCCAGGGTGTGATTCATCAAATTTTTGGCCTCCTGCAGCCAACTCCAGTGTCTCTTTAAAGCAATGTTTGTGCCCCTGCTGCTGCTTGCAATTCCAGGGTGTGATTCATCCAATTTTTGTCCTCCTGCAGCCAACTCCAGTGTCTCTTTCAAGCTATGTTTGGGCTCCTGCTGCTTCTGCTTGCAACTCCAGGGTATGATTCATCCAATTTTTGGCCTCCTGCAGCCAACTCCAGTGTCTCTTTCAAGCTATGTTTGGGCTCCTGCTGCTGCTTGCAACTCCAGGGTGTGATGCATCCAATTTTGGCATCCTGCAGCCAACTCCAGTGTCTCTTTCAAGCTATGTTTTGGCGCCTGCTGCTTCTTGCAACTCCAGGGTGTGATTCCTCCAATTTTTGGCCTCCTGCAGCCAACTTCAGTGTCTCTTTCAAGCTATGTTTGGGCTCCTGCTGCTGCTTGCAACTCCAGGGTGTGATTCATCCAATTTTTGGCCTCCTGCAGCCAACTCCAGTGTCTCTTTAAAGCAATGTTTGTGCTCCTGCTGCTGCTTGCAACTCCAGGGTGTGATTCATCCAATTTTTGGCCTCCTGCAGCCAACTCCAGTGTCTCTTTCACCAATGTTTGGGCTCCTGCTGCTGCTAGTATTGTTATTCCCAGATTTGTACCAATTACGGTCCAAGTCTGGGAAGTGACCCGACCCACCGTCAACCTGGTAAGAATATTGTTGGAAAGATGTCTAAATTTAAAATATTTTCAGGCTGGTTGATAAGTTGACCCCCTATCTCTGTTAGAGAAATATGTTTGCTACAGGGGAGTTTTTGGACTGACTCCCTCGTTGCCAGAAATGGCCTAAGGGGGGTTCAATGGTAATCACCACGCCATGTTGTGGTATCTGACTATAATTCAATGTGCCTTGTATACAAAGTGTGTATGACAAATAAATTTTAACACCCTGCTGCTGCTGCTTGCAACTCCAGGGTGTCATTCAGCCAATTTTTGGTCTCCTGCTGCCAACCCCAGTGTCTCTTTCAAGCTATGTTTGGGCTCCTGCTGCTGCTGCTTGCAACTCCAGGGTGTGATTCATCCAATTTTTGGGCTCTTGCAGCCAACTCCAGTGTCTCTTTAAAGCAATGTTTGTGCTCCTGCTGATGCTTGCAACTCTAGGGTGTGATTCATCCAATTTTTGGCCTCCTGCAGCCAACTCCAGTGTCTCTTTAAAGCAATGTTTGGTGGGATCCTGCAGCTGCTGCTTGCTACTCCAGGGTGTGATTCAGCTAATTTTTGGGCTCCTGCTGCTGCCAGCTCCAGGGTGTGTTTTTCAGGCACTATAGGGGCCCCTCATAGTGATGCCACTTCAACTCTCTGCAATTGTGCCGCTCTGCAATTCTATTAGCGATGGCTCTGATCTGCATGTGATAATTATTTACAGTATTATTTCACTAACCCAGCACGCATCCTATACGTGCTACAGCAAAGCAGAATGGTTTACAACCCTATTGAGGCTCTAGGAGGCTCAGAAATAGCCGTTTTTAATAGCGATTTGTCGCGAATAAATTTGGGTCGAACTGATTTTTGACGGAAAATTCGGCAAATCAGTCTAATCGAATTTTTCATCTCTAATCACATACATCACATGCTTTATCATTTGTGGCTGAAACATTTGAAATGAGAAAAGTTCAAGCAGTATGAATTCTTTTACAGGGCTATTTACTGTATATTGGTCTCAAGCCTGGCTGCTTACAATGTAATACTGAAGGCAGCTGGCTACATTTTTAAAGCATAACCATTGCTCATCCTGTTTGCTACATTAAACAGTGCACAGTCAAATGTTCATTACTCTCAGAACTTCTGCATATGTAACTGTAAAAATGTGAAGAGCAATTATACTCACTCTAAAAATGCAATATTTAGGCCCTGTAGACAGATGGATGTTAAACTATTTTATAAGAGGTTTAATTTTTTCCCTAAAAAATACATTATTTTTTCCAGGGGACCATCAAAGTTATATACAGTGTTAATTATGCGCATAGCATGAAGTCGTCAGAAGTAACTCATGTTATTATTTACAGATGAATTACCGTTGTTCCATGTTTTTTTATTTTATTTAAGAAAGACTTTCACCCGGGTTTCTTCTGTATCAAAGTGAACCAATTCCCTTGTAACCAAAATCTAGAGCCTAAAAAATTCCTGGGTCAGGTCACACGTTGCCATTATGGCATTCTGTTTTGATTCTCCTGGTCTGTAAAACCCTTCAATTCATCATATACTCACATTGATTTAGCAACCTGACAGCACATGCTTGGTGGCCACCAGGGGGGTGCCAAGCTAAAGGGAGCTGGGGAAATGCTGTGAGGTGCTGTGGTAATGATAAATATACTGCAAACCACAAGGATTGCAGTGGGGGATGGGCCAAATTCCCAGCTGTAGTAGTTTTAACTGATCTGATCTGAAGGGAGTCAGCAAATCTGGGTTAGATACTTCCAAGGCCCAGATCTAAAGTAGCTAAATGACGGGGAGGACGATTCATTAATAGCGGCAGGTAGCGACAGTTGAGCGACTGTAGCGGCATTTTCAGAGCGCCCGCTAGTCGCTGTGCTTGGCCGTTGTCTGGTAGTTGATAGCGACTCAGTCGGTTTGCCGTAATGTTGAATATTGGGTGAGGAGTCGCTATTTGACAGGTTCAGCGCTGTATGGGAGCGCATGATAGCGACTGGCCCTAGCGACCGGCTCCCACCATATTCATTAAAAAATCACGCTCAAAAAATTATTGCGCTGTAAAATGCATGTTTAAACCCCAGAGCGCTGGCAGCGATGGGTTAAAAGTAGTTTTTTAACCCCCAAACAACCATATTTTTAACAACCAAAAAAAACAAGTTTTTTAAATAATTTTGTAATATGAATACATTAATATCAGACCTGTAATATGAATTCTGTACAATTTATTTTTTTTTAATTTTTTTCCCCTAAAAAAATAATCTAAAATGGCAGAAGTGGTCACAGAATTTTTCACATTAAAAAAAAAAAATAATAATAACAATTAATTATTAATATTTAAAGATTGTTCCATTAAAATGCATTGGAGAGCTCCAGGTAGTGAGAGGTCATACCTGTCGCTGTTCAAGGTCGGACGCTGTGGGCTGAGGCTGGAATAATGATGAATGAGTTGCTATATGGCGCTATCTCAGTCGCTAAGCAGGATTGGCTTGATAAATGAGTGATTGTGGTGGGGAGCCGGCGTTCTCGTGGCGGGGCTCGTCATTACCGCCCGCTCACCAGTCGCTACCTGTCGCTATTCCTTCATAAATAAGGGCCTATGTACAACGAGACAGGGAGTATTTGTACAAATCTAGCCCCAAGGTGAGCAAGTAAAAGATGCCCATATCCAGTAGATAGTATCTTTACATGTTTTGAAGTTTAGCAAATAGTTAATATGGCAACACTTCCTTTGTTTTGCTGCTGTACTGTAATAGTTTTGCGTTTCCTAATGCATAGTTAATATTTTCTATTTGATAGACATCATAATTTATCATCAAGACATTGGTATAGAGTCCCTTTTAATGTCCCATGGATTCAAGCGTGATGTCACCGTGGTTAGAAAAATCTTCAAATCACCTAAACACGTGCCCGCCACCTCCTAGTTTATGCTCTTACCAGAGGGCGATTTAATCAATCATCTTATTAGGTTTAATATTTTCATAGAAATTCCTCCTTTATGGAATTATAATTTCTTTCCTTGCAAACTCCACTTGGAATAGATCCCAGTAACCTCCTTCCTCTAGATCACCAAGGTTTATGAGCAAATACCTTCAATTGGGGCTTGGTTAGATTTTCAACCATGCAAGCAAAAGAGAAGGAGAAAGGGATCTAGCGCAATAGGTTTTTAATAAACATTAAAAGCTATAAAAGGTGCCAGTATCGCACTCACATTTAAACAATAAAATTTGCGCATTGAATACCAGGAGCGGTTCTCACCCAACCTCTATTCCATCGGCCGATAGTGGAAGGAATGGGGGTACCGCATCCAGCGTGTTAATCCAAGGACTGCAAGGTGAATGTTCCTGATGCTGCCGCTGTCCTCAGTAACGCGTTTCGTTGCTTGTAGCAACTTCTTCCTGACTCGAAGAAGTTGCTACAAGCAACGAAACGCGTTACTGAGGACAGCGGCAGCATCAGGAACATTCACCTTGCAGTCCTTGGATTAACACGCTGGATGCGGTACCCCCATTCCTTCCACTATCGGCCGATGGAATAGAGGTTGGGTGAGAACCGCTCCTGGTATTCAATGCGCAAATTTTATTGTTTAAATGTGAGTGCGATACTGGCACCTTTTATAGCTTTTAATGTTTATTAAAAACCTATTGCGCTAGATCCCTTTCTCCTTCTCTTTTGCTTGCATGGTTGAAAATCTAACCAAGCCCCAATTGAAGGTATTTGCTCATAAACCTTGGTGATCTAGAGGAAGGAGGTTACTGGGATCTATTCCAAGTGGAGTTTGCAAGGAAAGAAATTACAATTCCATAAAGGAGGAATTTCTATGAAAATATTAAACCTAATAAGATGATTGATTAAATCGCCCTCTGGTAAGAGCATAAACTAGGAGGTGGCGGGCACGTGTTTAGGTGATTTGAAGATTTTTCTAACCACGGTGACATCACGCTTGAATCCATGGGACATTAAAAGGGACTCTATACCAATGTCTTGATGATAAATTATGATGTCTATCAACTAACTGCTCTGTGTTATACCATTTACTATTTCTATTGCTATTGAGATCTGTGGGATGTTCAGATTTTAACACGTTGAGCAGTGCCACTTTTTAAAAGGAATCCCATTGGAACATATAATTTTCTAGCGCGGTAATTTACTTTAATTTCTAATATTTTCTATTTATTTATTTTTTTCAATGAGATCTCCTCAACCTGACATTAATGTGTTAATTCCCACTTTTTGTGAAATAGTCAGGGAATAATAATAATACATGGGGAAGGTTTTTTTATATATATACAGTACACAATAGAGTCATTATTTTTGCATTTTCTTATGGTAGTATCTAAACTGTAACATTATATTTTAATAAAGCCTGTGTAGAGTAAAGGTGACACGGGCAGGCTGATTCATCATTAGCGGCAGGTAGCGACAGATGAGCGTCTGTAGCAGGCATTTTCAGAGCGCCCGCTAGCAGTCGCAGTGCTCGGCCGTGAGTCGCTACTTTATAGCGACTCAGTCGCTGTTCAGTAATGTTGAATACATTGTGAGGAGTCGCTATTTGACCAGTACAGTGCTGTATGGGAGCGCATGTTAGCAACTGCTCATAGCGACCGACTCACACCATATTCAGCAAAAAAACAGCCTCACAAATCTCTGGCGCTGAAAAATAGTTGTTTGAAGCCCAGAGCGCAGGAGGCAGTGTGTTTAAAGTCTGTTTTCAAGCATCTATCAACTAGTAACAAAGCAAAAACATATGGAATTACATTGTAACAACATTGTAACATGAACACTTTAATGCCAGATCTGTAATGTCATTTCTGAGGAAATATATAAAAATGAAAAAATTATGAAAAAACTGCTAGTTCAATGCCAGAAAAGGTCATAGAATTATTTGTGATTTTTTTGAAGAAAAAAAAAAAAAACAGTTTAAAGAGAAGAAAAGGATCGTCCATTGAAATGTATGGGAGAGTGTCAGGTAGCGAGAGGTCATACCTGACGCTGTGCAAGGCTGAACGCTGGCGCTGTTCGCTGAGGCTGTGAAAATGAGGAATCAGACGCTACATGGCGCTATCCCAGTCGCTAAACAGATTCTGCTTGATAAATGTGTAATTACGTGCCATGTCCAGCGTTGACCAGTCGCTATCTGTCGCTACCTCTCATTAACCAGGTGCTACCTGACGCTATCCCTTCTTAAATAAGGGCCTAAGGTTATTGTACTATTGTACTATTACTTTGTTTATTGAAATATATTTGACCTTTCTTTAAGGTCTTTTGTACCCTAGTCTACAACATAAAACATTTAAAACATGTAGATTTTTTTATATTGTTTTGGCATACTATTGATGTGTCATTGTGAGCTGAAAAGTTTACTGCAATAAATTAAAAGACAGTTTGCATCGCTTCAGAATTGCAAGGACATGTAGTTATGTTCTCACCGTACAAGCTGAGCTGTGATTTTCTGCTCCTTGAAAAGATGGCTAATGGTCATGAATGTACCAATAGCTCACAAATGTGCTTCTGCAAAAAGCATACTTATTTCATCTTCACGCGAGGACGTGCTCTTGTATTTGCTTTTAATGTCCTGAATGTTGTGATGGCCTTTTAAACTGATTACAATAAAGGACGGATGTTTTTACGGGTTCATACTGCGTGCCTTGTATTTTCCGGATTACTGGTCTTTCCAGAGGTGAGCGCTCTGTGCCTGTTTGCCTGCTCTATGAATTTGGATTGTATTCCTGTGGACCTGAAGCTGGCAATAATTGGAATTTTATTTCATTTTCAATACACCATCGGTGACTACCATTTAATTGCCACTCTGAGCAGTCAATGTGCTGTATGTCTGACATATTGCACCTTAGTAACAAAAAACGTTCTCTAAACTAACATCCCTAAGAGACTGCTAAAATATGTTTTTGGTGTTTTAACATAATTTCTAAGCTACCACTCCAAAAACAATACATAAACAGCATAAATATTTTTCAACCAAAACCATATACATACCCCTCGATTCAAAGAGCAAAAGTTAATTGATTTCGTATCGAGAATCGTAAGTTTGGGTGGGTGTTAGTCATTTTTTCCTGTTTTTTTGGCCATTTCCGACTCGCACGAGCCTACGTACGAATGCGTATATGCTCTTACGATCAGCGGAAGTTCGTTCCTAAATTTTAGGATCAAAACGTAAAACTTAGGATCAAATCCTAAAACTTACGATCAAAACGTAAAACTTAGGTTAATTGGATGTGTTTAGGTGTGATTCAGAGAAACCTCTAAACGCGTTTTAAAAGAAAGCCACAGCCGACACCTTTTAGCAGCCGGATTGCTGTTCGTGAACAGGTTTTTTGGCTATGTGGAGGAGTCTGCGCGTCTTGTGCTCCAATGAACTGCATGTATCAGCATGGCCAAGGCCATAAATTGTATAGCAATGCATACCTGATTCATGTATGCCTTATAAAAGCATTTTAATGTGGACCTTAATTAGTCCTTTGCATGTAAACCTTTATTTTGCAATATATTTGCGTTAATTAAAGAAACTTATGTCCTTTGTTATTTATTTTAAAATTGAGGTACTAGAATAATATTTTTAGATTGCATTTATTGGTGTAGTTGTTTACCTTTGCTTTGTTTAATTATTTAAGCACATCTTTGGTCAGATGCATCACACTTACTGAGGAGAGGAGAGCGGGATAAAGTGCAGGATGTGGGTTACTGCTGTATTTTGCACAGACACAGCAGAGCTGGGGGCATGGAAAGGTCAGAAATCAAAGAATCCAGAGCAACACAGTCACAAGGCCCTTTCTGTTTGCAGGCTGCCCGATAATACCTGAGCTGCCATCTTGGCTGTTTCTAGGCTCATAACATGCAGAAGTTGCTGGGTGTTTTTTAATATTTGTGAGCAATCTGTATGTAGAGGGTGTGGGTAACCACACTAAAAATTTAAAGTTGTACCATTTGAAGCATAAATATTAAAATTAAATCCACAAGTAAAAAATGCAAGTTAACTAAAAATTAAACAAAGTAAGATTTACTTATGCAAATGCATTCATTAATGGTTGGTTACTACAAAATGAATGAAATAAAGAAAAATAAAAGACCAAATATTTAGAATGCACTTTAATGAGGTAAGTTTGTAGTGCGGAGCCGCAAGATCAGAAGGATTTACGTCCAGACAAAAAAGGAAAAAGGGCAAAACCAATGTTGCAACCTGAGAAATGAAACGGAAAATTCAGGATGGAAACTGACATAGGTCTGATTCCCGAACTGCCATACGAACGGACGTATATTTTAGGATAGAAACGTATTTGCTTATTGAATCACTCGCAAGTTCATACGAACGCACGAGCGGACGTGAAAAATAGGATGATCGTGACCCAAATCCAAGCTGTTACATGTTTCTTTGAATCAACCCAATAGTGTAGTGACAGTTTTACATTCAAATAAAGAACAAGACCTGTTTGATTCTAAACAGCTAAATAATTCTGCCAAGTTTCCCCAAATCCCCTACAGTGGTTGTAGACTCAACTGAAATGTTGTTTTAGTCATTCCTCCTGGCTTATTGGCTGTTTAACAGGTCAGGACATGGTCAGGTAAAAACAAAGCAGTGGCCAAAATTCTTTTTTGTGTTCGGTGAGGGGCTCACACAATTTGTGCAGGGGGGGGGGGAGGCACAAGTGGAACATGCTGTTAATTGTTGTGTGATGGCACCATACTCAGTACATCTTCCTACCTATGTTGCCCTGTTCATTGGGCCTACTGTAATTCTGCAATCTAAGGGCATGAAGTAACAGTGGCTACAGCTTACAGTGCATGTGTGGCTATCTAATAGGAGGAATCTGAGCTGCTTCCAGATACCTGGATTAAGAAAGAGGGCAGCATGTAAGCAGCGCCAGGACCCTAAAATGTAATATCTATCTATGTAAAATGTAACATCTATCTATATTTAAAATGAATAGCGCAATACTTCAAAACAATTAATAGGAAGAGTGTTAGCAAGTCAACTTCTTAGTTAGTAGATTCCCCCACAGCCCTCCCAATATAATAAGTGCAAATTAATCTCACCTCCAAAAATTCACAGCATTTTGCTTGGAGTATGGGGGTAACACTTTAACATCCAGATTAAGTATTTTACGAAAGGCATCACCACTGCCTTTCGTAATGTGGATAAGCTTGCAGTTGTGTTTATTTGAGAATTAAGCTTTATGCCAATTGAATGTTTTTATTAGTGCATTTTTTTTAGTAAACTTTTTTAAAATCTTTTACTGGATTGCACTATGGTTCTTTCTACCCTTTTACTCTGACTTCTGGATATGGGAGGATATTCAATACAGGGTTAATCTGTTTAACCCTTTGTGATAAAAGGGTATATATACCAGTGGAAAGAAAGTGAATCTGTTTAAATGGAAGTAACAATTACATTGGCTCCAGATTGGATTCAGAAAATTAATCCATGTTCATATAACTCTCCTATATGGTGAGTGCATTTGATTTGGTGGGTGTAGGTGGTGGTGGTAAACCCGGACATAGACATCTTTACAGTGTGTCAACACGTTCAAAAAATGTATGTGGCCTTTTTAAAAGTGTTTGCTCCATGCTATACATTAAGGCCGATTCATTAATAGCGCCAGGTAGCGACAGATGAGCGCCAGTAGCGTAATTTTCTCAGCGCCAGCTAGTATTCGCTGTGCTTGGCCGGGGTTTGCTTGTTGACAGCGACTCAGTCGGTGTGCGGTAATGTTGAATACGGGCTGGGGGTCGCTGTTTCACAGGTTCAGCATTGTATGGGTGCGCCTGACAACAAATGGCCAGAGCGAACGGCTTGCTGCAGATTCATTAACAAAACACGCTCCGAATTTATTCGCGCTGTGAATTCCTTGTTTAAACCCCAGAGCGCTGGCGGCGATGGGTGTAAAATAGTTTTTAACCCCCAAACAACCATATTTTTGGATTGTAAAATTATACAAGTTTTTATAAACATTTTGTAATATGAATACATTAATATCAGACCTGTAATATCAATTCTGCACAAATGTATTTATTTATTTTTTTTACCTTAAAAAAAAATCCTAACATCGCAGAAGTGGTCACAGAATTTTTGACATTTAAAAAAAAAAAAAAAAAAAAACATTAATAGGAAATAATTATGATTAATTAAAGATTGCTCCATTGAAATGCATTGGACATCGCCAGGGAGCGACAGGTCATACCTGGCGCTGTGATGGGATTAACAGCGGCGCTGTTCGTTGCAGTCGGCTACATGATGAATCCCGCGCTAGCTGACGCTCTCGCCGGCGCTAGCCTCATTTAGCGTGATAAATGCGTCATTGTGACCGCCGCCGGGCGTACTTGAGTCGGTAGCCGCCGTTAGCTGGCGGTACCTGGCGCTCGTCAGACTCTACCTGGCGTTAGCCCTTGATAAATAAGGGCCATTGTTTATATTTAACTCTGGAGTCCTGTTCTGCTGATTCTTTTGTGCATGTTTTAGAGCTATTGTGTATTGAATCTTTATATACATGTACATACATTTATATATACATACATTTATATAAATGTTTATTATTGGGTGCCCTGGACGATTACAGTGAAGGTCCCCATCCTTGGCAGATGTACAGGAGAGAAGGGGGATGAGGAAGACCAGCCCCTAGAAAAGAATGGGAGAATCTCCACACAAGCTCATAGGTGATGTAACTGGAGCTGCAGCTCCCCCCAGCAATACACAGGTGAGGTAAATAGCGCTCTGCCAGAGCTCTACAGCCACGAATGTGCAGATCCAAAGAATCTGAATCAGAATCAGTTTATTGATCCCCAAGTATATACATTACATACATACAAAAAATGCTTTAGCAGTATTCAAGCATATGGATATGAGGGGATGGATGTTATTGATAACAAGAGGAAATATGACAGCCAGGCCTGTTGGTAGCTCACAGGAGAGGTTTGGGAAAGACAGATCCACAGAAATGAATGGTAGAATGTTCTGGAGATCACATATTACCTCACTAAAATGATGCCAGTGTCTGACCAAACCCCTCTAGACACACACACAGATGATGTCTTTTGGTAAATGTTTTGTTCTTCCCATTTCCCCATAAATACTTTTGCTAGACTTAAAAATGTTTCCCCCATTGTCCCACCAATTTGCTGCAAACAAATGGAAAAATTATTTAAAACATTGGAACATTCTGTGAGCTGACAAGGTATTTGGGCCCCATAGTACCAGAAAAACTGTCCTTCATATACGAAAAGGATCCAAATTTAAGTAAAAGATTGGTCAAAAGCCAAGAACACATAAGAAACATTGTGAAAGGAAGTACAAACACATAGAGGCCGATTCATTAACAGCGGCAGGTAGCGACAGTTGAGCGACTGTAGCTGCATTTTCAGAGCGCCCGCTAGTAGTCGCTGTGCTTGGCCGTTGTTCGGTAGTTGATAGCAACTCAGTCGGTTTGCCGTAATGTTGAATATTGGGTGAGGAGTCGCTATTTGACAGGTTCCGCGCTGTATGGGAGCGCATGATAGCGACTGGCCATAGCGACCGGCTCCCACCATATTCATTAACAAATCATGCTCAAAAAATTGCGCTGTAAAATGCATGTTTAAACCCCAGAGCGCTGGCGGCGATGGGTTAAAAGTAGTTTTTTAACCCCCAAACAACCATATTTTTGGAAACCAAAAAAAAACAAGTCTTTTAAATAATTTTGTAATATGAATACATTAATATCAGACCTGTAATATAAATTCTGTACAATATTTTTTTTTTTTACCTTAAAAAGTTATCTAAAATGGCAGAAGTGGTCACAGAATTTTTCACATTAAAAAAAAAATAAAATCATAACAATTAATTATGAATATTTAAAGATTGTTCCATTGAAATGCATTGGACAGCGTCAGGTAGCGAGAGGTCATACCTGTCGCTGTTCAAGGTCGGACGCTGGCGCTGTGGGCTGAGGCTGGAATAATGATGAATGAGTGGCTATCTGGCGCTATCTCAGTCGCTAAGCAAGATTGGCTTGATAAATGTGTGATTGTGGTGGGGAGCCGAGGTTCTCGTGGCGGGGCCCGTCATTACTGGCCGCTCACCAGTCGCTACCTGTTGCTATCTCTTGTTAAATAAGGGCCAAAGTGTGTCTGAACATTTGGATAATAGGCTTGATTCAGAGAGACAAAAAAAAACTTCAGTTTTAGTGCCAATCTGTTTTTTTGGGGGGAAATGTTTCTGCTCTCGTATGAGTGTGCGAGCGATTCTATGCATGCATTGCAATCCTTCTGTAAAGTTTCCGTCCGTTCGTACGGCAGATTACGAATACGAGGATGTAATTTTCCAGCGTGACTTTTCCGTTTCATTTTCACATGTTACAACGTAGGCTTTCGTTTTTGCCCTTTTCCCATCGTATCCTGCCATGACTCCTTTACGTTTCCCGTTAGATTCTGTTTCCCTTTTTCAATAAATATTCGTCCAGACGGAAAACCTTACGATCTTGCGCCTGCGCACTACAAACTTAACTCACAAGTGCTCGCCTACATATTTCCCACCCTCACTTCTACTACAATGTTTAGCTAAATCACTTAGCACTATCCTCCATCTTCCCTTTTGGACCCTTAAAGCTCACCCAAACCACTTAGCACTATCCTCCATCTTCCCTTTTGGACCCTTAAAGCTCACCCAAACCACTTAGCACTATCCTCCATCTTCCCTTTTGGACCCTTAAAGCTCACCCAAACCACTTCGCGGTTAGGTTCTTCTTCCATTTTAGCCCCCTAAAACTTACCCAAATCACTTCTCGGTCATGTGAATATTCATATTTAAATATTTCTGGGCCCATTAGTTTTGTGTTAATGTATTTTGTAAATGAAATGACACTGTAACATTTTATTTTTGATTCCATCATAAAATATAAAATTTTGAAAATTTGGAAAATTTCAAATTTTTACAACTATAAAAAACAAAATACATAGCAATGGCAGGCCACAGAACATTATTCTTCATCTGTGGTCCCCAACGAGTTGCGCAGCTCCTGCATCTCGCCCACCAACTGAAGGACCCTGACACTCAGTTGTGCCACTCTGGCACGTGTGGTCCCTGTTAAAAAACTTAAATTAAAATATTGGTATAACCTTGTTGGGGTCATACTGCAGTGCCCCCCCCCCCCTGTATGGTCCAAACACCTAAATCTGGACTTCAAAAGCCAGAGGGCCCTCGCCACCACGGCCCGGGTTTTGCATAGTGCCCGATTAGAGAACCCCTGGCCCGCATTCTGCAGGCAAAGAACGGCATCAGGAGCAAGGGCAGGAGTGGATATCCTGAATCCCCTGAAATAATTTAAAAATGCTAACATAAAATACACATTCTAAGCTACAATATTGTTTAACATGTCATCAAGGGCTAAAAACAGCCATAGGTGAAGACATGAGTCATCAACTATATTCATTGCTATACAGTGAAAATGGATTGATGGAATGTGAGCAAACTTACCCTGGAGCCATCCACCAGATAATTCTTCTGACTCAAACTGACGAAATAAGCCGGAGCTCTGCAATATATAAGCATCATGGGACAATCCTGGATGCCCTGCAAGAACACTGAGGAATCGCATAGCTGGACCAAACACTGCTTTTATGTTGTGTGAATGGCACATCTTGCGGTTCCTGCAAGCAAATATAAAATAATTAAACAAAACAAAGGTAACCGACTAAAACAATAACTCCTACAACAAATTAAGATTCAAGTTCAACAATCCAAATATAATTCACAAAGGACATAAGTCTAAAAAAATATAGCAATTATATGGATGTGTGGGAAAATAATGGTTTACATGCTAAGGACTAATTAAGGTCAGCATTAAAATGCTTCTGTAAGGCATACATGAAATGTATTGATTTAGGTATGCATTGCTATACAATTTATGGCCTCGGCCATGCTGATACATGCAATGCCTTGGTACTAAAGGCGCGCAGACTCCTCCACATAGCCGCAAAACATGTTCAGCAATAGCAATCCGAGCCCTCAAAGGTCCCGTAAGTGGATCGGAAATGAAACAGATTTATAGGGTGGTGATCCGTCGGAAAGCAGCTCTCTGAATCAGACATATGCCCATCCCAACAACGTAAGTTCTGAACGAACGAAAAATATCAGATTTTGTTTGGAAAATGAGCCGAACTAACGGAAATGTTCCGATTTGCTTCTGTTCATCGAAAGCGCATATACACATTTTCCCGAATGTTCGTATGAATGAAAAATGAACGAAAAAAAGGAAAAAAAAGACTAACACCCAACCAAACTTTCACAGACAGCTACGGAAGTCCGGACGAATGTGTCTTTGAATCGAGGCTATTGTGAAAAACCAGAGATTACAGGACCTGTTCTTTAGGGGAACAGAAAAAAATTAGAACCATTGGAGAGTTAGGCCCTTATTTATCAAGGGCTTGCGCCAGGTAGTGTCTGATGAGCGCCAGGTACCGACAGCTAACGGCGGCTACCGACTCAAGTACGCCCGGCGGCGGTCACAATGACGCATTTATCACGCTAAATGAGGCTAGCGCCGGCGAGAGCGTCAGCTAGCGCGGGATTCATCATGTAGCCGACTGCTACCTGGCGCTCCCTGGCGTGGTCCAATGCATTTCAATGGAGCAATCTTTAAATAATCATAATTAATTGCTATTACTGTTTTTTTTTTTTTTTTTTAATGTCAAAAATTCTGTGACCACTTCTGTAATGTTAGGTTTTTTTTAAAAGTAAAAATAAAAAAAAAATAAAAAATGGGCAGAATTGATATTACAGGTCTGATATTAATTTATTCATATTACAAAATGTTTAGAAAAACTTGTATAATTTTTACATATTAAAAAAATGGTTGTTTGGGGGTTAAAAACTACTTTACACACATCGCCGCTAGTGCTCTGGGGTTTAAACAAGGAATTCACAGCGCGAGAAATTTTTGAGCGTGATTTGTTAATGAATCTGCAGCAAGCCGTTCGCTCTGGCCATTCGCTGTCAGGCGCACCCATACAACGCAGAACCTGTGAAACAGCGACCCCTAACCCCGTATTCAACATTACCGCACACCGACTGAGTCGCTGTCAACAAGCAAACCCCGGCCAAGCACAGCGAATACTAGCTGGCGCTGTGAAAATCACGCTACTGGCGCTCATCTGTCGCTACCTGGCGCTATTAATGAATCGGCCTCCCCGTGATACTATACTACAAGAACGAAGTAAGAAAGAGACTTTCTGGATTTACACCTTCAATACAATGTCCCCACAATTGATAAATAGGATTTATTACATTCCATCAAGATTAGTGAATTTTATAATTTTTAAAGATCCAAATGAGTGCTTTATACAACTCACTTTTAACAGTTGCATATAGAAAGTTTGAGTAGTTTATATCTAAAATTTGAGTTGTATATATATGATAATGGATCATATAATTAGAGTGAAATATAACAACAGGACAACGCTGCAGGGAGCAATAGGTAGCGCCAGTTAAGTGCTTCCAGCACTCTGTGCTGAAGCTCATATTCATGAAAAAACTACACACTAGCACTAAAGCATATGGAATAACATTGTTTTAACACTGTGCCAATGATACTGTAATGTCAGACCTGCATATACAATTCTGCATAAATAAATAAATTAATAAATAAATAAATTAACCAATAAAAGTGTCTGTTTGCATGGCAGGAGAGCCCACACAATTATTTGAGCCACATTTGCCAGTGCGTGGTTATTGAGCTGAGCTGGTAAGCTCCCCCGCAATGGCATCCCACAATTAGATGCTTTCTTGATTGCCAAGCCCTGACTTTGTGACCCATATAACAAAGGCCAATTAGCCAGGGTCAGCCTCACAAGAGTATTATTATCCGACAAATTAAATTCTGGCTCCCTCTTTGCAAAGGGACGCTTAGCCTGTGGTTGAGCCCCACCAACAGGCTGCACCCTCTTGCGTGAAGGAGGTCTGCAGGCACCACACAGCCCACTGGTACTGGGGGCCCCAGGGGACCCACCAGCCCCAGTCAGATTTCCAGAATTTGGCTCCACCCTATAGCTGCAAACACCACCAACAACAACACACACGTGTTGTGCACACAAGGATGCATGCAACTACAGAATGGCAACAATTGATATATGTGTGGTGTAGTTTTAAGTGCTAGTTGAACCAATCACAACCAGCCCCTGTTAATTGAAGCTCACATTGTATACAGGTGTGTGTGCATAGATTTAACCTTTCTAGACAGATTAATGTATCTACAACACAAGCTTCAGGTAATTTGTTTAAAGAGCTAGCATTGGAAACAATGTAAAACACTTAGGCCCTTATTTATCAAGCGATAGCGCCAGGTAGTGTCTGACGAGCGCCAGGTCCCGCCAGCTAACGGCGGCTACCGACTCAAGTACGCCCGGCGTCGGCCACAATGACGCATTTATCAAGCTAAATGAGGCTAGCGCCGGCGAGAGCGACGGCTAGCGCGGGATTCATCATGTAGCCGACTGCAACGAACAGCGCCGCTGCTAATCCCATCACAGCGACAGGTATGACCTGGCGCTACCTGCCGCTCTCCCATACATTTCAATGGCAGACGCTGCAATGATTGTTTTAAGTGGTTTTTGTGTTCTTGTCTTTGGCACAAAATTCAACACATGTTTATTGGGATATGTTTTATTAATCTGGCTTGTTATTTTTCTTTTTTTGAAGAAAGTTGTTATTTTTACACTGTAATGTTGTGAGTGACATCTAAAATGCATCTCCTCCCACAAAACTCATTGGGCTCAAAATCGCTTGTTTTCACAACACACGAGGCTTGTAAAGCTACTTTTTAGCCAGTCATGTTTGGCGCTCACGTTCGCTCTTCGAAATTGTCAGCGCCCAAGCTATTCGGCAGCCCTGTCCTTGATGAATCTGTGGTGGTCAGAGTTTGTGCAGTCGCTGTTTTGATTCGCTATGTGGCGGCGCGAGCGGCGCTGTGCTGCTTTGTGCTGTTCATACATGTGCCCTTCTGCCATTTTCAAGGAATTCACTTCCCGCGACCCCAGTCGTTCTTAATGAATACACTGTAGTTGTGAGCGTGCATGTCCACATTATGCAGGATTTATTCAGGCGTACAAGCTCATAACAACCCGTTATGCATTCTCCTGTGTGCCACATTATCATGTAGTTGGATAGTTTTATTGTGTGATGATTTTATGAAGGAATAAGATTTGTCTTTTTAAGCACCAAGCTTTTTGGTTTTCAAGGACCTATGCATTACATTATCTTGAATCTAAATCAAGCTAATAATTAATGGCGTCTTTGCCAATAGCTTGTTGTAATGCGTCAATTTACTTTTTCTGCCACTTAGCTTGCACATAGCTGATATTAGCTTGTTCCTGGTGCGCGGAGCTTTTTTTTAAAAATTTATTTCACTGTTGCTTTGGTCATATCCGGTTCCGGTTTCCTCCTTTGCGTTTCAAAGCCACCTAAAGCTAAAAATGACTAGCGCTTAGGCCAATAGCTTGTTGTAATGCGTCAATTTACTTTTTCCGTCACTTAGCTTGCACATAGCTGATATTAGCTTGTTCCTGGTGCGCGGAGCTTTTTTTAAAAAATGTATTTCACAGTTGCTTTGGTCATATCCGGTTCCGGTTTCCTCCTTTGCGTTTCAAAGCCACCTAAAGCTAAAAATGACTAGCGCTTAGGCCAATAGCTTGTTGTAATGCGTCAATTTACTTTTTCCGCCACTTAGCTTGCACATAGCTGATATTAGCTTGTTCCTGGTGTGCGGAGCGTTTTTTTTTTTTTTTCCCTGTCGCTTTGGTCATATCCGGTTCCTGTTTCCTCCTTAGCGTTTCCACCATGCTGCCCAGGAGACGGATTCAGCGCCTCCCCAGCTCCTCCTCCGAATCTGACCCCACCACCCCTCCCCCACCTCCCCCACCTACCTCACCTCCCCCACCTAACACCCCTCCCACCCCTTCCCCTCCTGGGCATGCCAAAAAAAGAAGGATGCGCGTGGATAGCCGCGTTAATGGCCAGGTGGTCAAAGTGAGTATGTTTTTCTTGCATTTTATGTTTAAAGTGGACCAACACACAGGGGGGATTGGCCCTGAAATCTATTAGTTTTCAGGACCAATCTGATCACTCCCCGCGGGGCATCCCCAATCTGGATGTCCTGCGGGGATGAACCCCCCTGGAGGCCCATAAACCTTACCTCAGCCCCGTCCCATCTGTGCATGCGTGAGCTGCGGATGCGTCTTGCGCTTCCCTCTAGCAGGGTGGTCCCCTGCGCCAGACATTTGTTCATGGCCTGCGCAGGCGCCCTCCCTGTTAGAGTCAAACGCCACACGCGTCCTTCGGCACTCAGAGGCAGCTGGTATGCACGTCCAAACGGCCTTGGATGCGCATACCACAGCGGCGCAGATCGCTGTGCTAGCCTGGCGCAGTCACGTGGGAGCGTGGTCAGTGGTGTATTTCTGGCCTTCCAAGGAGGACAGCGGACCACCCCCGATTGGTGTGCCCCACCAAAGTGGACCCAAACCCAGAATAGTGATAATCCGGGGTGTGGGTCCACTTTAATCTGGTCTCAGTATAACTGTTTATGCCATTGTTCTGATGTCATGTATTGATTTGTGTTTGTTTTTCATTTCTCATAGGATTTCTGCGTGAAGCAGTATGACTATGCCCGTCGGGGAAAAAAAAGAATAGCCATGGAGGTGAAGGCCACAGTGTCCCGGCGCTTCAACACCCAGCTCTCCGTCCGAGCCATACAACAAAAGTGGTCGGACTTCAAGCGCCGGGACCCTGAAGGCGTGTACCGCCTATATGATGCCTACGCATCAGGTAAGTTTAAGCTTATGCTATGTTTATACTTTTGTTTAAATAATCTGCTAAGCTGTGTCCATTTGTGGTCTTAATATTAATTATTTACTTTCACCCCCTCAACACAGATAAGCGTCCTCCCCTGGGGAAACGTGGGAAGGGATTCCTCCCCCGAACCAGGCAGGCGGACTCGGGGGAGTCATCGGGGGAGGGTCCCTCTCGCGGATCCTATTTGGAGGACCCAGGGGAGGAAGGGGGTGACGCCCCAGAGGAGTGTGCTGCTGGGGGGCTGGCAGGATCAAGCCTCAGCTCCTCACACTCTGACTCTGAGGAGTCTCACCAGCCAAGGGGCCACTCTCAAGTGGGGAGTCCAAGTGGGGTGGAAGGAATGGACTCTCCCACACTCCCTGAAGGAGCAGGGAGTGAGAGGGAGGAGGGTGGCCCTTTGGCTGGGGGATCTTCCGAGCAGAGTGTGAGGAGCCGAGGCTCCCCGCCTCCTCCTCAGAGCCCTCCCTTGGCTTCAAGTGGCGGATCATCCCCTGGTGAGTGCACATTTTGTCATTGTTAGTCTGTGACAGGTTTCATCTGGCCATTTGTACTTGCCATTCCTCTCTAATTTGCAGGGCATCATATAGGCGGCACCTCCATGGCCTTTTGGCAACGCCTTCTCCACGGGCATAGTCATGGTAAGTGTTTGTTGTTATCCATCACATTCCCTATGTTATGACATTCCTTAAAGTGGACCAACACCCATTGTTGATTGTGCTTGGAATCTCGAAGCTTCCCTGCCCAATCACCTCCCTCACCCAGGGCCCCCCCAAAAAAACCCCACAAACTCCTTACCTCATTGGGGGTGGCAGAAGCCACCGGCGCAGCCTCCTGTGTGCCCCTCTAGATGTGTGTGCGCCTGCGCTCTCTGTTTCCTAATGGGCTGCGCGTGCGCACACACTGGAGGAGTGATGTGCGGAAGGCAACGGCGGCGGACGGTGTCTCACTCAAATTGTGGTGCTCTGCCAAAGTGGACCAAAACACAGAATAGTATCAATCCTGGGTCTTGGGCCACTTTTAACAGACACATGTTTCCTGGTCCATAGTACAAGCTGGTTTGATAATGTACATTAACATCACAAACCCCACTACAGTGCTAGCCAACTGGCAACCACCCCTATGTTTCTGCCCACACCATGATGGGGGCTAGAAAATGTGTTATTTGGTTAAGTTGTTCCGGCTAACACATGTTGCACACTAGTAACATTCGACAATCAACTGCAAATTAGTCCTTAACATTGCACTGTCAAGGTTATTGGCACATTATCTTTAGGGGTCCATGTTGCAACCATAAATAATTTACATGAACTCATGGACCAGAAAATATGCTAATGTTGGACAACATGTATGTAACCATGCAGGCATTTGATTTTTCAGACTCCCTAACCAGATGGATGTCAAATAGTCAGGTGTCATTGGCCCACTAATTTTGCTTTTCTCTTTTGCTTTCTCCTGACAGATGTTGCTACGCAGACGGAGCCAGTGACCATCCTCCCCACCCCAGCTCCAGGGACGGCCAGCAGCATGGGCCCCCGCCACAGCTGCGATGGTGAGTACATCCCACTTCATATGCCTAAAGACTTGTGAACCCTATGTCTTCTAGTCAAATCTGCAGACATTTACAATGTACCTATGTGTTAATTTAACACACATCTAGGTTACATGTGTTTGGGCAACAATCCTACATGCCTGTCTGCATGCTTGATTGTTGCCTCACATTCTTGAGTTTGCCACATAGAGACAATTTGTGGTTTAGACACAACCAAATGGCCCAGCTTAGGTCGTGACCTCTAAGATTCTGGGACAAACTAGTTTACTCGTTAGGACTTAGGCCCTGATGTTTGGCTGTGACTAAACACATAAATGTCCACACTGGGACTTATACCTTCTTTGATTCCCAAGAGTTAAGAGTAAATGTATGCTTGGGATGTGGTGGCCAAATTTAAGCCAGCCACTAGTACTCATATAATATTAACAACTAAGGGCACAGTGGGCAACAATGTTAATGTGAGTGTCAGGTAATTGGACCCACTCACATTACATTGCTACATCTGTGTCTGTTGAGGTCACATTCCATTTATTAAATTTTTGTTTTTTTATACCTCTCTACAGCTTGTGAAAACCAGCATCGCAGACTGTGGCGGTCGATCCGGCGTCTGAAACTTATGCTGCTGGCCAAGAAGAGGCGGCGGCGACGTTAGGGTGGGGGGATGACTGGCCCCTTGTTTGAGCCCCTTTGTGGGCCAATGTTGGGCCTGTTGCCCACCTTTATAATAAATAATTTTATATTTTGATAATTACAGTGTTGTGCCTTGTCAAGCATAGTTTAAGTGTCTACAAACCCATTTGTGTGTAAATTTTGCCATACCTTTGGAGCCATTTCATGTGTAAACCATAGTAAGCTATGGTCACAAATGTGTGGCATAAATGTGGGACTACATTTACATATGTAGATCAAGATACTCATCCCTGACTGTGTTCTTAGCTATGTCTTAGGAAAAACACAATTTAGAGGTGGGTTAATCAAATCTATTTACAGAAAAAAAATATAACCACAAACAAATTAATATTCTTGGCTGGGTGGCCGGGGAGGTTGGGAGTCATTGCTAGGGGCGGTGTTGGGGGACAACAGTGCAGTAAAAAATATAGACTGCTGTTGTATGAGCTGTTGTATCAACAACAAAGTTTGGTCCTGTCGCTGGAGAGATTGCTCCATTAGATTGCCGAGGCGACCAAGTTCCTGGTTCTGTTGTTGGTTTTGGAGCAACTGGTCGATCTGGCGCTGCTGGGCCTCATTTTGTTGCTGACACATCAGCACCTGATGTTCCAACGCCACAATGCGCTCATTAGTTCCATCACGCGGCTGTTGGCGACTGTAGTCCTCCAGCATCCAGACCCCTAGCTCGTAAAAATCTGCACTGGTTGGTGCCACACCTCCTCTTGCTGTGGTTTGAGGCTAACAAAATAGAAAACAACATTTTAGTCAAACCGAACCAATGCAGCTATGCCCCTCCAAATCATTTGCCAAAACTGTCACAATACAACTTACCCTTGTTTGAGCCTCGGAAGCTTGGCCGCATGGCACTTGGGAAGAGGTCCCAGCTTGGGGTTCTGGTTCCGCCTCCTGCAAAAACGACCAAGAAAGGAAATGTGACATGTTGGTTCATCGACTACACACGAACATGGCAATGTGGTTATTGGTCCTCTAAATCAGCCATGTTACCTCCGTGTCGTCCGGCACAGGTAGGAGCGGGGTATCGCTGCCAGAGAGGGGCAAATCCACATCCGAGATCTCCGGCAAGTTGGCATATGCTAAACAGGAAAGTCAGGTTAGTAGGTCAGTGGACAAAACTCAAATATAACATGGATAGCCTATCGAGGCCATACCTCCACAAAGTGCCAGATTACACACTAGCCAAAAGGTATCTGTTAAACTCAGATTGCTAACATGTATGTTAGAGGAATATGAGGCAATAATTGGGCCAAATAAGATCAGACACATTGCTAAAATTACACATACCCGCAATCTCCCAGATGTCTGGAGTGGGGCCCTCACTCGAGCTTTGACCTTGAAAATACATGTGGAAACACAAGTTGCCTGAAGAAAGTGCCACAAAAGTAGAGCCAAAATACATACTAGATCATCAAGCCAAAACAACTTACCCTCATCTCTGGCAGCCTGAACGTGAAGGGCCCTTTCCGGACAGCCACTTACGATATTCTGGCCAACTAAAAAACACAATTAATGTCTCAAAATATTCCTCCAACTACTTGGGTGAATGTTTGTCTAAAAATATTTTTAAAAAAATGCATTGCAATCACTCCAAAAACTATTAGACTGACCCTGGGGATGGAATAAGCACTCAAAATAGGCATCTTCAAGTTGACAGAGCAAACATGTAGATTATTAGACTAACCAAATAGAACCAGTGTAACATAAACAGCATAAAGGATACATTATGTATTGCTATACACACCAACAGGGTCCTGTTGACCTGCAACATCGGAAGTGGGGTCCAAAGATGAACCAGTCACTTGGCCTACAAATAAAAAAGAGGAATGAGACACATGCACTTGGGTTAAAGCGGATAAAGCAAGGTTGACACATGCACTTACCGACATCCAAAGAGTAGCTTGGCGCCTGAGGAGATGCTGGGGCCAATGGCGGGGCAGCTAGGCAAAAACCAAGCAAACATTGAGCCATTGGTAATGTGCAGCAAAAAATAAAACATGCATTAAGGTTTGTGTGAGCAGCTCATTCACTAATATTCACTAATCAAGGCCAGTGTGGCTTCCACATGTATATGCAGATATATGGCCACACATCTCTGCCTTCCAACATAGCTACACATGTTAGGGCCTTGTTAGTTAGTTGCTATGAGGGTTAAAGTGGCCGTGAAATTAGGCCGCAGGTCCATATTATTAATCCTCAACAGTGCCCCACTCTATTGTTTGAGGTGCACCCACACCCATTTGGTCCCCAAACAACCAGCACCTAAATTAGTGGTAAACACCTTCAATGGCAGACTGGGTTAGGCTTCAGGTTGGTTGAAGGGCAGGAGTTTGTGTGTCCTGAGCCAAATCCTGGACAGCACCATGTGCACCTATGCAGAAAGCAACAGACAGGAAAGTAAAACATTTATGAGGTATAATGTACTATTTCACAGGTCCTACTGTTAGTTGGCCAGAAAGAGAAAATGCAAATCACATACATTAACATTAGGTTTAAAAAAAATGCAGAAAATATGTACCTTCAGTCCAACCTGTGGTGTCATCCCCAGGATCCCCACCCTGCAGCCGAGCAAGTGGAATTTTGGCCTTCAGCATCTCCTGATAGGCCTGTAGGTACTCTTTGGAGCCTGGATGGTCCCACTGTCCACATCAAGATCGTGATTCATCTTTTTGATAAGGGCCCCTCTCAAAGTGTAGAAGCGTTCCCTGCAGGATGGGCCACTACGTGGGTGTTGAGCAGTGCTACTAAGCTCAACACCAATGGCATCCCACAGTTTGCTTCTTTCTTGTTTGCCTATTGACGTGCTTTGGGAGCCAAATATCAGCTCCCATTTAGCAAGGGTAAGGCGAACAAGATGATTATTCTCCGCCAAATTAAATTCAGGCTCCCTCTTGGCACCTGGGCGCTTAGCCTGGGGTTCTGCACCACCTTCAGGCTGGGCCCTTTTCCATAAGGGAGGTCTGCGCACAGCACCCACCACACTCCTACTTGGGCCTGCTGTGGCCGGCAGATGTCCTGAATTTGGCTCCATCCTGTAGCTGCACACACACACCAATACACAACCAACAAGCACGCATGCAGACTACAGAATGGCATCGCACTCTCTTTGGGTTGGCCAGGTTTTATGTGCTCTAACAGCCAATCACAAACCAGTCCACTTAATAGATTCACACATACTGGCCAGGTGCTTGTAGCCACACCTCCACTGCACTGACTGAAGCATGTGTGTTAGCCAATTAACTAATTACAGACCTCATTAACCAAACAACACACAACCAAATACAACAATGTACTCATGTATATTTAACACTTTTGACATGTGGCTATCCTAACGGCTATTTAAATAAACAGCAGCAGCAGTTTCGGCTCACGTACGCTAGTAGCGCTACTAGCGTGCGCGTGCGCACTCCGTTTCACGCACACCTGGGTCAGCTAATTGGCGCCCGGAAATAGCAGAGCAACGCAAAAGGCGGCAAAGCGGACCTGTCCTTTTTCAAAGTGAAGTATAAATGGAAGGATTTTGAAAGCTTCTGGTATTGTTACACTGTGGCAAAGGCTGTGGTGTGGTGCTTGTTTCCCTTAGCTCATTTGAGTGTCTGTCTGGGTTTGGTCCTCACTCTCTGTGGCTTGTTGGGTGATTTCTGACATCAGTGCTGTTTCTTTAGGAGATTGATTTTGTTGGCATATGCAAATATTGTGGAGCATACAGCAAGTGAGGCTTGATTTTGGGGCCTTTTGTGGGCTGTGCAGCAACTCCCCTCTTGGTTGTGCCTAACTTAGAAAGCTGCTTTTCAGCAGGCTGGTGGTTTGGACCACTATACTTCTGGTTTTGTGGTGAGCTGCATTGTAGTGAGTGTGTGAGGAGTGTGATTGTTTGTGTGTGTGGTGTGTTTGTGGTTTTTGTTTCTTTGATTTTGTATATCTGTTGAGTGTGTGATGGATAAGAGGGTGATGTATGGTGTCTGGGTGGATGGATGTATGCGTATGCTGGAAGAGCAGGAGGACAGGGAGCAGGGTATTGTGAGGCTTAGGGCACCCCGCTCCTTTGGAATCCGCCTTTCAGTATGGGACTTAAGTGACGAGCAGATCAGGAGCCGCTTCCGTCTGAATCGTGCTGCACTACAGTCCCTATATGATCAGATTAAGACCAAAATCGAGCCATCCACCAAACGCACTCAATCCATTCCAGGCATAGTACGCCTGTGTGCCACTCTGAATATTTTGGCACGAGGGACCTTCCAGGCAACCTCTGCCCTCCTCAGCGGGATAAGCCAGGCTACTATGAGCCGCATATTAATCCAGGTAGTTCTGGCGATTTGTGATTTGATCCCAATTTACATCAAGTTTCCTGAGGATGAGGAGGAGGTTGCCAAAATAAAACATGCTTTCTATCTAATGGGAGGGATCCCGAATGTGCTAGGGTGCGTTGATGGTACACATATCCCTTTCCGCCCTCCCCATGCACAGGAGCTGTATTACCGAAACAGAAAACAATTTCATTCCTTTAACATCATGGTGGTCTGTGACCATGAAATGAAGCTGCGGGCGGTGAGATCGGGGTTCCCCGGCTCATGCCACGATTCTTACGTCTTGCAGCGGACAGTCCTGTGCCAGAAGTTTGAGAACAACGTAATGCCAGCTGGCTGGCTACTGGGTAAATAATTAACCATGTCAAAGTATTTTGCCTAAAATATGTGGCCTAGTAAGCCAAATTATTAAAAATGAAAACCAAAACATGTACTAGTAATAATTGCTGTCTCTCTCCTTGTGTTTTTTCTACAGGGGATAAGGGATATGGGCAGAGAACGTGGGTGCTGACTCCGGTCAGGAGCCCACAGACCTCTGCCCATGAACGCTACAATGCAGCACACCGCAAGACCAGAAGCATTGTGGAAAGAACCATCGGCCTGCTGAAAGCACGCTTTCTATGTTTGGCACGCCCAGGAGGAGAGATGCTGTACAGTCCACAGAAGGTCTCCAAGATCATCCTCGCCTGCTGTGTGCTCCACAATATATGCATATGCCACAGAATTCAATCCCCTGAAGAGACAGCACTGGTGCCCAAAATCCCCAACTTGCCCGCAGGAAGAAGTGAGGACACCCAGACTGGCGATGAGCTAAGGGAAAGGATGATCACTTCCATTTTTGCGGTAAGCTAACTACCCTTCACTCTAATCCAAGTACTGCACTACCGGGAAAATGTATTTGACCTCCCATCATAATTTGGCAAAAACCACTCTAAGGGGGGTGTAAGATGACCCAAACCACTCTAAGGGGGGTGTAAGATGACCCAAACCACTCTAAGGGGGGTGTAAGATGACCAAAACCACTATAAGGGGGGTGTAAGATGACCCAAACCACTCTAAGGGGGGTGTAAGATGACCCAAACCACTCTAAGGGGGGTGTAAGATGACCCAAACCACTCTAAGGGGGGTGTAAGATGACCCAAACCACTCTAAGGGGGGTGTAAGATGACCCGAACCACTCTAAGGGGGGTGTAAGATGACCCAAACCACTCTAAGGGGGGTGTAAGATGACCCAAACCACTCTAAGGGGGTGTAAGATGACCCAAACCACTCTAAGGGGGGTGTAAGATGACCCAAACCACTCTAAGGGGGGTGTAAGATGACAAAAAACACTTTAAGGGGGTGTGTAAGATGACCCAAACCACTATAAGGGAGGTGTAAGATGACCCAAACCACTCTAAGGGGGGTGTAAGATTACCCAAACCACTATAAGGGGGGTGTAAGATGACCAAAACCACTATAAGGGGGGTGTAAGATGACCCAAACCACTCTAAGGGGGGTGTAAGATGACCCAAACCACTCTAAGGGGGGTGTAAGATGACCCAAACCACTCTAAGGGGGGTGTAAGATGACCAAAACCACTCTAAGGGGGGTGTAAGATGACCCAAACCACTCTAAGGGGGGTGTAAGATGACCCAAACCACTCTAAGGGGGGTGTAAGATGACCCAAACCACTCTAAGGGGGGTGTAAGATGACAAAAACCACTCTAAGGGGGTCTGTAAGATGACCCAAACCACTGTAAGGGAGGTGTAAGATGACCCAAACCACTCTAAGGGGGGTGTAAGATGACCCAAACCACTCTAAGGGGGGTGTAAGATGACCAAAACCACTATAAGGGGGGTGTAAGATGACCAAAACCACTATAAGGGGGGGTGGAAGCTGAACAACATAACAATTAGGGTTGGTGTGCAAGTTTGACCCAAATGTTGGTTACCAATTAATGCAATATTTTTTAACAGTGAAAAAGCCAATTTAAATATATATACTAACTGCACTTTTTAATCTTTTTCAGGCACCCCGAGATGCACCTTGACAGGCATTTTGATTTGCATGAACATTTAAGTTAAAATTATTTACTTTTCAAAACAAAATAAAAAAAAAAAAAAAGAAACATGTTGCAATGTGTTTACTTCTGAAGGTACCGTATATACTCGAGTATAAGCCGAGTTTTTCAGCCCACTTTTTGGGCTGAAAAAAGCCGCCTCGGCTTATACTCGAGTCAGTGCAGGTGGAGATTTGGACACAGGGGGGCGTGGCCTGGCGCTCGAATGGCGTAGAGGTGGTGGCAGTGCGGGAAGAGGCTCGGCGGCCGGGCAGAGAGAACGCGCAGGCAGGGAGCGGGAAGCTGCGCTTTCATCATCCCCCTCATCGGAAGCATCTACGTGCTGGGAGGAGTACCTGCATGGCGGGGTGAAGAGCGCACACTGGCTGGCGGGTTTGCCGATGACGAGGAAGGAGGCGGCGGCGCCCGCAGCGACCCACGGGGAGCCGACGGCAGACGCGGCTTGCGCAGCCAAGATGGCGGCCGACATCGAGGGTGAGTGAACACCCCCCCCCTCCCAGTATGCATGAGGCGGCGGTGAGCGGTCCCTCTGCCTCCAGCGGAGCGGCGGCCGATCCCAGCCCACAGCGCAGCAGAGCAGGGGACGGTGAAGGAGCTGCTCCCCTGCCCATAATGAATGAAGAAGCAGGGCTGCAGAGACCGGTAAAGATGGCGGCCGTGGAGGGGGAGAAGATCATCCCCGCCTCCCTGCACAAGACACAGGAGCTGAGGTACGGTGGGGGTGGGTGCACAGGGAATGAGGCCCTAAAGTCTGCACAGGGAATGAGGCCCTAAAGTCTGCACAGGGAATGAGGCCCTAAAGTCTGCACAGGGAATGAGGCCCTAAAGTCTGCACAGGGAATGAGGCCCTAAAGTCTGCACAGGGAATGAGGCAGGAAGCCTGCAGACTGACTATGAAGTTGGGGGCAGCGGGGGTAGAACCCACATCCATTTCCCACCCTAGGCTTATACTCGAGTCAATACATTTTCCAGTTTTTTGTGGTAAAATTAGGTGCCTCGGCTTATATTCGGATCGACCTATACTCGAGTATATACGGTACTTGATTTCAAACCCACAGCAAAGCAAAGCGCAGGCGCTGTGTTGAATAGCGTGGTCAAACTGACAGCGCCTACAAAGCTGAGCTCCAACATCATATTCAGCAATGTAGGAGTTGTTCCCAACAACGCCAGGTAGCGACTGAGGAGGCTTGCTATAGGGAATCGCTACCGCCCGCGGCGTACGCTAGCGGCGCTCATAGCACCATACTTCAGTCGCTCATCTGTCGCTACCTGGCGCTATTAACGAATCGGCCTCTTACTTCTGCCATTATGTGGGAACACACTCCCAAACGCTGAAAGCCTAATGGCTATTTAAATTTGTTAAACAACATTTGTATGGTTGTGCCATAGCGTAAGGTATGTGACGCTATACACACAACTATGCTGCAACTGTTACGCAAGGCGTTTCCGCAACACCTGCGTATCGTTAATTACATACCAGAAACCACACTGAAACGTGTGGCTGTAAAGAGTACGATACATTGGGATAAGTTAAGTATAAATAACTCTTTATGTGTAATATAATCTTTGTACGCTGTGGCAAAGGCTGTAGTGTATTTGTGATGTGCATATTTGAATTGAGCCAGACAAAGGCAGTCTGTGTCTCATTAATACTGCCTGTGTTTTTTATTTTTGGTGTCTATTACTTCAGCGCTGTTTCTATCTGAGGTGAAATTCTGTGGTATGTGCAAATATTGTGTAGGACAGAGAAAGTTAGAAAGATTTGGATAAGTTTTGTGGACTGTACAGCATTTTCCCTCTTGGCTGTTTCACACTTTGGAAGCATACTTTCAGCAGGCTGATTTTTTTTAATTCAATACACCTGGTTTTGTGTAGGCCTGCATTTCTTTATTTTTTTTATTTTTGGGGGTTAATTCTGGATTGTTTGTGTGTGGGTATTAAGCTAATTATATTTGTGTATTGCATGAGATATGGCCACTTGTGGGCAGGAAGATTTTGGTGTTATGTTTGGTTTGCGGATATCTTGTATTGCCAGCACAGAGGAACGCAGGAGCCAAGGCAAGCAACTGATGTGAGAGTACGGACACCCAGATGTTTTGCCATCGGCCTCCCTGTGTGGGATCTAAGTGATGAGCAGATCAGAAGTAGATTTCGTCTGAATCGTGCAGCACTTAGGTCCCTATATGACCTGATAAAGGGAAAAATAGAGCCCACCACTGGATGAACACACTCAATCCCTGCCATTGTGCAGCTTTGTGCCTCCCTTAACATGCTGGCACAGGGAAATTTCCAGGCAACCACAGCACTCCTCAGTGGCATCAGCCAGGCCACCATGAGCCGCATATTCCATAAGGTAGTGATGGCAGTATGTGATTTAATCCCTCTATATATCACCTTTCCTGAGTAGAAGGTTGCTAAGATCAAGCGGGGATTCTACCGCATGGCAAGGATACCTAATGTCCTAGGGTGCCTGGATGGAACACATATCCCTTTTCACCCACCCCGAGCACAGGAACTGCATTATAGAAACAGAAAGCAGTTTGATCAATGTGATGGTGGTGTACGATCCTGAGATGAAGCTGAGGGCTGTGAGGTTGGGATTCCCTGGATCTTGCCATGACTCATATGTCCTCCATCAGTCTGCCCTTTTCCGCAAATTTGAAAATAATGAAATGCTCGCAGGATGGCTACTAGGTAAGTACATGCTAACATTGACCAACAAAGCTCAAGCAGACCTTAACAACACTACACAGGACTAATATGTGCAAGTTAAAAGTTGCAGCCTATAGGTGGAGTACCGTGACTAACACGTTTTTTTTTTTATTCTTTACAGCAGATAAGGGTTATGGCCAAAAAACATGGCTAATGACACCCGTCCGCAATCCTCAAAGGCCTGCACAAGTGAGATACAATGCAGCTCATCGCAAAACCAGGTGTATTGTTGAAAGAAGCATCGGCCTGCTGAAAGCACGCTTTCTCTGTTTGGCATGCCCAGGAGGGGAAATGTTATACAGTCCAGAAAAGGTCACCAAAATCATCCTAGCCTGCTGTGTCCTACACAACATTTGTATTTGATTACTTCATTCTTTGAGGTAAGTGACCCAAGCAACCATATACAACAATTACAGTACTAAATGGGGACATTATACTTTCATTATAACATACCTTAAGAGCTCATTATCAAATAAAAAACAAACAAATTAAAATAAAAATGGGTAAATTTTTTCATATGTACAAAAATAACTAAATTTTTTCTCACCACTTACAGGCACCATGAAGAAAAATTGGTTTTGCTGAAGATGTTCATGTTTTTTTTTATTTATTTAACATTTTAGTTGTTTAAAGTGGTTTGTGTGATGTGGTTTGTGAACAAAAAAATCAGAACATTGGTTAATACACCACTACAGCATTGTAACGCTCAGGGGCTGCATTGAATTAGTGCCTGTTCAGTGCTTTTACAGCAACTCACATACATGACATTTAACATTGGTTAACTGATTCCTACAGCATGGCTTCAGCGATGGATAGGCGATCACAGCGTCTACTAGCGCTCGCTCTTGGCGCCGCTGTACAGACGCTTATCTGCCGATAGCTGCCACAAGTAGTGATTCACCCTGCCCAACACAACCAAATGAAACACCATTGAAATGTATGGCAGAGCACTACTGAGCGAAAGGTACTATATGGCGCTCCTGAACCTAAAGCGCCAGTGCTATACGCTGAGCTACCTGTATTAATACATGTGACGCTACATGGTGCTGTTAGAGGCACTCACCAGATTAGCTTTATTAAATGTGGTTTCACATACAGCGCCCAATATGCACCTGCCTCTACGTGGCACTACCTGGCGCTAGCGTTTCTTAAATAACCCCCTTAGTTAGACTTAGATGTATGGACTGAGAAATCTGCAGCTATATGCAGAAGTGGTTTATATTTTAAAATGTTTTTTTAAATAATTGCTATAAGCAAATAAGCACTTTTGACAAGTTAACATTACCATAATCGATACCGCATGTTATTTTTATCCAGCAATAAGCAGATTAGATAATGAATCTGGCTGCTATAACAAACACCTCCATATTGTTTTTTCGAAAATCTGGCACTAAATTGAATGATGCTGAGTGGCTGAATTTTTTTCAGCTTAGTCATTCAATAACATATAATCTATCACAGTAAATTCAAATTTACATGAAGCAGAACTCTGATTGCTAAGAGGTGTTTGTCCTATAGCTAATATTTTTAGTTCTTTAGTTTTAGTTTTAGTTAAAGTTTTTTTAGTTTTTGATGGATTGGCCAATACATAAGACAAACCTTTCTGTTGTCTGTAATGCTGAATTCGGAATAAATGACAATGCTGGCGGATGCCATAAGCAAACAGACATAAGCTGCAAGTCTTTTATGGTCGGCCCATCTCCAAACATTAATACTAGAATTATCTTTGTAGCTTAGTCATTTCTGCTTGTCTGCCAAATTGCTAATGTTCTCCAAATGAAAAACAAAGAATTTCAATTATATTTGACACCTCTTTGTAATTCAAAACAAGAACCTTCTTTAAACTGCCAGTTCAATGTGCAATAGTTTATGGTAATATTCTGTGGAATAAATTGCTACATTTCCGCAATTACCAGGGCCGTATTTACTTGGCAACTGAAACAGAACTAGTATTCTCAGAAATATTAGAAAATAAGTTGGACTGGACTAGTCCATATAACTCTGTGGGCCCTAAAGGAGAAAACCATTTAAATTTAGAGGAAAATTCTGGTGGCACGTTGTTTTTAGACAACAATAAGCAGCCACATGCCTTAATATATTGCATTACATGGGAAGGCACCAAATAGCTGGGGAATGTTGCACACATTAAAAAATATAACATGATCATGCTCATGCTGTTACTTTTCTGGCACTTCAAGCAGTGCCTTTAAACACCAAGCATGTAGAATCTATTAACTTGCTTCTCCTTCCGTTATCTACCAAAGCATGGATATTCTATGGACCTGATGAATCACCTCCATCTGTGATCCAGCTTTGGGGAACTCCTTTTCCCCCAAGGGAGAGAACACAAGTTGCCTGTAGCTCATGGAGGTTTCTGACAGCTCACTAACCGACGCGCAGGGGGGCCTTTTATAACACAAATGAGATGACATCTCGCTCAGCTATAACAGGCCCCTACAAGCAGTGGGAGTGAGAACCGAAACAGGAGTGATCTGCAGAAGCCAGGTGCGGAGGCAGGGGATGCACAAGATCAGTGGTAAGTACGGCAGGGATGGGAGTCTACCAATACATATGTGCTACCATTGTAATAGGGAGAAATGGGGCTTCTACCTGCAATATGGTTTTCTTAAAAAACCTACAGTTTTATTTAAAAAATACACAATGTAAAAATATAATTTGTAATAATTTTTTTTTACATATTTCATCCAAAACTATTAAAAAAGCATTGACAAAATTATAAACAAGGGATTTCATGTTAAAGCCCCAAACTCTGCAAAAAAAAAATATATATATATATATATATATATATTTTTTTTTTTTAATCCATGTAAAAATCACAGTTTAACATATATTGTGCAAAATGGCATAAAATTGTCTGGCAACAGAGAATGGAAAATATCTCTAGGTAGGCTGGCAGTTAAAGGGTTAAAAAAATGTCAGCCAAATGAAAAAAGCTTTTCTAGCCTTAATGTTTTAGTTTACTAAAAAAAAACTAAGAAAATCAGCAAGTGATATAAAAAGTTGTTTTACCAAATGCCCCCCCCCCAAAAAAACCCCCAAAACAAATAAAGCAACATGGCACAGAAACTGCACGTCATAAAATGTTATGCTTTTTGAATTTTTTTTATTTTTATTGGTGTTGGGTTTTTCAGTAAAATAATGTTTTGTATATTTTTAAGCTCAGATTTGTTTTCTGAAATTATTTTGAGTTTAATCTTAGAAGTAATTAGCTGTAGGGCTAGAAATGAACAATGTACAATGAAGTGCCATGCTCTGTTATACACCTATGGTCCAATGTGTATCCTGTGACCACTTACCAGATTTTTTAACTTCATTCGAAAAACTTTCCCCTTGAAAAGGGGAGTGGGTATCTGTGTGTCTTATGGGGTGAACGTAAAAGAAAAGTCCCCTCAAAAGCTCTACCATACCGTATATAGTCCCCCTGCATCTAATCGTACTTCTGCAGCCCTGGTTCTGGCTGATGGGTGGACATGGCCTATGTATGGAACCAGGCCTGCAGGAGGGTGATCATATTAAGAACAGCAGTGCGGGAGTGCTGGTAAGGTGAGTGGACTTTTTGTGTCCAGTCCAGAGCACTTAGGCAGGGCTGTAGGGGGATTACAACAAAAAAAACTTTACCTCACTCAGGATCCAGTACCGATCCCCGGTGATCCCAGTACTGAGTGCAGCCATCTTGGATTTGCTGCACAGTGGCTTCACCAGCTTTACGACTTGCTTATCCATTCAGTTATTAAGGTTTTTGGGATCTTTTATAACACCATTGGTTCTGAATTGTTTTTTCTTATTTTCCACCTCTAAACCATAAACTGCGTCTTATAATGTGAAAAATACAGTAGCTTAGTAAGTAACATGTTAATTTAAAAGCAGACAAAATAGTTTTCTTCTTCTAGCCTTTGTGAGATGTCTGAGCATATAATTTAAATGGGATACAAAAATATTTCCGCTGCTTTTGTACACTGTAGGAAACATGTTTTGGAGACCTAAAACCTGCTGACTGAGCAGTGTCTGACAAAATGCCAGCACACTGGATGTCGTGTTGTTTCATAAAGAAAAGACTTGTCACACATTGTGCTTTCCAAATTTAATACTCTAGTTCAAACAATGTGATTTCATCAGAAACAAATAAGTCATATAAAGTGAATTGAATCTATTGTTCTGCTAAGTTTTGATTTGAATACAAAATGTGACATTGGAGCAAGAGCTTTACATAAATGCTAGTTGAGCTGAGCAGTTTTAAAATGAACCATCCAACCACACTGCGCCGTTTCAATGTGATGCAGTAGTCATTTCCAAGGAAATCGCAATTGCACAGTGATTTACAAGCGATTGTGATTGCCCCTCAATGGAATGACAATTGTTTTGCTCTTTTGGGGGCTGGTCCGCAATAGCTGTGCATGACAATAACATACAGTATGTGAAATGGCTCATTGGATCGTCATTAATTTTTTGCAATTGCATGGCGATTAGAATCAAACTGTAATGCATAGTGTTAACCGGGCCTAAAGGAGCAGTTAAATTTAGATATTTTTTTCAAATTCAAGCAAATACTGAAAACAACAACCATAATCAACAAAGAGTAATTACTTTTACATATTTTTCCAGATCTGTTTTACAAATAATAAATGTTCTGTGAAATTCTTGCTGTCCATTGGACACTAAGAGGCTAATTTAAGACTAGCGCCACATAGTGCCATGTGAGCGTCTGTGTTGCGGCGCATAGAGCGACCGCTAGTAGACAATGCAAGCGGGTTTCTGGCTGTGATGTCTGGAGGGAGCTGTAGAAGCACTCTCCCTGATTCACTGCAGAACTAATCACAAATGCTAGGTGATGTCCCGAGGTTAAAGCACCCAAGACTACGCTACATCTAACAATAGGACAACACTGCAGTGAACAATAGTAGCGCCAGTTAGGTGAGTCCAGCACTCGGTGCTGAAGCACGTATTCAAGAAAAAACTACACACAACCAGCTCCGGTTGTACATATTAAAATGCTGACCAAAGATTTATGCTGCAATGCATAACAAAGCAGCCAAAATTCCCACAGCAAAGAATTTTGCCTGCCAATACTGTACCATATATGCCCCTTCTGCCAACACCCAGTGACTATTATATGTTCCGTGGTAGCCGTAGCGAGAGGCAGTTGATAAATGTCAATGGTTTTTGTATAGAGGAATGGAGTAGTTCTACCAGAGGGATCTCATTATGAGTATTATAAAGATTTAAATAAAAATTGAATATTCATCTAAACAGGACTGAATTATAGGAAGGACACCTGGGACACCTCCCAATATGGTGTGGTTTGGTAAGATGTAGTCTTAAGTGCAAGATTTTTGTCCTTGTTTGTTTACACTGGTTGTGGGCTTTCATTTTGACTTAGGGCCTCATATAAGAAAGCCTCATGCCATGGACACCCTTGATGTGGCGCAGGTGGCTTCATTGCTTAAATGAACTGTATTGCAAAATGGCTCAATATAAAAATAAATGTAAACATGCTTGGTAGTGAGACGTGATGGTACCTCCACATTCCTGGGAGTGAAATAAAATCCAGGGGCGACATGTTTTTGAGTGTACCATTCCACTTTTGCAGGGGTGATCTGCTCCATCACAATGCCTGTTGGGAGGCAATACAAAAAATGGGTGTTGGTCCAATACATGGGAGGGGGCATACTGATTGCTAGAGATGAGCGGATCGATTCTGATGAACCCGAATTCGTTATGAATTTCAGGAAAAATTTGATTTGTTACCATTCCGAATATCGCCGCTATTCAATCGCTCGAATAGCTTCCTTAAAACTCCATTTACTGCTATACAGCCCATCTAAAATGGTGGATCCACATGTCAGGACATGTCCCATGGGTCAAGGAATCCTGGGTAGGTGTCACATGCTACCTATCAGCAGACAGGCTTACCGATGATGTCACAGCCCCATATAAACGGCGGCCATTTTGCGGAAGATCATTCTGACACTGTATTGCGGCCAGAGCAGATCAGGCAGGGAGAGAACGAGGGATAGATAGATAGATAGATAGATAGATAGATAGATACAGCGAGGGAGAGATAGATAAGACATATAGAACAAAGAACAGAAGAAGCGAGGGACAGATAGAGAAGGAGAGAGGCTGTGACAGTGACAGAGAAAGGCAGGGACAGTTTAAAGTGTTTGCATTAGCTTTCATGCCTATTTAGTGTTAATAACACACCTGCCTATTTAGCTTTTCCTTTTCCTGGTGTCGTTCTTTAAAAAGCCTGCTAGCATAAATATTTCAAAACTACCTGTCTACTAACTGGTTGCATTTTGTAATGAAAGTCACTTTTTCAGCAAACTTTGCCTTTCGCCGGGGGGGCATCCCAAATACTAGCATAAATATTTCAAGAGTACCTGTCTACTAACTGGTTGCATTTTGTAATGAAAGTCACTTTTCCACTATAAAAGCAGCCAACCTGTGTATTTGAAGAGGGGGCATCCCAAACACTAGCATAAATATTTCAAGACTACCTTTCTACTAACTGGTTGCATTTTGTAAACAAAGTCACTTTTCCACTGTCAAAGCAGCAAACCTGTGTATTTGAAGAGGGGGCATCCCAAACACTAGCATAAATATTTCAAAACTACCTGTCTACTAACTGGTTGCATTTTGTAAACAAAGTCACTTTTCCACTATAAAAGCAGCCAACCTGTGTATTTGAAGAGGGGGCATCCCAAATACTAACATAAATATTTCAAGACTACCTGTCTACTAACTGTTTGCATTTTGTAAACAAAGTCACTTTTCCACTATAAAAGCAGCCAACCTGTGTATTTGAAGAGGGGGCATCCCAAATACTAGCATAAATATTTCAAGACTACTTGTCTACTAACTGGTTGCATTTTGTAAACAAAGTCACTTTTTCACTATAAAAGCAGCCAAGCTGTGTATTTGAAGAGGGGGCATCCCAAATACTAGCATAAATATTTCAAGACTATCTGTCTACTAACTGGTTGCATTTTGTAAACAAAGTCACTTTTTAAGCAAACTTTGCCTTTCGCCGAGGGGGGGGGGCATCCCAAACACTAGCACCACGTGTCTTTTAAGAGTACCTGCCTATTTTCCTTTTGCTTTTTGTATATTGCCTTTCACTGGGGGCCATTGTCAGTGCTAGCACTTATCTTTTAAGAGTACCTGCCTACTTACCTTTTGCCTTTTGTATAAAAAAGTCTGGTTTACAAGTTTAAAGCACCCATTGCCTTTCACGTGGGCCATTGTCAGTGATACCACTTATCATTTAAGAGTACCTGCCTACTAACCTTTTGCCTTTTGTATAAAAAAGTCTGGTTTACAAGTTTAAAGTACCCATTGTTTTTCACCTTGGGCCATTGTCAGTGCTACCACTTATCTTTTAAGAGTACCTGCCTACAAACCTTTTGCCTTTTGTATAAAAAAGTTTAGTTTACAAGTTTAAAGCACCCATTGCCTTTCACCAGGGGCCATTTACAGTGCTACCACTTATCTTTTAAAAGTACCTGTCTACTATCCTATTGCCTTTTGTATAAAAAAGTCTGGTTTACAAGTTTAAAGCGCCCATTGCCTTCCACTGCGGGCCATTGTCAGTTCTACCACTTATATTTTAAGAGTACCTGCCTACTAACCTTTTGCCTTTTGTATAAAAAAGTCTGGTTTACAAGTTTCAAGCACCCATTGCCTTTCACCGGGGGGGGGGGGGCATCCCAAATACTAGCACTTAGCTTTTAAGAGTACCTGCATCTTTACCTTTTTTACATTTTGAACAAAAACCACGTTTTAAAACTGCCTGTGGTGCATTTAACTCTGACCAGGGGCATCATGTGTAAGACCATCTGACAGTGTCTTTTTGCATTAGCTTTTAGCTACAGTGTCTGCCTATTTTGATCTAACTTTTCTACACACCTGCTGTTCCAAAAATACTGTTCTAGGTGTAGTGTAGTGTATTCACATAAACAGCATATACACAGAGCAAAATACACTTAGTAATAATTAATGTTAAACTTATAGCGTGTTTAACTGTGTCTGGTATACCCAGTGCAGAAACTAAAAAGTTATTTCAGTAAGTCTTTTTGTTGGAAGGACAATGGATTGTCATTATGCCTTCAGTGCCGGTAATGAGTGAAATCGCAAACTCTTCACCAAGTGCCCGCCACCTAAATCAAATACCCTTACCAGATAATTAAATCTATTGGGCTTTTCAATTTAGGTCCACAGCTTTTCCTCGTTCTGGGTCTCACAGAGCTTCTTCCACAAAACGGCCTGTTTAACCCTCCAGGGTATTAAAGCTCAACAATTGAGCATAAAAGCATCTCCTAAGGGAAAATGTTAAACAAAGCCGCCTTATAGTCTCATATGCACCTCACTAGTGTAGTGTATTGTTTTCCCATCCTAAACACAGTAAAAATGTCAGGCCGAGATGTGCCAGGATGTGCACTGAGGAGAGGCCTAGATTCATCAGGCAGAGGTCACAGCAGACTAGGGGCGAGTTTCATCAGGAGTCACGGTGAGAGGCCTGATCTCCCGGTATCTGCTAGCGGTCGTGTCTCGACCAGCAAGGCATCTGCCATTATCGATTAATTAACGCAGTCATCGGCCTCATCATAAGTGACCTCTGACACCCCAGTCAACAGTCAGTAGGTTCCTCGGACACAACCCTGAGTTGACATGGCCCGGGAGCAGCCCCTGTCCTTCCATTGCCTCTGTCCTATGCCCCCCTCCAAGCCGCTGTATCTTATGATTTGGGTTCAGCTCCACTATTTAGTGAGGATGTGTTAGAGGACAGTCAGCAGCTACTGCCCAAACAAGAAATGGAGGAGACTTCCGCCACTTCTTTCGCTAGGCAGACAAACACTGAGGAGGAGAGTGGTGTGGGAGGTGGTGTGGCGAGCGTTCCATCTCCTGCATCACACACTATTGTGGAACCCGAGGAGGACATCAGTGACGTGCAGACACAACTCGATGATGATGATGATGAAGCCGATCGCACTTGGGAGCACGGTGCAGAAGGGGCTTCATCATCATCAAGAGAAGAGGGTCCCAGGTTGCCCCAGACTCAGCAGCTGAGGCTCAAGGTGGTAGTAGGGTTGGCAGTCAGCATGGTGGCAGAATTGGGATGTCTGGAGCCACACATGGCCGGGGGCGTGGTAGACCACCTGCTGTGCTGCAGGCTGCTTTCCCGGGAGGTAGTGAAGCAGGGGATCCTGGAGTTGGCAGCAGTAGCAGTGAATTAGTGCGGACTGTTGGAGGGAAAATTAGCTACTCGGCAGTGTGGCACTTTTTCATAAAGCATCCGCAGGAGGGTAACCTGGCCACATGCAAGATGTGCAGACAGAAGGTGAAGCGTGGCCAGAGCCCCAATGTTGGTACCATGGCCCTGCGGCAACACATGCAGCGTCACCATAAAATTGGAAATGGGAACCATGGTGACTGACAATGGGAGTAACATCTTGTCTGCGCTGCGACAAGGAAGGCTGAGCCATGCGCCCTGTATGGCACACGTGTTCAACCTAGTTGTCAAGCATTTTCTGAAGTCTTCCCCCCATCTGCAAGACATCCTAACAATGGGAAGGAAATGTTGTATGCACTTAAGCCACTCCTACAACGCCAAGCACACCCTTCTTTAGCTACAGCGTCAGAACGGTATACCCCAACATAGTTTGATTTGCGATGTTCCCACCCGTTGGAATTCCACCCTACATATGTTAGATCGACTATACAAACAGAGAAAAGCCATCAATGATTTCTTGATGATCCAAGCAGATAGGGGGACTCCCCTGTGTAACTTTAATGTGAACCAGTGGCAGCTCATACGTGACACCTGCCGTTTGCTCAGGCCCTTTGAGGAAGCCACTTTATTTGTCAGTCGCCAGGATTACGGCATGAATGACGTAATTCCGCTGCTTCATGTAATACAACACATGTTGGAAACCATGGCTGGTCAGGGTATTGGAGACATGGCGCATACATTTCATGGCCACATAATCCCCGTGGGAGCTGAGGAGGAGGAGCACAGTGAAGCACAGTTAAGTTTTGGCGAAATGGGCGGTTTATCTAGTCATCTGACAGGAGAGGAGGAGCAGGAGCAGCCAGAGAAGCTAGAGGGTTGTGAGGAAGGTGAGACGGAGGACCCAGACACACCGTGGCAGTATACAGTGGAGATAGTCCCTCTGAGTCACTTGCACAAATGGCACAATGCATGCTCACGTGCTTGCGTAGTGACCGCAGAATTGTCTCCATTTTTTAGCGGGATGACTTCTGGCTCTCCACCTTATTGGACCCTCGCTACCGGCACAAAATAGGGGCATTTTTTACACCCATTTAGAGGGAGGACAAAGTGACCTACTACAAAGACATACTGCGTAGTCAGTTGGCCGATGCCTATCTGCGCCATGGTCCATACTCTCGCAGGTCTGACTCGGGGGGACCTCTGCACTCACCTTCCACTGCCATGGCTGTTAGGGGGGTGGCAGGAGCAGCAGCATCAGCTCCATCAGCAGCAGCCCCAGGCTTCAGTCGCTAATGAGTAGCTTTCTGCACCCGCATAGCGAGGCTACTCATGAGCAGCAGGAAGACCTGGAGCAGGGCCTGAACCAGCAGGTCATGCCATACCTTGAAATGACCATTCCAACTCACCTTGAGGATCCGCTGGACTTCTGGCCGCAACTGGCAGAGTTTACCCTGGGAAAGCTGTCCTGCCTGGTCAGTAGTGTGTGTCTTTCAGGCAATATATGGGCTCCCAATGCTGCTTCCAACTCCTGGGTGTGTCTTTCAGGCAATATATGGGCTCCTAATGCTGTTGCCAACTCCTGGGTGTGTTTTTCAGGCAATATATGGGCTCCTAATGCTGCTGCCAACTTCTGGGTGTGTTTTTCAGGCAATATATGGGCTCCTAATGCTGCTGCCAACTCCTGGGTAATTTTTTCAGGCAATATATGGGCTCCTAATGCTCCTGCCAACTCCTGGGTGTGTTTTTCAGGCAATATATGAGCTCTTAATACTGCTGCCAACTCCAATGTGTTTTTCAGGCAATATATGAGCTCCTAATACTGCTGCCAACTCCAATGTGTTTTTCGGGCAATATATGGGCTCCTAATGCTGCTGCCAAATCCAGGGTGTGTCTTTCAGGCAATATATGGGCTCCCTATGCTGCTGCCAATTCCAGGGTGTGTTTTTCAGGCAATATATGGGCTCCCTATGCTGCTGCCAACTCCTGGGTGTGTCTTTCAGGCAATATATGGGCTCTTAATGCTGCTGCCAACTCCTGGGTGTGTCTTTCAGGCAATATATGGGCTCCTAATGCTGCTGCTGTCAACTCCAGGGTGTGTTTTTCAGGCAATATATGGGCTCCCCCCTATGCTGCTGCCAACTCCAATGTCTCTTTCAGGCAATATATGGGCTCCCTATGCTGCTGCCAAGTCTAGAGTGTGTCTTTCAGGCAATATATGGGCTCCTAATGCTGCTGCCAACTCCTGGGTGTGTCTTTCAGGCAATATATGGGCTCCTAATGCCGCTGCTGCTGCCAACTCCAGGGTGTGTCTTTCAGGCAATATATGAGCTCCTTCTGCTGCTGCCAACTCCTGGGTGTGTCTTTCAGGCAATATATGGGCTCCCTATGCTGCTGCTTACTCCAGGGTTTGTCTTTCAGGCAATATATGGGCTCCTAATGCTGCTGCCAACTCCTGGATGTGTCATTCAGGCAATATATGGGCTCCTAATGCTGCTGCCAACTCCTGGGTTTATTTTTCAGGCAATATATGGGCTCCCTATGCTGCTGCCAACTCCAGGGTGTGTCTTTCAGGCAATATATGGGCTCCTAATTCTGCTGCCAACTCCTGGATGTGTCATTCAGGCAATATATGGGCTCCTAATGCTGCTGCCAACTCCTGGGTGTGTCATTCAGGCAATATACGGGCTCCTAATGCTGCTGCCAACTCCTGGGTGTGTTTTTCAGGCAATATATGGGCTCCTAATGCTGCTGCCAACTCCAATTTTTTTTTTCAGACAACATATGAGCTCTTCATGCTGCTGCCAACTCCAATGTGTTTTTCAGGCAATATATGGGCTCCTCCCTATGCTGCTGCCAACTCCAGTATCTCTTTCAGGCAATATATGGGCTCCCTAAGCTGCTGTCAGGTCCAGAGTGTGTGTTTCAAGCAATATATGGGCTCCTAATGCTGCTGCCAACTCCAGTGTCTCTTTCAGGCAATATATGGGCTCCCTATGCTGCTGCCAAGTCCAGAGTGTGTCTTTCATGCAATATATGGGATCCTAATGCTGCTGCCAACTCCTGGGTATATTTTGCAGGCAATATATGGGCTCCTAATGCTGCTGCCGACTCCTGGGTGTGTTTTTCAGGAAATATATGAGCTCCTAATACTGCTGCCAACTCCAATGTGTTTTTCAGGCAATATAAGAGCTCCTAATACTGCTGCCAACTCCAATGTGTTTTTCAGGCAATATATGGGTTCCTAATGCTGCTGCCAACTCCTGGGTGTGTTTTTCAGGCAATATATGGGCTCCTAATGCTGCTGCCAACTCCAATGTATTTTTCAGACAACATATGAGCTCTTCATGCTGCTGCCAACTCCAATGTGTTTTTCAGGCAATATATGGGCTCCTCCCTATGCTGCTGCCAACTCCAGTATCTCTTTCAGGCAATATATGGGCTCCCTAAGCTGCTGTCAGGTCCAGAGTGTGTATTTCAAGCAATATATGGGCTCCTAATGCTGCTGCCAACTCCAGTGTCTCTTTCAGGCAATATATGGGCTCCCTATGCTGCTGCCAAGTCCAGAGTGTGTCTTTCATGCAATATATGGGATCCTAATGCTGCTGCCAACTCCTGGGTATATTTTGCAGGCAATATATGGGCTCCTAATGCTGCTGCCAACTCCTGGGTGTGTTTTTCAGGAAATATATGAGCTCCTAATACTGCTGCCAACTCCAATGTGTTTTTCAGGCAATATAAGAGCTCCTAATACTGCTGCCAACTCCAATGTGTTTTTCAGGCAATATATGGGCTCCCTATGCTTCTGCCAACTCCACTGTGTGTCTTTCAGGCAATATATGGGCTCCTAATGCTGCTGCCAAATCCAGGGTGTGTCTTTCAGGCAATATATGGGCTCCCTGTGCTGCTGCCAACTCCAGGGTGTGTTTTTCAGGCAATATATGGGCTCCTAATGCTGCTGCTGCTGCTGCCAAATCCAGGGTGTGTCTTTCAGGCAATATATGGCTCCCTATGCTGCTGCCAAATTCAGGGTGTGTTTTCAGGCAATATATGGGCTCCCTATTCTGCTGCCAACCCCAGGGTTTGTTTTTCAGGCAATATATAGACTCCTAATGCTGCTGCCAACTCCTGTGTGTATCTTTGAGGCAATATATGGGCTCCTAATGCTGCTGCAAACCTCCAGTGTCTCTTTCAGGCAATATATGGGCTCCTAATGTTCCTGCCAACTCCTTGGTGTGTTTTTCAGGCAATGTATGGGCTCCTAATGCTGCTGCTGCCAAATCCAGGGTGTGTCTTTCAGGCAATATATGGCTCCCTATGCTGCTGCCAAATTCAGGGTGTGTTTTCAGGCAATATATGGGCTCCTAATGTTCCTGCCAACTCCTTGGTGTGTCTTTCAGGCAATATATGGGCTCCCTATGCTGATGCCAACTCCTGGGTGTGTTTTTCAGGAGAATGAGAACGGAGCATGAGACCAGCGCTGGCCTATCCTACAGTTGCATGTATTGCAGTGACAAGTAAGATTTAGGGGCTCTGCAGTGGGTTGATCAATGGGGTGGGAGCCCCCTGTATTGGACCAACACCCATTTGTGTGGTGCAGTTTAACAAAGGCATTGCATAATGGGTAAAAGAATCACACACAGATCAGAAGAATTATAATAGCAATAAGCTGGCTCAGGAGAAAGGCCATTGCCTTGTGAAGGCAAAATGCAATGTTCAAAACCTGTTATCCTGAAATCTTCTTTCTTCCATTACAATATAGTAACAAGCTTGGGTGGAATTTTTTGAAGTTTGGTGTATATAACCTCTTCTGCTTTCTAGCATATTTAGAAAGCGGTTTGCATGCTCATCAGTTAAATGTTTTTATTTTAATCCTTTAAGCTGTTTTCTTTTTATCAATGGACCTTTGATTTGCTTTAATTATATTATAGTCAGAACTATATGATTAAAAAATGTGTCATTTGTTGCAAGTTTTTGACTAGATTTTAAAGCTGGATTTGTACAATTAAATGTTACTTTTGTCTTAAAGGTCAACTATGATAAAAACCTCTTCTCCTCTGCAGCAACTTTGCCAAAATCCAGCTGTCTAATGCTCAGACATTCTGAAAATCTGGTCCTGCGACGTGCATGCCTGTATGTATTCCTTGGGCACTTCTCCAGCCTTTGTTAGTATGCACAAGGCTCTACCTGTCTCTGTAACAGTGACTGGTGCATTAAGTGCAACAGAGGTAGCAGGGAATGCTTAGACACTGCAGGACCAGATACTGCAAGATCTGATGAATATCAGACAACCAGACATCGATACAGCAGCTACAAGGAGTAGGGGTAAGTATTTATGATGTTTTAGACTTGCCTGAACCTGCTCTTCCCCTGTTTTCCTCTTCCTTCCATTAAAAGAAAGCAACAACCTGGCTTGATATTTCTTAATCCTGGGTGTATAACTGCCCCCTCCCACTATCCAGCATGTGTATATGGATTTTTATCATTGGGCCATTTTTTTCATGATAGTCCTCCTTTAAGAGTGACCCTGCCCATGATATGCCCCTGAAGTGCTATGGCCTAAGCTGATGTATTTACTGACTGTATCAAAAGTCAACATCGTGTAAGCTGCTTATGGGCTGGCTGGGGCCAGTAAATTCCCAGGCTTATTTTTGGCCCCAGTCCACCCCTGTTTATAAAATACTACCAAATTAAATACAGTACCTGTGGTTATTATGGGCATGTATTCAGTGGCCTAACTAAATGTGATGGGGCCCTGGTGAGAGCGTTAAATGGGGCCCTTTCACAGCTCATACTGTAAACTTTTTTCTGTTTTTTAACTCAATGGATGCAGCTAGACAACTAAACACTGAAACAGAAGAGACAAATGCTGCTATCTTAATTTAAATTAAGCCAATGTGATAAATAAGGTGGAGGAGCAATAATGATGGGCCCCCCCTGATCTCCTGGGCCCTGGTGCAGTCACACCGTCTCAAGTATCTCCCCTGCATGTATTTAATATGCACATGTTACGGCATACATATAAAAGGCCGGAGATGATCTCCACTATTACAGGGTTTTTCATATGATTGGAAAGGTTATATTTTCTGGACCTGAACTTTTGCTGACTACTAATATGAGAACCTGCATTGCAGGGGGCAGGAAATAGAGTCTTCACCAAGGCATATATATTGCATAATTTTGAAGAAATTGGCATATTATTTGTATTTATGTATATTACGATTAACAATGTAGACTGAGATTTTTTACTTACTACAACTCCACTGATATTGTAATAACAGAGTTGATGTACTAGACAATTGATATTTTGCCTTCAGTAATTAAATTGTGTTTACTGCAAATGTCTAATCCACTGTTGTGTTCAGAATGGCACACCACAATCGTTTTTGATTTTTTTTTCTCATTCCTTAATACTTTTAATCAGTGATGTTCAAGTTAAAGGTAAACATTTAAAACTCTGTTCAATCTAAACCAAACTTTAGTGAAAATCAGGTGAAATAGCTCAGTTTGAAATAAAAACTTTCAGCCAAAAGTGAGTGAGATTATAAGCCCCCTTTTTCTGGGAAGTAGTTTGAGTGTGCGTAGAGCCTCATATCTGAACACCTCTACAATTGCAAAGTATGAGAACATAAGGGTAGACTAGATGGAACATGTGATCTTCTTCTGCTATCAATCTTCTATGTGTCTAAGGTAACAAAATTGCGACTTATCCTGGGTTATTCTGATGCCGGTGTGCGGCTCGTATTGCCGGTCTTTCTGCCTGTCTAACCTCCCGCCTGTCCACCTATCTACCCACCCCTCTGCCCACTTACCTACCTGCCTACCCACCCACCTACTCATTTACCAACCAGCCTGCCCACCCACCTACCTTCCCACCTGCCTGCCCACCTACCTACCATCCACTCACTAACCTGACTGTCTGCCCATCTACCTATCCACCTGCCTGCCCACCCACCTGTCTGGCCACATATCTACCAACTCACCTGACCAGCTACCTACCCACCGCATGAGTGCTGGTCTAGGCATCTTAGATAGGCTAGGGTGCAACTGCCTATGTTGTACTACTGTGGTATTCATTTAGAAGTAGGAGGTAGAAAGAGTGCCTCAAAGCACTGTGAGAATCTGAAAAGAGCTAACATACCGTTTTTAAGAAACTTCAGCCTGGAAAGAATATTTTTCTTTTTGTAAAAATGAGAAGGGCAATGCAACAATTGTTATGTTCTGAAATGGCCAAGTTAGTGTCCAGATCCTAACCCAAAGATACATTGTGACTAGATTTACAAAATAAAAGGGATAAGTTACAGTTTAGATGTGACAGCTTAAATTAAATTGCTGCCAAATGTGCTTTTAGTAAATACCAACTCTAAGTAAATGCAATCAGCTAATTAAATGTAAGTTAATAGTCATTTCTTTTCAATTTGATATGAATTAATAATTCATTTTAGACATATAAACTTAAATATTAATACTGTTATTATGTGTTTAATATAACAGTATCAGAATAAAACTTACAGTCATGATTGTGTGAAGTTGGGGAACTAAAAGGAATACATTTATTCTAAAAATATTCAATATAAAAGAAGTACCTCCTGTAGATAGGTAATCTCAAATCTATATTCAACTGTAAAAGTATACTTTGGTGTTAACTGACAAAGAGGTGGGGTGCAGAGAAGAATAAATGCTTTTCATGTTAAAATTTGTGTACCTGGTGACAGAAATATCCATAATTCATGGGACTGATCCTGGGAATCAATTTGACTTCCACCGCTTAGGTCAGAAAAGCATTTCTCATAGTGGGAGAATAAAATATTAAGTGCCTCACCGGAATGTTTTTCAAATTCAGAAATATTATATGTATTGATGGGCTTCGGATCATAGTCAATGTTAGATTTGACCCAGATCCTGTCAATTCAATCTGGTTCCCCCCATCCCAGATATCATCAAGACCTAGGTCAAATTATTCAGCTTGCCACCCACTGATGCTGCCACATCATCTAGTTTATCCAAAAAGATTATTTAAACACAAAAATATCCAGTTTGGAAAAATATGGACATATTTTATTAAAACACACCATCACATGTGCAGGTGTTTTTCTGTTGCACTGTGTGTTAACATTAAAAAGCTCACGCAAACGTAGGTTGAAATTTATATGTAAGACTGATAGTTAAACTCTCTTCAAAGTGCATCTTGGTGGGATTTTTATCTGTATTACATTTTTCTTTGTTTCAATTTAGCCAATAAAATCAACTTTTACTGTAATGGGGCATTTTTAAACCAGAACAAAATGGGATGCCTAGGTGGAAGGCCAGTGGCCCCTGGGTTTTGTTTTGTTTTAATGTTAAAAAGCTTGTTTGTGCAAATTGACATATTTGTAAACCAACAACAAACAGTATTTCATTTTAGTTATTTCTTCTTTTACAATATTTTTATTGTCAGCCACAAAAAAGTACATCACACATAGGAATTACAGTTATGTTCCATCTAAACAATAAAGTCATCATCTGAACGCAACCTATACATATTTGGGCTGATGCAAAGCCCCCTCGTTCAGCTATCCCGTACGTTTTCCCGTTGGTTTTGGGCTGTGATCGGGGCATGAAAGGGTGCTCCATTGCTTTTTGTGTGCGTGTGTGCGCTCAGGTGTTTCGGCATGCGCCTTTACGATTGTCGGCTCACAAGAGGCAGGACTCCGTGAAAACGGACTTGTCGTTGATTGGTCCATTTTTTTTAAATGATTCAGAGCCTTGATTTCCGATTGAAATCAGCCCAATATAACGAGGGTGTGGGCGCTCAACTTACGGCCAGTGTTAGCAGCCGTATTTGTGCTCTGTGACTTTGAAATGCATTCTGCTGTGCGCGAGCATCAAAGGCGTCAGCTACGCGGCCTGGTTCTTTTGAGCATGGCAGAAACCAGGCTGCACCGAACACGTCTGGACATCGATGGCATGCATGACCTTGAGCTATTCGAGCTCACCCGCCTTAACCGTGTTTCTTTCCAGGACATGTATAGGCAGCTGCGGCCATGGTTAGCCCGCACCACAAGGAAGGGGCATGCAATTGCAGGTATGACCAAATTGGTTGGCTGCCTGCAGTTTTTGGCAAACGGCTTGTTCCAGAGACTGGGTGCCTTCTCCGTGGGGATGTCCCAGTCTATGCTGAGCCGCAGCCTTACCAAGTTTTTGGATGGCATGGCTACCCTGGCACCAAAATATATATTTTTCCCTGACACAGCGGAAGCCTGGAATGAGGTTAAGTTGGGCTTTTATAATATAGCCGACATGGCCAACGTCATGGGTGCCATCGATTGTACCCACATTGCGTTAATTCCGCCAGCTGCGCAGGAATATCTGTTCAGGTATTTGGTTTAGGTCAGCATGTGTCTGCAATGTAGCACATACATTGACATTTTTGCAATGTGGAGTGTTTTTCAATGGCTGAAAGCAGACGTACATCATGTGTATACAAAACATCCAGTGGTTAGAAATGTTGCTTATGTGAATGTATCTTTTCAATTGTGTTTTGCCTTTTGTGCCCACTAATTCCTGTTATATTTTGCTTTTGCAGGAACAGGAAGATGGGCTACTCTATAAATGTGCAGGCAGTGTCAGGCCCAGATCTGCAATTTTTTAGTATGTTTGCAGCCTTCCCTGGGTGCACACACGACTCGCACATTTTGAGGAACTCCAGCCTCTTTGTGCGCTTTCAATCTGGAGATCTGTCTGGCGGCTGGCTACTGGGTATGTGTTTCAAAATAGTTGTTGCCGTCCAGCATGATTTTTCTGATTGGTCTGTGCCTTTACCCCACTAATCTGTTAGAGACTCCAATGAAACAGTAGAAGTTTACACTCACTTACTTACCAGTATTTCCTCCTATGGCTTTGTTTATGATTCTCCACTATACCTTTCTGTCCTGGCCCTCTTAGCTATGTTGCATCCCAGAGTCATTGTATAGGAGTGTGCTGGGTGGATGTGCATGTTGCCTCATCAGAACTGTGCTTTGCACTGACACTGCACAGCTGACCTATTTGGCTTGATGCAGAGCCTCCCCGTTCAGCTCCCCCGTGCGTTTCCCCGTTGGTTTTGGGCTTTGATCGGGTCAGGAAAGTGTGCTACGTTGATTTTAGTGTGCGTTTATGCGCTCAGGTGTGCGCTCAGCCGCCTTTCCGATTGTCGGCTCGCACGAGGCTGTTTGCCGGCAAAACGGAAGCCTCGTTCATTGGCCCATTTTTTTCAGTGATGCAGAGCCTTGATTTCCGATTGGATTCAGCCTAATAAAACGGGGCCGCCGAGCCTTCACTTACGGGCAGTCTGACCAGCCGTATTGGAGCTCCGTGCTATTTGGGAATGCATTCCTCTGTGAGCCAACATCAAAGGCGCCAGCTACGCCGTCTGGTAGTTCTGAGTATGGCAGAAACCAGGCTGCAGCGCACGCCTTTGGACATCGATGGCATGAGTGACGTTGACCTATTCGAGCTCACCCGCCTTAACCGTGTTTCTCTCCATGCCTTGTATAGCGAGCTGCGGCCATGGTTAGCCCCCACCACAAGAAAGGGGCATGCAATTGCAGGTATGACCAAATTGGTTGGCTGCCTGCAATTTTTGGCGAAGGGCTCGTTCCAGAGACTGGGTGCCTTCTCCCTGGGGATGTCCCAGTCTACGCTGAGCCGCAGCCTAACCAAGTTTTTGGATGGCATGGCTACCCTGGCACAGAATTACATTTTTTTCCCTCAAACAGGGGAAGCCTGGAATGCGGTTAAGTTGGGCTTTTATAACATAGCCGACATGCCCAACGTCATTGGTGCAATCGATTGCACACATGTCTCGCTCATCCCCCCTGCGGACCAGGAATATCTGTTCAGGTATGTGGTTTGGGTCTGCTTTTTTTCTGGTTATCACACATTTTTTAAGGCTCACACTAATTACACTTGTGTTTTGCTTGGTGCAGGAACAGGAAGATGGGTCATTCCATCAATGTTCAGGCAGTGGCGGGCCCTGATCTTCAATTTTTCAGTCTGTTTGCTGGCTTTCCTGGGTCCACTCATGATGCGCACATTTGGAGGAACTCCAGCCTCTATCAACGGTTTCAATCTGGAGATATTTCTGGAGGATGGTTCCTGGGTATGTGTATTAAAGTTGTATTTCTTGGCCCCCAGGTTTGAATGTGGATTTGCCACTACCCCACTAATCTGTGAGACCTTTCCTGGAAACTTGAAAGGGTTTTTGGTTTAATTAATGGGTGAAAGTATTCTCCACTATTGGCTTATGTTCTGGCCCTCTTATCTCAGTAGCATTACGCAGACATTTTTAATGAGTGTACAGGTTGCATGTGTTTGTAGGCTCAGTAAAAATGTCAATTCCTCCCACCATACCTAGCTCACCTATTTGTCCCTGTGTACTAATGTTTCTATGCACACCTAAACCTTTTTTTAGGCATCCACCTTATGTTTGTCTTTTGTATTTTTGCAGGTGACTCAGGCTATCCCTTGTTACCATGGCTGCTCACACCCATCCTGCACCCATCTTCCCAGGCACAGGAGCGCTACAACACAGCCCATAGGAGGTCTCGCTCTGTGGTGGAACGTGCCTTTGGGTTGTGGAAGATGCGTTTCCGATGTCTGGATCACAGTGGGGGTTCTCTTCAGTATCAGCCTGGCAAGGTTATCAAAATAATTATTGCTTGTGGGGTCCTGCACAACCTTGCCATTAGAAGCAGGATTGCTCGATATACTGACCTGGGTGCAGAACCTTTCCCTATTTCTGACGAGCAGACCTCTACTTACACTAGTACACAAAGTGGCCCAGCACACACAATCCGTGCTGACCTTGTGGCCAATGTATTTTCTTGAAACCACCCCCTGTCTGCAGGCTGGGGAAGATTAAATCACACCTAATAAGTGTTACATGCTGGTCACAAAGCGACTCTGGGCTTTACCTCTGCTGCCGGCGCATGTCCATTTTTGGGCAACTATATGATTTCAGGTCCACAACTGTCCGCTTGATTTGTTCAGTATCTCGATGGACAGAACACCATAATGTACCCAAACAGCATTGGCAACAGCCATGCTTTGTGCTTAGCAAAAACGGGCTGTTAGGGACCCACGGCGTGGTTAGCGCCCACATGGGTGTCTGTTGTCCCCTGCATCACTTGAAATAGATGGTTGGCTATCTGGGGAGTCGTGTGTGGTTTTTGGGCCGGTGGTTGAGAATGGGTTAATGTCTCCTTGCTCCTGCATTTTTGGGAATGTGCCTGTGTCTGTGGAGTCCCCACCGTTTTAGTTGGTGCATGTTCTGCATGTGTCTTGTGCCTGCTTTTCTGTTTTATTTAGGATGAGGCATGTGTGCGGCTGCTATGTGGCTTTGGCCTTGGTTGGCTCTTTGTGCTCCCTTTAGGTCTGCCCATATTGATATGGTATCCCACACCAAGCGGAGTGCCTTGAGCTTTAAATATGTTTCCAACTGCGGTTGCGCGCCTGCGCGCACGCACGCACGTCACCGCCGGGGAACGTCAGAGCTAGAATTTGAAAAACAAGCCAAGATGTCCCCCGCCATCTTTACAACGGAGCAGGACGAGCTCATCATGGATGTGAGTATGCGAGCGAGCGAGCGTGCGTTTATGTGCGCGCACACATTCCTTGTAATAAAAAAAGAAAAAAACACAAGAATAGTCTGAAACAACTTAGTTTGTGACGTTACAGACCAGCCCACCTTAGTTTAACACATGTACGCAGCTACAATCTAGCCTACATGCAGATAGCAGATGTGAGGCAGCAAGAGGTTAATAAAGTGACTTGATTTAAGCCAGGAAACTTGTTAATGTATTTTGTGGATTAATGGTGTGTCCTTGTCTCTTTTTCTAACAGATGATGCTGAGGAATCGCTACGACTTCCTGCCGTCTGATTATGCCAAACGGACATTGGCCCTGGAGGTGGTGGAGGCGATAGAACGCAGAACCCAAACCACCTATACCTTCACCCAGATCGCCCAACACTGGTCTGATTTAAAAAGAAGGAATAAGCCCCGGGTGAGGCGGTACTTCACCAAACATTTTCCATGTAAGTGTAGAAAATGTAAATGCACCTATAACCCTGGCATCGCCTGGGCGTGGTTTAATGATTGTGTTTGTATTTCAGCCCATGAATGGAATCTACGGTTCCGCCCCACCCGGACCAGGACACGCAGCCCAGTGTTGGGCGAAACAGGTGAAGGTGTAGGTGGCCCACCGCCAGGGTCAACGGCCACCCCCTCCTCTGTAAGTGACTCGGAGGAGCCGCTGGACCTCAGCATGCAGGGGAGGGGGGGATCTGACGGCAGGGAGTCGAGCATAACAGAGCCTCAACCTGACTCCGGTAAGGGAAATATAGTTAGATATGTTGAAATACATGCATTAAATACAGATTCTCATGTGCACTATTGTTGTAGATTCAGACGTCGCTGGAACATCCCAAGGGATGAGCGAGGAAGGGGGCGAGGAGGAAGAGGTTGCTGGGGAAGGTGAGTAGATTGATACCTAGAAGCCTAACTTAATATTCTATTCATGAAAGAACAACAGTCTCTAATATCAGTGTGTTTGTCATCCATACAGATTTACAACAGCAACAGAGGGAGGCTGAAGGGAGACTCCGCCCCCGACGCAATGTGCGGCCCAAACCTTGTAAGTGGTGTTTATTTAAACTAAAGAAAATGAGCAAACAATTACATTTGAAAAATAAAATTCAGAGACATTTCCAAATTAATTTTTATAAAAAAGCACTTAAAGCGGACCTTAACTCTGAATAAGAGTCTATCTTAAATATTTCCCACACCCTGTACATACAGATTGTCCACCTTACAAATCATCTTACCAACCTTTTCCAGAGCACAGCTCTGCTCTGTGTGAGCAAAGCACAGCTATAACCCACCCCCTGTACCTTATCCCACTCTCCTCTCCTCAGTAAGTGTGATGCTTCAGAGTCAAGATGGCGGCGCACGTATCCAAAATTCCTGAACTGAGTTGCAGCCCAGTGGGGGAAATAATAATAATTGATTGACTAAAAACTTACTATATATTATTTTAAGAATGCTGCGGAATCTTTTAAAAATAGTTTGTGCTTTTCATGAAATCACGCAGAAGGTCCGGTTGGGAAAGGGCCCCAAAAAAACCACGCCCAACCAAACCAAAAAAAAAATGCTAAACTAATGTTGTTTTTCATTCACAGATCAAAGAAGACATCCCGAAGACCCCGAGGCATAATTTTAAAAACAATTTTAAAAATGTAAATATTGGTTTATGTTTTACCCCCCCTCCCCCCCCCAAAAAAACCTAAAAAAAAAAAAAAAAAAACAACCTTTGAATAATAAAAAAAATTTACATATTTTGAGAGTTGGCTTTCCTGCAAAAGTACAATCACACAACATCAGCACACATTTCCATGACACCAAAGGTTTACATATGGAACAATAATTCAGAAAAACACACAAACAATTATGGTATGCATTAAGGACAAGGAAGAAGGAACAAGCAAGGAGATTAAGGTATGCATTAAGGACAAGGAAGAAGGAACAAGCAAGGAGATTAAGGTATGCATTAAGGACAAGGAAACACCCAAAAAAAAAAAAAAAAAGATGTGTGTCACATTTGCATTTGTGGCCATATGCATATTCCAAGGGAGTTTGAGGGATGTGCGCTTGCATGTAGCCTGTTTGGCAACTGAAGAGCCATGGAGATGTAAGTATACTTGCTAAAACCACCAAAATGGAAGGTCAAATACGACGGAAACCAAGCAGGTACGTTCAAAAAGGCAGGAAAAATCAGGGAAAAACAGGCCGCCCGTGTGAACGTGACCGGGAGCCCCAATCAAATTGAAGGCACCCGAGAGAGCAAAAAAAGCTTTCTGAGTAAAGTGAAATTGACGGATCAGTTAGGGAGCCATTCCGACGGAGGCTCTGCATCACATTTGAGCCACGATTCAAACGGGAGCCCCGGACAATCGGAAGGTTTTAAGGGCAGTTCAGAGATGGCTCTGCATCAGGCCCATTGTCCCTGTTCACTAATGCTGGAATGCTAAGCAGCACATTATTGAGCCTCTTCCCCTTAGGCCTCTGTCTGTTGTTCCCTGTTCTTAGCAGTTTAAAGTAACCTAACATGCCGTATTTGTAAGTACCATGTAAGGTACTTGTGGCTCTTCCTTAGTAGCATGATGGTACTTGTTTAGATACACTTTAGATGTTTGTTGTTTAGGTTTCTATGTCTCGGCTAGTTATGGGGCCTGTCACTACATATGTGGCAAAGGGGCCCATTTGTCATATGTTTTTTGTATTATGGTGTGTGCTTATTTTTTGTTTATTTTTTGGCAGGTGATTCTGGCTTTCCATTGCTCCCCTGGTTACTCACCACCATCCTCCACCCATCCTTGCAGGCCCAGGAGCGGTATAACACTGCACATAGGAGGACTCGCTCAGTGGTGGAACGTGCCTTTGGCTTGTTGAAGATGCGCTTCCGTTGTCTGGACCAGACTGGGGGTGCCTTGCAGTATGAGCCCGCCAAGGTCCTCAAAATCATTGTTGCGTGTGGGGTCCTGCACAACCTCGCCATCCGTAGCCGGGTTCCCAGCTACAGTGACCTGGCTGAGGACGCTTTAGTCATTTCAGAAGATGTAACACCTCCCTACTCTGGAACACAAAGTGGGTCGGCACAGGCGATCCGTTCCCAGCTTGTGGACAATGTTTTTTCATAATTTTCATGCATTTTGGCCAATGTGTGCCTGTTTTATTTTGTGTGATTAAAAACAAAAAATAATGTGACAAACATTGTTGAATAATTTTTTCCCTGTTAATGTGGGGTTGTGGAAGCGCATGTGTTTTGGGTTACAGCAGTCTTGTGTCCTGCTCCCCAGAATAAATACATAAACACATGCCTTCAGTGGTAGGTATAGTAGGAGGTGGAAGTTGATGGATGTGGTTGCTGCATGTTAGCGGCAATATGAGCAAGGCTCTGATTCATTAACTTCCATTGCTGGACCATTTCCGCCATATGCCTGCTTTGTTGTCTTGTTTCTGCAAGCAGGCCGGACACATTTTGATTCAAAACCTCTAGTTGTTGTGACATAGAGGTGATTTGTGAACACACTGTCTCATTAAACCTCTGTGTGTTAGCTGCAAACTGCACTTTCTCGTGGTGCCATGCTTCCTCCATTATCTGCAGATGTCTCCTCTGGCTCATATGGCGACATTGCTGGGTTCCGCCACTGGCACGGATGTGTGCGTCTGGTACTGATTGAGTGGCTGCAGGTGGCTGGCTGGGCGCAGAGTCTGTTGTGCGCCCAATGTCCACGGCAGAAGAGGTTTGGGCCACTGAGGTATGGGTAGTGGAGACCAGGGGCAGCACTTGCTGGGCCTGTTTTGTTGGATGTTGTTCCCCAGGTTCTGGTGGCCTTGGCTGCAGCAGACTTGTGTCCTCCTCCTCCAAATCACGAATAACTTCTATAATGGGTGGGATGGTTCGGGTCTGCCAAGAAAGGTAGCAGGTAGTGAGGGCACTATTTTAATATAAATGTAGGCAAGTGCAATTTAATTTGTCTACACAGTGGTCCATTGACTTACCTCATCCGTACACTCAGGTTGGTTGGTGTTGACACAAGGCTGTTGTGGCGTGCTCCTCCGGGACAATGCAGGGGTAGCTTGGCCTTGTGGCGTGGCATCAGTTGGTTCTTGTACAAGAGAATGTACTTTTTGAGGTTCAGCAAAGACCAGTGTGTTGTAAGGAGTATACAACTGTTTTGGTCCCCATTCAAAAGTCTCAATGTAAAAATATACTCACCTCCGGACCTGACATTTCTGTCTGTGTCTTGGCCCCCTTGCAGGCCCTGAGGGGTTGCCGGGTGAATATAGGTCAACACATGTTCTTCCGCTGGTGTTAGGAGGATTTTAGTAGGGATGCCACCCCCTGTCTGCAGGCTGGGGAAGAGTAAAGCACACATAATAAGTGTTACATACTGCTACAAAGCAGCCTGTCCATTCCGTTACACTCTAAATGGGCTTTACCTCTGCTGGCGGCTCATGTCCATTTTTTTTCCCATAATATTTAAGGTCCCCAAATTTTCTTTAAATTTGCTCCACATCCCTCCTCACAGAACCTACACTATTCACTTGCCGGCAAATGTTCTCCCAAATCTCCTGCTTGGCCTGCTTTGGGGTTGACTTTGAATAACGCCCAAATAGGGCATCATAGTGCTCACAAACACCAGTGGCTACAGCCATGCTTTGGACATCACAGAAACGGGCTGTAAGTGAGCCACGGCGCAGCTGGCGCCCAAATGGGTGTGGGGTGTCCCTGGCAGCAGATGACATTGATGGCTGTCTGGGGAGTAGTTTAGGTTTCTTGGGCTGATGGGTGATTGTGATGGAGTGTGGGGGGTGCTAGGTGATAATGGCTGGGTGCCTGTCGAGCTGTCACCTGTGGAACTCTCTATTGACTTGTGCTTGTGGTACTTGGGGACACAAAGTGTCGAGGAGGAGGGGTGGTTGGCCTGGGTGGGCTAGTGGTTTTGGACCTATGCTTCCCCTTGGTGGTGTGGCTGGATTTACCCACATGCTTTGTGGGTGGAGGAGGTGGAGTCTGCAGGGTTTGAAGAGATTTGTGGCCCTTGTGAGGCCTGGCTGATTTAGCAGGTGGGGGCGACTGTGCCAAGGGCTCCTTGCTACTACGTTTTTTCAGAGAAGCCTGTGTGGCTGGCTTATCCACCCTTTGACTATGGCCATGTCCCTCCCGGCTCTTGTGCCTGCCCTTGTGTGGGTGTTCGTGATGTCTATCTGTGCGGCTAGTATGTGGCTCTGGGCTTTTTGGGGTCTTACGGCTCCCTTTTGGCCTGGGCATAGTGATATGGTAACCAACACAGAGCTGAGTGCATTGAGCTTTAAATAGTTCTCCCGTGGGGGCGTGTTCGGCAGCGCGCGCAGCTGCGTGCATGCGCGCACGCATGCCACCGCGGGGGAACGTCATAACCAGATCCGGAAAGCAGAGAAACATGTCGCCAGCAATATATACACAGGAGCAGGACAACATAATCATGGATGTGAGTAGGCGAGCATGCGTTTATGTGCGCGCACAAGCCGCTAAACAAATATTATCCACGGCAGGGCCATGTTAGTGAGGACAAACTGTCTTGTTAAACGAAACGACTAGAACAGGTTAGTTTTAACCATGTGCGCAGCAGCATTAGCACACTAGCCTAGAGGCAGATAGACTAAGTAGGCCCATGTGAGTAGGAATGAGGCTCAGAAACTGGCTTTAGATAGTGCATGAGAGTGGGTAATCGAGTTGTGTCACTAATGCTCTGCCATTGTGTTTTTTTATACAGATGATGCTGAGAAACCGGTACGATTTCCTGCCGTGCGACTACGAGAAAAGGACGTTGGCACTGGCGGTGGTGGACGCTATTGCAAGGAATACTGGAACCACCTATACCTTCACCCAGACACCCAACACTGGTCTGATTTGAAGAGGAGGCATAGGCCTCGGGTGAGGCGGTACTTTGCAAAGCACTTTCCAAATAAGTCTTGATACATGACATGCAATAATCACACTGCCCTTGCCTGGGCCTGTGTTTATGATTGTGTTTATATTGCAGCGCATGAATGGAATTTGCGGTTCCGCCCCACCCGGACCAGAACCCAAAGCCCAGTGTTGGAAGGTACTGGGGAAGGTATAGGTGGTGCCACGCCAGTGCCAACGTCCACCCCCTTCTCTGCCAGTGAGTATGAGGAGCCGCTGGACCTCACTATACAAGGGGGGGACAGTCGCACGGCAGGAGTCAAACCAGCCACAGCTACAACCTGACTCCGGTAAGACTCGCATATCTACCCATGTCCAGATACATGCAGTCAAAACATATACTAATGTGCCCAATTTTTATTTTTAGATGATGACGTTGCAGGAACATCCTCAATAACAGGGGAGGCCCAAGGACAACCTCCAGAGGTGCCTGGGGAAGGTGAGTGATTTGATGCATACAAGCCTAAACTAATCTGACATTCAGGAGGCAAAAAGAGTCAATAATAACCTTTTCTTTTTAGTACCCAACAGCTTCACAGGCTGACTAGTGGGTGGAGCCAGCGAGGAGGAGGTTGCGCCCCAGACGCACTGTTGCCCGCATGCCTTGTAAGTAGTTTCGAGATATCATACATGTAGTTAAAACTCCTGCCCAAAACAACAAAAACATGGGCCAAGACACATTAATTAACTAACTTAGGCCCACCTTAACCCTAAAAATGGCCCATGGCAAAAAAAAAAATGGCAAAACCCCTAGCTAAGCAATAAAGACTTACAAGGCTAAACTGATTATGTTTTTCCTTCACAGATCAAAGACAAGGTCCCATTTGAGGAAGAGCCAGAGCCTCCTGGGTGCCACCAAAGAATTTTAAAATATTTTAATAATGTTTATTTTTAAATTTTGACTAAAAAAAAAAAACGGTGTGGTGTCTTCTCTTTGATGGCACTGTACGTTCTCACAACATGACCATACAGTTATTATGTCACAAAAGGTAGGTATATGGGACAAGGATTAGGAAGAAGGAGGAGAAGAGATTAAGGTAAGCATTAAACACAGGGAGGAGGAAGAAGAAGAAGGAGGAGAAGAGATTAAGGTAAGCATTAAACACAGGGAGGAGGAAGAAGAAGAAGGAGGAGAAGAGATTAAGGAAAGCATTAAATACAGGGAGGAGGAGGAAGAAGAAGAAGGAGGAGAAGAGATTAAGGAAAGCATTAAATACAGGGAGGAGGAGGAAGAAGAAGAAGGAGGAGAAGAGATTAAGGTAAGCATTAAACACAGGGAGGAGGAAGAAGAAGAAGAAGGATATTAGTTTAAGGGAAGTTTTGGTGTTGGTAAAAGTGTCAATTTGATGTATGAGGAAAGCTTGAGGGAGGACTAGGGATGTGCGCTTGCGTGGACCCAGATTGTCAACAGGAAATCCATGGAAATGTAAGTATACATGGAAAAACAGTCGGAATCGGGGTGAAAACGGAAACAGATGTCAAGAAGCTACGTTTGGAAACTTATTAAAAAGGACCCAAAAACGGATCGTCCGTGTGAACGGCAACGGAACCCACGACCACACGGAAAGCACCCGAGAGGGGAAAACACACTTCCCAAATGAAGACACATAAACGGATCAGTAACGGAGCTCTCCCGATGGCGGCTCTGAATCACATTTGAACCCCGAGACAAACGGAATGAAAACGGGACTTTAGAGAAACGGAACAAAATAAGGTCAGATCGGGGGAGGCTCTGCATCAGGCCAATTGATTGTATCAATCATATTCTATTATGCGCCCACAGACTCTCTCCGCCCTGCAACAGCACATGCTGCCCCGATACAAATCTTGTACCTACCCGCGGGAGAACTTCCCGGTGGGACCTCCCTCCATTGCGCTAAGATCCCTCCGGGGAGGAGCAGCAATGGAACATACTGTACAATTAAGATTGTGTTGACGTATTATACATCCATATTATAGAGTGAATAGAGAAATCGACCCAGGACGGGTCCAATGAAAAAAGAGGAACTAAAAGTAGAACATGGGGGGGAGGAAGGGACAGGAGGGGGGGTCGGCGATTCTGGCCCACTTGTAGGGGAGAGGGTGGTATCTAGCACACCTCTCAATCCCTCCAACCAATCGCACAAAGCCCAGTATTCTTCTCTCCCTTCATGACAATGAAACTAAAGCCATGGCTCCCATACTTGATTCAACCTCTCCCTGCAGAACATGATTGAGGCTGTCATTTGCTCATTTACCATAATGTTGGCCATTCTCACCTCCACTTCCTGCCATGATAACTTTAGAGCCTTCCAGTTGGCCGCTGCCGTAAGCCTTACCGAGACCAAAAGGTGCTTAGCTAAGTGCCACTCATCCCTCGTGTAAAGGTTTTGCTTCATTTTAGTTATTTTTTTCTGACTGCTGATAATACAAAATTTCTGCAAATTCTGATCGTCCACTTATTAAACATGCCTGATATGACCCTCAGCAACAAATGTGGTTTGTCTGTAAGGGAGAAAATTTGATTGCTCAATGGCAGAAAAATGGGCACTCAGTGGAGCTGGCACACATGGATAAAGGGCGAGGTAAATAACCATTTATCATAGATCAGGATGTTGGGTGGTGGCCCAAGGCCGATTTGGGTTTAGAAATTTATTAAACCAAATCTCTATTGAAATGTCACACTGACAGTCAAGATAAACAGTGGGCATTGCACTTTCTCATTATTTGTTGTGTTTTTTTAATTTAGTACTTTGTATTTATGTGTTTTGAAACCACAAAGTGGTCACTGCAGTATCCACCAGCCGGCAAAGGGATTGGTCATTTAAGTCATGTATTATCTAGCAACTCTACTTTAATCATGTGGGCTTCTATGGCCAAAAAACTAGGACTTTATAGTCATGGGTCAGAGCCTAAACTGTAACCTCGGGTCCTGAGTTAATCTGACGATGGCATTGTCTGCTTGCTTTCTATTTTGGCTTTTTATTATTTTTTATTTTTTGTTACACAAACAGAGTGAATATTGATATCTTGAATACAAATACAATAGGCTCCTTTTAAAGTGCATTAGGTTCTTCATGTATAATCCTCTGGTTAGCTTCAGAAAACATATTGTTACTCACAGACTTAATGTGTTAAGATAAAAAAGTCCTTGACTGTCAGACTGATTTCAACATTAATTGCCCTTTCAAATATATGTTTGGAAAAAGAAGACAGTGATGAAATAATGAATATGTGCCAAGGTATACTGGGAGGCTAGAACAAAGCTTTCTTTGCTTTTTTTCTAATCTTGCTTGATGGTGCAACACTGAGGACTGATTTAAGAAATTCAGGTTCTAACTGCGTTTTGAAACTATTATTCCAAAAGCTTGAGCTGCGGGGTACAACTACTTGCAGACAGCTGTCTTGAAGTTAGAAATCAACATATCAATTTATGTTAAATAAGATTAACCCATTTTGACACACACATACATCATTGGAAAATAATTCAACATTATGCATGAATGCTTATTACTATACATCAAAAATGTTTTAGACATTGGCATTGAAAAACACAGTTTGAATAAAGGAATCAATCAAACTGGACCATGCAATAAATAAATACTATTCCCCATCACTTGGCTTAGCTTAACTCTTCTGTCAGACAGTATGTTGGATCAAGCATTGCAACCTTTACTTTAGCAAGGGCATTTATTTAAATTGCAACAAAGATGTTTGCAGTGGGCAGCAGTACCTATGTCCCTCACTTTCTTTTTCGAACCAACAGCCTATGTATTGTAAACTATCCGACGCACCTCAGTGTCTAGACTATATAGGAATCTGAAGTTCAAACAAACAACATCAAATCATTTTTTCACAACAGAAATCTTTACTATTTTTAAGTTATGGGTTTTACAATAATCATTCAGCCCCTGAGCAGCCTTTGCTATTGCATAAACCCAACAATTTCTTCAGTTGTTACTCTTTATCGGATGCCCACCCACTAGAGATGAGCGAACTTTTGAAAAGTTCGATTCGGCCGATTCGCCGAATTTCACAAAGAAATTCGGGTTCGGCCGAATCGAACTTTTACGAAGTTCCCCATCAAAAATGCCGGCATGGTGGGAGCCGGCCGGTCGGCGGGCCGGTAAAGCCGGCCGGCGGGCCGGTAAAGCCGGCCGGCCAGCTCCCACCATGCCGGCATTTAAAAACCCAAAAAAAAAAAAAAAAAAAAGCATTTTTGCCGGCATGGTGGCAGCGGGCCGGCCGGCTCCCACCATGCCGGCATTTTAAAAAAAAGCAAACACTTACCTGCAGGTCCGGAGCGTGGAGGCCGGCGCCGCTCTCAGCTGTCATCTGAGGGCGCGTCATCAGAGGGCGCCTCTGATGACGCGCCCTCAGATGACAGCTGAGAGCGGCGCCGGCCTCCACGCTCCGGACCTACAGGTAAGTGTTTGCTTTTTTTTTAAATGCTGGCATGGTGGGAGCGGGCCAGCCGGTTCCGCTGACAGCGGAGCGGGCCTGCCGGTTCCGCTGACAGCGGAGCCGGCCGGCCCGCTCCCACCATGCCGGCAAAAATGCTTTTTTTTTTTTTTTTTGTTTTTTAAATTTGTTTTTTATTTCAGGAAAAATTCGATCGGCACGAACCACAAAATATTCGGGTTCGTGCCGAATCGAATATTTATTTACTAACAAAGGGTGCACCGCCCAAATCTTCCTACAAAATGTATACAACTGTGTGCTCACCCATAAAAAATGCAATCCACAATAATTTGGAGTGGGCGTGCAAAGAACACACCAATCTCCCAAAGGAAGCACCACTACAATCAACAGTATATATCAGGGGTGGGCAATTATTTTTTCCATGGGGCCACATGAGAAACTAAAAATATTGTGGAGGGCCGCTGAGCTATGGGCGTCTAAGCGACGTCTAAGCTCAGCGGCTCTGAGTGCGCTGGCGGCTGCATCTCGAGCTTCCCTCTAACAGGGAGCGCGCCCGCGCTGGCCATTCTCAAATGGCTGACACAGGCACGCGCCCTGCTAGAGGGATAGCGGGCATGCGGCCGCAGCTCGTGCATGCGCCGTTGAACTGGGAAAGAAGGTGAGTTTATGGGCGACCTGGGGGTTTCACACAGCGGGGCATCCCGATTTTGGATGCCCCGCAGGGAGGGGATCTATAAGATTCACAGGCTGATAAAGCAGGGTTTTGGTCCACTTCAAACGTTCTGATGTGATAATTTCCCAGCCAATCAGAGAAGCCCTTGGCTTCTGGCAGTCTGGAAGGAGAGCTCATATCAGCTGGGGCAAAGTGTAAGAATGGTGGGCAGCAGGAAGGGGGCATGGTGAGAGCATGGTGGGCAGCAGGAAGAGGGCATGGTGAGAGCATGGTGGACAGCAGGAAGAGGGCATGGTGAGAGCATGGTGGGCAGCAGGAAGGGGGCATGGTGAGAGCATGGTGGACAGCAGGAAGGGGACATGGTGAGAGCATGTGGACAGCAGGAAGGGGGCATGGTGAGAGCATGTGGACAGCAGGAAGGGGGCATGGTGAGAGCATGGTGGGCAGCAAGAAGGGGGCATGGTGAGAGCATGGTGGACAGCAGGAAGGGGGCATGGTGAGAGCATGGTGGGCAGCAGGAAGAGGGCATGGTGAGAGCATGGTGGGCAGCAGGAAGGGGGCATGGTGAGAGCATGGTGGGCAGCAGGAAGGGGGCATGGTGAGAGCATGGTGGACAGCAGGAAGGGGACATGGTGAGAGCATGTGGATAGCAGGAAGGGGGCATGGTGAGAGCATGTGGACAGCAGGAAGGGGGCATGGTGAGAGCATGGTGGGCAGCAAGAAGGGGGCATGGTGAGAGCATGGTGGACAGCAGGAAGGGGGCATGGTGAGAGCATGTGGACAGCAGGAAGGGGGCATGGTGAGAGCATGGTGGACAGCAGGAAGGGGGCATGGTGAGAGCATGGTGGGCAGCAAGAAGGGGGCATGGTGAGAGCATGTGGGCAGCAGGAAGGGGACATGGTGAGAGCATGTGGACAGCAGGAAGGGGACATGGTGAGAGCATGTGGACAGCAGGAAGGGGACATGGTGAGAGCATGGTGGACAGCAGGAAGGGGGCATGGTGAGAGCATGTGGACAGCAGGAAGGGGGCATGGTGAGAGCATGGTGGACAGCAGGAAGGGGGCATGGTGAGAGCATGTGGACAGCAGGAAGGGGGCATGGTGATAGCATGGTGGACAGCAGGAAGGGGGCATGGTGAGAGCATGTGGACAGCAGGAAGGGGGCATGGTGAGAGCATGTGGACAGCAGGAAGGGGGCATGGTGGGAGCATGTGGACAGCAGGAAGGGGGCATGGTGAGAGCATGTGGGCAGCAGGAAGGGGACATGGTGGGAGCATGTGGGCAGCAGGAAGGGGGCATGGTGAGAGCATGGTGGACAGCAGGAAGGGGGCATGGTGAGAGCATGGTGGACAGCAGGAAGGGGACATGGTGAGAGCATGGTGGACAGCAGGAAGGGGACATGGTGAGAGCATGTGGACAGCAGGAAGGGGGCATGGTGAGAGCATGGTGGACAGCAGGAAGGGGGCATGGTGAGAGCATGTGGACAGCAGGAAGGGGACATGGTGAGAGCATGGTGGACAGCAGGAAGGGGGCATGGTGAGAGCATGGTGGACAGCAGGAAGGGGGCATGGTGAGAGCATGTGGACAGCAGGAAGGGGACATGGTGAGAGCATGGTGGACAGCAGGAAGGGGGCATGGTGAGAGCATGTGGACAGCAGGAAGGGGACATGGTGAGAGCATGTGGACAGCAGGAAGGGGACATGGTGAGAGCATGTGGACAGCAGGAAGGGGGCATGGTGAGAGCATGGTGGACAGCAGGAAGGGGGCATGGTGAGAGCATGGTGGACAGCAGGAAGGGGGCATGGTGAGAGCATGTGGACAGCAGGAAGGGGACATGGTGAGAGCATGTGGACAGCAGGAAGGGGGCATGGTGAGAGCATGTGGACAGCAGGAAGGGGGCATGGTGAGAGCATGTGGACAGCAGGAAGGGGGCATGGTGACAGCATGGTGGATAGCAGGAAGGGGACATGGTGAGAGCATGTGGACAGCAGGAAGGGGGCATGGTGAGAGCATGTGGACAGCAGGAAGGGGGCATGGTGATAGCATGGTGGACAGCAGGAAGGGGGCATGGTGAGAGCATGTGGACAGCAGGAAGGGGGCATGGTGAGAGCATGTGGACAGCAGGAAGGGGGCATGGTGGGAGCATGTGGACAGCAGGAAGGGGGCATGGTGGGAGCATGGTGGACAGCAGGAAGGGGGCATGGTGGGAGCATGGTGGACAGCAGGAAGGGGACATGGTGAGAGCATGTGGACAGCAAGAAGGGGACACGGTGAGAGCATGGTGGACAGCAGGAAGGGGGCATGGTGAGAGCATGGTGGACAGCAGGAAGGGGACATGGTGAGAGCATGGTGGACAGCAGGAAGGGGACATGGTGACAGCATGGTGGACAGGTACATGGTGAAAAAGAGACAGCAGGCAGGAAGGGAAAACACAAGCAAACGACATAATCTTTCTGAGCAGACTTACTGATGCTCTGGAGCCCCTACTCTGTCCTTCCAATGTCCCCAGGTCTCTATCACCTACTCATCGGGTCTGGCTTCCTCAGAGGAAGGGAGAATGTGCCAGACCCGACGAGCCGAGCGCCGATCAGCTGCTGCTTAACCTAAGCCTCTCACACTGTACACAGGCGATCACCTAAGTTAAGCAGCAGCCGATCGGCCACTCGGCTCGTCGAGTCTGGCATGTTTTCCCTTCCTCTGCGTCTCTTACTGGCCAGCTCAGCCCGGGCCGGTAAGAGCCTAGCAAAGGGCCGTATACGGCCCGCGGGCCGTACATTGCCCAGGTCTGGTATATATTAATGATTTTATTAGTACAAAAAAACAAAGAATTAAAATACATACACCACAAGACAAATTTAAAAACAACCAGTATGGCCAAATGTACCTATATCAATGTATATGGCCCCTAAGGGCCGCTTAAATAACTGCCCTATGGGTGAATAATATTGATTATCCTAGAATAGTCATAACCCATCCTTTTTGTGCCGGCACAAAAAATCCTAACCACATGTAAATATATGTGCAAATTCATGAAACCAATACTACAAAAATATTAATAATATATATGGCAAAAATATGTGCAAAAACAGTGAATATACAATAAAAAAATATCAATATATAAAGTGCAAATACATGAAAAACACATAAACCTAAAACACTACCTAATATTGCACAGGGAAACCCATACCAATAAGACTTTAAAGTGCAGACAATAACAATATATGATATAAATGCAAGTGCCAGCAGAGAGAAAATAAATGGTTAAATCTCACGTCATAAGATAACACCCAGGGCAACAGTCAGGCCAACCTCAGTGAAAAATGTCTGCGCACGCAGCCCCCATGCTGCTTCAAGGAATCGAATATTTCCTGAAAATCGGAGCGAATTCCGGTTCGTCCGAACCGGTTCGCTCATCTCTACCACCCACCATCAGCATAAAATGTTAGTACGGGCCACCCCACCAGCTTAGGACAACAGAACATAGGAAAAGGAATAATAATAGACATACACATTTATATCTCACCCATTTACAAAAAAAATGTCTATGGCAGAGCCTAAACATATATATATATATTACCTTCTGACTGACACAGCTCATTGGTTGTAATGTGAGAAAAGGTTAAGGGCTCATCCCCAATCTGAAACGTGACAGCAGGACATTTGTATTTCTATATTGGATCCACTGTGAAAATATTGTGAAAAAAAGGAATATGTTCAGTTTTAGTGTTGCTTGAATTATGCTTCTTCTCATTTGAGAACAGTTTTGCCTAACTTGTTAGAATATCTGTCTGAATTCAAACTCTGTTAAAATTTTCCCCATTTGTGGCCAAGATTCGTCTAGGCTTCAGCTCCTCTTCCCTTGGGGGGGGGGGGCTCAGTGAGGCAGAGAACAACCATTCCCTGCCCCACGTGGCAGAGGGATGCCACTGGCAAAAAAAACATCGGTGTCAGCGAGACAGAAGGACAGAAGGGTGTCACTGGCACAAACCAGAGGGCTGCCAGTTTAGTACACATTATTAGCCATGCAAGAAAGAAAGACACCAAGCTGGAAATTGACTTTGCAGAAGAAATCTTTCAATATATATATTTATATATATATATATATATATATATTTCTTCAATGGAAAGCAAAAACTGACTATTAGATCTCAAAAGTTGCCCCTGACCAAAACCAACTAAAAGGATCCAAACATATCCTTTCAGTGGCAATGACTCCCATAACAGAGAGTAACTCTCTACCCCCTCAGCCGATCTCAAAAGTATAAAGAGGTCAACTGGAGGCCATGATGAGGGATTTTAACCTTTGAAAAGAATGGTCTCATAGAATATGAAGCTTGTGAAGCTTGACAGGGTGCCTAAAAAGTTCCCTGCTATTGCTGTTGGTGCGACTCCTGTTTGTTTCACATGGACCACAGAGCTGACCCAGAAGATAAATCACAACTGCCACAAGGAAATGCTCTGTTCAAGCAGTTTACAGTAAAAATCTGTTCTGATAATTACACATTTTGAATTCCCTTTGCACTGTTGGGATGAGTTCTGACATCCAGTAGGTTGCCACCCTGTAATTAAACTTGGTTTTAGGGTTAATTATGTGAGGGATGTTATCTAAGCTCAACAATCTAAAAAGCTCTCAGGTTCCTTTAAGAGGAATAAAAGTCAGTAATTCTTACCACTTTTTATTCATTGCATGGCACATGTCTGCCAGAGACCATTTAGGTTTGCACATCAGATGGGGAACAGATAGTACTAGGAGTCGGATGGCAGAACATAAGATCAGTCACAGACTAAAGCACCTCCGTCTAAACTCACTACAATGCCTGATGCATCCCTAGCCAACTAACTAAACAACTTCCAAGCTCATTTTGACTCTGACCATGACCAGGCAAAAGAAAGGGCTGAATGTTCTGCCGGGGTCAATAGCAGACATACTGGGAATGCAGACATACAGAGGACAATGTAAGAGTAGCCTTAAAAAAACAAGGAAGGCTGTAGGCTTTTACAGAATCTTTGGGTGGGTCCTGTGTTGACCAACTTGCTCCAGTGTTCACCCAAAAATTTAACCTCTTCCTGACGCAGATGCTTCCAGATCCCAGGCGCTTCCAGAAATCGGTCATTGTACCCATTCCAAAGAAATCCCAGCCACCTGCTGCAATGACTATCGCCAAGGGGCTCGCCTCTCACCTCTGTGATGACTAAGTGGTTTGAGAGGCTGATACAGAAGATCATCACTTCTTCACTCCCTGACACTCTATACTTCTTACAGTTTGCCTACCACCCTAATCGCTCAACAATCAATGCTTTCAGCCACCTTTTGAAAACTATCTTATCACACCTGGACAGTGGCAGAAAGTTCAGCTACTATTCATAAACTAAAAGTCAGTCTTTAACACAATCAATTCTCACAAGCAAACTGAATCAGCTAGGACTCCCTAGGCCAATGGATAGAAAACTTCCTGACAGACAGGCCACAGATAGATCGAGCAGGAGTGTTTCCTCTCCTGCAACCACCAAGGGACTACCTGGGGCCTGTGCATCTCCACCTTCAGGAGCGCTGCTGAAGTACTGGGTGAGTTACCAGCTCTCTGTCGAGTACCAGACCTCCCACATCACGAGTGTTCAGCAGCTTGCCTCTTTAGTGGCGTAGATGGGTTGTTTGTCCTCCACCCGCTATGTACCTAGTCCTGTATTCTGCTGTCCGGTCCCCTACCAAGTTCCAGATTCCCGCAGCAAGGAATTCCCAGGCCTCCTGGAATGTCCGGCAACTTAATTTCCCTGGGCGCTACAGGTACTATGGCAGCTATGTCTGATTGTCATTTATATTGTGAATATCGTATTGCTTTATTGTGTTGTACTATGCTGTATTATTGCTAAACCCTTATTATATCCTCAAGCAGTTCAAAAACAACATTTCACTGCATGACATACCATGTATGTATATGTATGTGACCAATAAAGTTGAATTTGACTTTTGACTTTAGTGTGGCTTACCACTGTTTTGTCATTGTGTGATAAAACAAAGAATGCCCAGATAGCAGAAATTCATTTGACCAGCCTGAGCAGTGGGCCTCAGCTGGCTCTGTATGCCTCTACTGACAGATTAGTAAATCCTTATCTTGTCTGGTAACTGATAGCAGTGGTGCTGATTCCCTGTTCCTCGGGTTACTCTGCAATTCCCGCTCCCCAACCTCCCTACGCTTTGCTGCTTCATGCCTTTATGCCATTGTACCTAAATATCTACCACCTCTCCTTTTTTGTGCAATCAAGGATTGGGATGTGGCACTTATCTTTCAGCCTATGTGTAGACATGGCCAGGGGGGCTGTAACTGCACATATATAGAATTTTCTATATATACTGTATGCTTTACCTAAATCTCAATCAGATTTTCCTAACAGTAAAGGTCTGTTCTGATAAATACAAATTTTGTCTAGGCTATTTATTTACCGGGGAAACATATACTACACATCTGTAACTGGGAAAATTATGTTAGGGAAGTAATTGAAAGATTATCCAATTACTGAAATATCTTCAGGGGCATACACAGGTTTCACATGGCCCCATAGCAAAAATCATAGTGGGTCCCCTCAAAAAAGACCCCCCCAGCATTAAAGTAGACCAAAACCCATGACACACAGCCATAGTGAAAGCCCTCCACATCCGATGTGTGAAACACCTAGGATTTCTCAGAATCTTACCTCATTCCTAGATCTGATAATTATTGTGCGGGCCTCCCCTGCACCATTACAACCAATGTGCACAGCCTCCCCAGACATTGTGTGCACAGCCTGAGGCAGTGGCCAGGGGAAGGCACCCAACATTTTATTAATCAAGCATTGTTTACTATGCATTAATAAGCACAGCAATTAATGTTTATTGAAGAAGAGCCTGTGAATGTGGCAGAAGCCAGATGATTTTTGGGGTTCATACAGAAACCTGTAGCCTTCCCTATATTTATGGGTTTTTAATATGCGAGATATAAAAGCATAACACATATGAATATAATGACAGGCAACGTTGGACTACAAAAAAATGGCGCTGGCTTGGCAAGCAATAGTGAGCAGTGCTACTGCCCACGAGGCGGGACAGCAAAATTTTTTTCCCCTTCCTGGGATTAAGTGACAGACAGGAACAGATGAAGAATTACTGTCCCAGATATATTAAGCATTTTGATTGGCACAAATACACTACATGAGACGCACGCCATATTAAAGTGCAGGCCACAACAAAATGGCGCATATCGGCAGACACTGGTTAGCATCAGTGACGGCGCGCGAGGTTACTTCCGGTCAGCTGACCGGGAGTTTCTGCTCAGTGCTGCTTAATAAAGGGCACTGACACTCGCGCGCCGTCACCCAGCGCGAACGGAGGACATCATCTTTCCTCCTCGAAGGAGTAAACCAGGGGACGAAATAGGCTGCGGGCGGCGAAGCAGGGACAGTGAGGGGATCACGTACTCAGGCGGGTGGCGCGCCCTGACAGCTCCCTGGTCTGACGCGCGCTGGACACACTGCGCTTTCTTCCTAGGACAAATCTGGCTGGCAAACATACTTCACTGAGAGTTACTCCATTGCACCTAATAGAGGTAAGATATATCAATAATGGAGTTGGTGGGATTTAAAATAATCCCAATATGGGGTTCACTAGCAGCGATTACTGATAATTGCACATTCCCTTACAGATTACTATAGCCTCCTGCAACAGCACACTAGATGGAACGTTAACTTAAAGAGCTACCACTACACTCCAATAGAGGTAACCTCAATGAGAGGAATAAGCATTAATATTATACAATAATGTAACAAGTGAAATAAGGGAGTTCTTTTCTTTTCCTCCCTTCCTTCTGTCTTTCCCCCCCCCTCCCCCATAGAATTAAATCCTGCAGATACTCATAAAAGAGATTGGGAGGAATAGGAGGGAGCTCTTCATTCCCACTCGTGTTCAAATTGACCTTCATTAGGATGTTACCTACATACAGGTAAATATATGTGGTCCCTGTTTATGGGGTCTTCTTGATTGCACATAATATAAATATTTGCTTTGTATGGTGCATAACAGATGTTGCAGCATATTATAAGGTACAAAATGCTGCAGTATATTGCAATGAGTTTTGAATTGATAAATGCAGGGCTTAGAGATTTACAAGTCTATTGATTTAGTGAGTCTATAATTGTAGCATATTAAAAGCGTATCCCTTCTTTTTCTTAACATATCAATAGGGCACTGAGGAAGCCGGTGTGGCGAAACATGTCTGCCCTTTTCTGGCCAATCAGCGGACCAGTAAGAGCTTAACAGTAAATAAGGCACATTAACCAATGGTGTTCTAACTATTTATATGTATTCTGTAGCAAAGTGATTATGTATAGGAGGGATTCAATGAAAATAGATGATGACCACTATGTGATTGGTTGTAATATACAAGAATGGATTTTTTATTAATGATGCATTGTGTTTTTTATATGTATATATCTTTTCTACAATAAAATATGAATTAATGACAACAAAGAATTGTATCGAGGTGTGGTAGAGTTGCTGGGTCTGATTGTTGCACAGTGGGACTAGACCTGGTCCCACAGTTCTGGTATTTGTAGTTCATACAGAAAGTAGGGCATCCCAAATCAGGTATGCGGTTTGTTGGAGCAGTGTGGGTCCTGACAGTGAGGCCCAGTGAAAACTAGTTGCTTCTGAGGTGCTACTGCAGTATGCGGCAGTGATGTACAATCTGCAGGGAGCACCAGGGACCAGAGCTGTAGGTTTCACATGGTGGAATTAAGAAGTCAACACCTTGTTTCCTAAGTGATCTTAGTTCTGTTCTGCACAACTTACAGCTCTGGCCCCTGACACAATCAGCAGGCAGCATGCCAACACTGCATGCTAGGGTAGCCACAGTCCAGAACTTTTGCCACCAATGCTGCAAGGTTGGAGAAGACAGCTTCTATGGGGCCCCCTTTTCCCAGGCGCCTGGAAGCAGCTGCTTCCCCTGCCTCTTTGGTATGTACACCCCAGATTTAGATGCAGTTATTTTTGCACAAGAGGCTCAGATCAAAAGCAAGAGATTGCATACTTTTACTACCCAGAAATATGTGATATTGGCTAATTTCCCGAAATGACCTAGTTTTTTTTATCATCATTTGTTTGCATTAGTTTTATTTATCAACTCTTAGAACTTGGTGTTATGTTAGGTTAAATGTATGTACAAATGTAGAAAAGTCGGAGTTCACCAACGTTCACTATGCTCTTTGTCTCTTGGCTGGTTTCCTCGGAGGAGGAGTATGGGTAAGAATTTTGTGGTTCCATTCATAAGGTTGTTTTAAGTTCCCTATAAACAGTATTGAAATCGGTTACTGAAAACTGGATGCCTCGCTGTGTGAAACCCCCTGGGGCAGCAGTGATCTTATCTGATACCGGCTCCCCCCAACTCAGCCTGCGCCGCATAACCAGCTTCTGTGCGGCCGCACAGGCTCCCCCTCACATCCTTCTGAATGGCAGGGAGCGAGAGCTTGCGCACCTGAATAGCATTTCGGCATGCAGCCAGCCGGTTGCACTTCATCCCAGCGGCAATTTTTCAGAGAGTCAACCAGCTCCCTCAAAATTGCTGTGAAGCAGGAAAAGCCTGGTTCCGAGGCAACAGCAGCATCCAGCTGGTGGGGAGGGGGCCCCCCTCACATTGAGTAGTGGACCCAAATATAAGTTTCAATCCACTTAAATGGACTGCACTGTGCAGGGTCCCTTGAACCAGTTCACAAACAATCTTCACTTTTTTTCCAGAAAACTGTTCCTGGGAGGTAGAGTAGGTGGTGTCTTGAAGTGGACCAATAACCAGGATTTTTACTATCATGGTGATTGGTCCTTAATCACCCCGCTGTGTGAACCCCCCCATATCACCCACTCTCACTTTTCTGCTGTTCCCATGGTGCATACATGGCCTCTTGTCCAATCAGCAATTTATGCCGTGCATACTGTAATTATCTTTTCTAGGATTGGTCAGAAAACCACTACTGTGAACACCATAGGGTGTGCTGTGGATTTCTGGTCCCAGTTTGACAATATGCTTCTTCTATATTTCCCCATTCTTATTAAATATGTTACTTCCATTTTTAGTCTTCAGCTGGCCATAATTTTCAAGTGTTCAAAATATCCAACACCTGTTGGCAAACGTACTGTGGATGCGCAGTCTCTCCTTTATTTTGCTAGCAGTCTCTTCAGAAGTTTGCAATATGTGAGAGCAATATGTCAAATTTCATTAGATTTTGCCAAAAGAATTCAGCGGATGCACTTAATTCACACAAATCTGAGGAATACTTCAGAAAGAGACCAGATTTTTTCTTAATCTTCAGAGTAAAAGTAGGTGAGCCAAAATAAATGCTCAATACATTTTTTTTTTTGTTCTAAATTAGAATTGAGTTGCACTGTGGAATTGTGGCTACAGTAGATACAGAACACAAATCATGTATGTAAGTTGTCTGTGTTTTTCATTTTAAAAGCATTTGCAATAATTAGGCAATAATCTTCACTATTTTTCCAGAACACAGAAGAGAGAAGTTTTCTCCCATTTCAATGCAAGAAATGGAACATGGTCAGTGACAACTTGACCCATTTGGGATGTCTATACAGATAAAAATCCTTAGGAAGCCAAAACCAGGGATGAAACTATATATGGTGGAGAACAGGAAGTAACTGTACACTGAAGCTGGGCCGGGGTCAGCACCCGGCAAGGCAGGGCAGCTGCCTGAGGTCCCTAGCGTCCGGGAGGGCCCACTTACAGGGCTGGCTGTTGGGGTGTACATCGGAGGTTGACCAGCAGCCAACTGAGAGGTGCAGCTTCTTTTCCCTGCCGGGTAGGGAATGATGGTATGCAGCAGTAAGGTTCCGCTGCTGCCTGTGCTGTCCCTACTGGGGAGAGAGGAAGGGTTCTCCACACCAAGTGACAGGTGAGTACCGGGAGGGAAAGCACTGTAGAGGTACGTTTTTTTTTTCTTTTCATTTGATCCTTAGGGGGCATCTAGATCTGGGACATCCCTCAGTGATGTGGCGCGACTCTTCACCACAAAGGGGCCACCTTAGACCATGCCGCCCAACGGCCCACGTAAACCTGGAGCTGGCCCTGCACTGAAGCATGTATCATTCTGCATGGGTGCACAGCTCCCACCCCCTGGAGTGGGTGTCTCTCAGATACAAGGCTCACTGATGGTAAAAGGGGGTTGGTTAAATTAGTTAAGTGTCCCTGTGAACCAGTGAGATTAGGTAATTGCTTGGTAATTGTTTTATTGCCTTTCCCTAGTGTATTGTAATTAGTCAAGAGCCAGTGCAGAGTCTATCAGGTTCTGAAGTCTGAAGTCTTATGGTCCCCAGTTTCCAGCATTTGGTACAATTACAATTATTTCGGCTCCCACTATAATTTGAATTTTATAGGGTTCCTTGGACTAGTTCACAAACAGTTAAAAAAAGTCTAATCATTTTGAAAAACAAATATATTAAACCCTCTAAAACTTTACGTCTTGCTCCTCCTGTGCCCCACCTGGTGGTGTCCTCTCTGCAGGTCCACTATGGGCTAGGGAAAGTGCTAAAAATAATAACAGAAAACTATACTATTAATGAAATACATACATACATACATAAATTAATAAATCAATATATATATATATATATATATATATATATATATATATATATATGATCAAATTAATAAATAAAAATTAACATCAATAGACAAATATATACATAAATACATATATACATATATAAATAACTATTAACACCAATACATAAATATATACATGAATAATTGCATAAATAAGTTAATTAATAAAAATATATTTTTTTACAGGTGTCAGAGGTTCAAAGGGAGGAAGAGGTGTATGTGACTGTGTAAGCAGAAGAGACAGAGGAGGTAGATGTGGCAGAGGTGGACAAGGAGGAGGTAGCAAACACTTTAACCACTCACTCAGGTGCTGGCACAGCCAAGTCCCATGGGATCCACGCCTTGTTCATCTGAAGGAATGTAAGCATGTACACGTTGACTGTGGATGGGTGGACTCTCATGTCGGTGATGACACCCCCTGCAGTGCTGAACACATGTTCTGATAGAACACTTGCCACAGGGTAGGCCAGCACCTTCAAGGCATAGAGGACAAGCTCTCTCTAGGAGTCCAATATAGTGACCCAGAAATTGAACAGGGTAGAGCCATCGCTCATTACCAGGAGGTGCTTGAACAGATATTCATCCACCATGCGAGTCAAAGTCTGCGTCCTTGTACTACGGGCCATATCAAAAGGTGGTGGATGTGGCGTACAATGGAATAAGTTCTTTCCTGTTGTGGCTGTGTTCACTCTCCCCTGTGAGGTGGTGCCAGTGCCCCTGTTGCATTCATCTGGGAACTTCGTCAATAGTGCGTCCACCAGAGTGCATTTGTACTCCCTCATTTTGTAATCCTGCTGTAGTGCTGGTATCAAGGAGGTGATGTCCTTATAGTGGGGATCCAGCAGGGTGGCCACTGAACAATTGGCACTGGTGACTATGCAGACAACTCTGTGATCGCTACGCAGGCACTGAAGCATGTAATGATGAGGGGTGGAGGTGGTGGGGGTCCCACGTCCTCCATTTGGGGGAAAAAGGTGGCCTTATCATTGGGGAGGCAGTAGTAGAGGCTGACTCAACAAAAGCAGCAGAGGGAGTCTCAGGTATGCAGCTCTTGTTTGGCTTGCAGGTGCCTGATCATGGATGGGGTGCTGAGATGTTCTGCTAGCTACCTGTGTGACCACCACCTTCAATGGTGGACTCTGATGGGCTTCAGTCCATGTTGGGCCTAGGACCTTGTCATTACCCCTGGCATCCTCTGCCACACACTCCTCCCTACTATTCTCCCTCTCAGCTTCAACATTGCACAGCTGCAGCAGTCAGCTCTAGGGTTTCATGACCATTGAGGGTGTTGTTGGGCAACCGGGAACCCTCAGTCTGCAACTGGGGCAGGGCCAGGTGCATTATTGACTCTGTGACTTGTGGCTGGGAAGGACCTGTTGATTTTAATGGAGGGTGAGGGTGAGGGCTCAGCACTCCTGGCATAATTGGAGTGGGGGAATGACAATCCCATGTAACTGGTACCACTGCTTGCCATATTATCTACATCTGCCTTAACTTGTTCTGACCTCAACAACACAATGCAAGAAAATGCCCCTAAAGTGCCCTGAACCAGTGGATACTAACAATTGGTGTAAGTGGACAGACAGGTGCATTCAACTATTGATATAAATTAGCACTAACACAGAGGTGCCTTCAACTATTTGTATAAATCAGTACTAACACACAGGTGCCTTCAGCTATTGGTATAAGTGGGCTCTAACAAACAAGTGCCTTCAACTATTGGTATAAGTGGGCACTAACACACAGGTGCCTTCAACTTTTAGTATAAATTATCATTTACACATAGGTGCCTTTAACTATTGGTATAAGTTAGTACTTACACACAGGTGCCTTCAACTATTGGTATAAGTGGGCAATAAAACAGAGGTTCCTTTAACTATTGCTATATGTACACTAACACACAGGTGCCTTCAACTATTGGTAGAAGTGGGCATTAACCCAGGGGTGCCTTCAACTATTGGTATAATGCTATCAGAGTACTGACACTGCAGTGTTATTACAGAGTACTGACACTATTCCAGTACTTTCAGAGTACTGATACTGAGAAGCTATTACAAAATAGTGAAACTGCTGCAGTACTATCAGAGTACTGAAACCAGATGCTATTACAGATTTTTACTATCAGAGTACTGACACTGAGACGCTAATACAGAGTACTGACACTGCTGCAGTGCTATCAGGGTACTGACACTGCTGCAGTTGTAGTTAATTACTGACACTTAGAGGCTATTACAGAGTACTGACATTGCTGCACTACTATCGGAATACTGACATTGAGAGGCTATTACACAGCATTGACATTGCTGTAGTGCTATCAGAGTACTGACACTGCGGCAGTTTTATTAGAGTAGTGACACTGCTGCATTACCATCAGAGTACTGACACTGTGAGGCTAATACAGAGTACTGACATTGCTGCACTGCCCTACTATCAGAGTACTAACACAGAGAGGCTAATGCAGAGTACTGACATTGCTGCACTGCCCTACTATCAGAGTACTGACACTGAGAGGCAATGCTGGGAGGGGAAAGAAGGAGGCTGATTAGCTGCTGTGGAGTTTGTGTTTGTACCAAACCTTGCCAGTTCGAGTTCCCAAACCTGAACACTGACTTCAGCCAGAGTTCCACATTCAATTTTGGCGTCCGGCCCGGACACGGAAAAGCTGGTTGATGGGCTGCTCATCAACCAGCTGCACCTAATGTTGCAGCAGCAGAAGCACTGTTGTAACTTACCTGAGCCCCGATCCTCTTCTTCCAGCAGGTGCGGAGAGGCAGCGGTGTTCCAAACTGGCCCCAGCTGGGATTTCAAAAAGATTTAACACAAATAACCAAAAAAATGGAGATGCAGCAGACCTTGAACTGCATGGGGCCGAGGTGGAAGGGGAAACATTACATAACTTCCTGACTGCCCCTGGCTGCCCCTTAAGAAGCATCATGCAATCATATGTGGCCTGCCCCTCTTCCTCCTCAGGCTCTATTCATCTGGCTATCTACTCACTGGGTGATAGGCAGATGTCAGTGAATGTGGGAGAGGTGAGAGGTAGGTGTGGCAGGCATATTAAAAGAACTGCCCGGTGTCTTACAGATGATGTGATGGCAGGGCTGCTTTCAGGTGTTCCCCACTGTCTGCCCTGCTCCTAGTGTGACCTGCAGGAAGAGCAGAGAGCAGCATGACCCTGACATCACTAATCATGGTAATATTTGGGTAGACGCCTTCTGCTTCCCATCTCTCATCGCATTGCCACCACCCCTCCATTCTCTCCCTGTCTGAGAGTGAGGCTGGTACCGGGAGGAAGAGTTGCTTGCAGCCAGACTCCCACCTCTGCTGCCAGAGATTAGATCTCCATCAGTAGGCAGGGTGGAGTGGGTTGCATGCACCTCCACTTTTCACTGCTGAAGGTGCTCCACCCTGGGGGGTGCAGACAGCTGTCCAGTGACCCCTTACACCTGCCCACCCATCTACCTACTTGCCCATCCATCAACCTGCCTTGTCTGTCCACTGATTCAGCAACCTACCTGCCCATCTATGTTTTTTACGAGTGTGTGCATGTGCTTTTGGAAGTGCCCACATGCGCATTTGAGAGTGCTCACATGTGTGTCTGGGGGTGGGTGTGCATGCATACATCTGCATTTGGGAGTGCACACCTACCTGCCCATCTATGTGTTGTGTGTTGAGTGTGAGCATTTGCTTTTGGGAGTGCCCACATGCATGTTTGGGGTTGTGCACATGTGCAACTGGTGGTGCGTGCATGTGCATTTGGAAGTGCGTACATGTGTGTCTGGGGATGGGAGTGCACGCATGCACATGCTTTTGGGAGTGCACACATGCACATTTGGGAGCTTTTGCATGCATTTTTTCAAGTGCTGGCATGTGGGTTTGGAATTGCTCAAATGCATGCTTATATGCGTATTGTGCATGTGTTTTTAGGGGTGCAAGCATGTGTGACTGGGTGTGTATGTGGGAATGCGAGCGTGTGCAAATGCACTTTTGGGAGTAGGCACATGCGCTTCTGGGAAGTGCCGGCATGTGCCTGGAGGTGCTGCTCCAATGTTGCCTAGCAACAGGGAGAGAGAGAAGGAGTGCAGCCAGGGTCTCTGAAGCATGTTCTTGGGCTCTTACAGACCCTGACTCTTATTCTAATTATTATGCAGCATCACAGATCCAAGAGCCACGCCCACTTGCTTCAGAAGATAAATCATACGATGAAACTGTAAATCTCTATATCTCGGAAATGTCTTCGTTAATTTGAAAACAAAAAAACAGTTCCAGACTGTGCCAAATGTATCCCAAAGCAATAGTCTAACAATTACCTTTGCCTGAAAAATGACTTTAAATACTGTAGCTTGAACATATGGCTTGACTGCCCCACTTTGTTTATCCCCAGCGATCACCCAATACACACCTAGGACAGGAGCATGCCACAGACTGCAGGGAGCCCCCAGATGTGGACAGAGTTAAATTCTGTGACTTGATACTTATGGCATACGGTAATAATTTGAATCTGAATGAAATGCAAGATGCTTACTGGCTGAATGGAGACGCTGGAAACTAGAGAGAAAGGGCGAGTTTCTGGGTGATCCCTAGGGATACTAGCAGATAGGAATGCCCCCCAGTTTATACAAAATCCAATATGTTAAAATCTTGTGTTTTGTTTTGTTCCTCTTTAAAGCTTTAACAATATAATCTTTTTTTAATGCTGGGACATTTTCAAGAATTTTCAGCATTGCACAGAATAATGTTTGTCTGTCTTTCTTTCTTGCCAATCCCACAGTACAGATCAGGAAATGTAGAGTCAGCAGGACCAGGTATAGATAAAACAAACACGTGTCCAAATACAGATCTTCATTTAAAAAAAAAATGCAGATTCAGCTTCATATTCAGTCTAATAAAAAAAAATATGATTTAATCTATAACCAAGCTCATAGGCTCATCCTACAGATTCTGTGTAGGTTTAACCTATTAGCAAGTATGTTCATGTTTCATAAATCACTGTCTTTAAAATCTACCATGAAAACCAAATTTATTTGCACATACAGCAAACTCTGTTCTCCAGAGACTAAAGATTGTGTATTTACTATTTGTTCCTGATATAAACCTGAAGAGTTTGCTTGCTATTACTGGGGCAGTTCATTGCTTATATTATGTTATATTATGCGCATGTTTATTTAAGTTTCCTGCCAAATGTTTTGCTCTCTATATTTCCCTGGATAGTTTATTGTAGTTCCTGCCCTATAAAACGCACATGCCCAAAAGACGCACCTACAATTTGGAGGAGGAAATTAAGATAATAAATATTCCAAACCAAATGTTGTGTTAAAACACCCCATTACAGACAGTGTGGCATTCCCCCCATCCCATTTCCCATGGACAGTGTGGCATTCCTCCCATCTCATTCCCATAGGCAGTGTGGCATTTCCCCCTCCTCAAAGGCAGTGTGGCATTCCTCCTCCCATTTCCCGCAGGTAGTGTGACATCCCCCATCTCATAGACAGTGTGGCATTCCCCCCATCCACCTGTTCAGTGTGGCATTCTCCCCTCCCATTCCCATAGGTAGTGTGGCATTCCCCCTCCCATTCCCATAGGCAGTGTGGCATTTCCCCATCCACCTGTTCAGTGTGGCATTCTCCCCTCCCATTCCCATAGGTAGTGTGGCATTCCCCCTCCCATTCCCATAGATAGTGTGGCATTCCCCCTCCCATTCCCCATAGGCAATGTGGCACCCCCTTTCCATTCCCATAGGCAGTGTGGCATTCCCCCTCCCATTCCCCATAAACAGTGTGGCATTCCCCCTCCCATTTCCCATAGGTAGAGGGACATTACCCTATCTCACAGGCAGCGTGGCATTCTCCCCTCCCATTACCATAGGCAGTGTGGCATTCCCCCCAACACCCCAGAAAAAAGGTATACTTACATGAACGCTGTCCCCTCTCTGGATTCCGATGCCTCTCGGGTGTCAGAAACCAGACAGCATTTACATTTGCTCAATAAGACTCACTGACATCCCCCACTTTTGGGGAAAAATGGTGCTTCATATAGGGCGAAAAATACGGCATATACATAATCATTGTATTAAACCTTAAAAGTGTTAGGTTAATCCGTTGTCTAGAGAAATTGGCAAAGAAAGCCACTGTCAGTAAGTATAGTTCTGACATCATCAAAAGGCATTCTAAAGCTGGAGAAAGTTCTAGTGGAAAAAGGTCTGGCTGGCACACTGCACATCATACATTGATGAGAAGATGTCAGAATCATTTGCTGGGTTTAGATTTAGAGTCAGCAACTTATATGGACAATGCCTTGACCAACTCTGTGTAAACCTGGTGAGCTTTTTTGCGCAGGGTGCTAGTCACTGCCAGCTGGCATTAGGAGTGTCCTTACTCATGGGAGCTGTGGCCATGTTTCTGTGGCCCCTGCTGTGGGGCATTTGAACTGTATGCCACCAGGATCGTGGTGCTCAGGTAAGTCGTACAGCAGCGCTGCACATACAATTTTTTATTTATCCCAGAATCACCCCCCCCCCCCCCAAAGTTCGGGTCCCCATTGATTTAACCAGCTTTGGTTCCCTGTACGTAACCTTTTTTTTCAAAGTTCGGGCAAACTTGCCATACCCAAGCTTTGAGGGGTTTACTCATCCCTACTTCAACAGAAAGTGAGCATGGGGCTGGGCTATTTCATTGATTATACTGAACTTCATTGTAGCTTTGACCAGCTGGAAGAGTAGACACAGGCTGAGTTAATTTAGTCAGAATCTCCTGGACAGTGGGGATCATGATAAAGATTTAGTCCATCAAGTTTACTTTTGGGTGTGCTGTTGGCTGTGCAACTGTGTAACTGAAGCTTACATCCCAGTGAGCTTTGTTACTTGAACACATCAAAAAATTCTAAAAAACATTTCTGTTTCAATATTTCCCAAAAATCCACTTTCCATGTGACTGGGCATTTTTCCAGTTGAGGTAAATAATTTTTCCAATGGGGTAAGGGATAATAGGGTTAATTCAGAGCCCCTTTCTCATCATTTTATGGAGGTCTTACTACCAAATGAAAAATTATACAAAAATGAAAACGTTTCACCTTAAAGATCTCACAGTAAAAAGGCTTTGCTGAATCAGACGAGGGAAAAAAATGAACGAGAATGGAAATTTTTCACGCAAAAAAAAGGTGAGAAAGGGGCTCTGAATCAACCCTAATATTTTCAAAGTTTGGAAATTAAGGGCTATGGAGAACGATTTGGCAAATTCTCCAGCACAAGCCATTTCCAAAAAAAAAAAAAAACCCTTACCTCATTGGAAAAATAGCAAGCAACGTTTACAGAATTTTCTTTTTGTGTGTTTTCAAGTTAAAAACCCCACTAAGATGTACATTTCAGTTCACACCCAAAAGCACCAAAATGTAAACTTGCTTCATCAGATCTTCAGCATGAACCCAGCTGGGAAGAGTTAGGAGACTATAAATATTATTGGTTCAGTTGGTGCTGCAACCTTTATTTAAGGCTTCCATCAATACCCTCCTTTCACATGTTATAAATAAACTTATATATAAATAAATGTATTATTGTAACAGATAAAATAGCGCTATAAATTATCACCCTTCAACAATGTCTTCTAGCCTAACCTTATGCCTGTCAAATCCATCTTACCTGTTGCTGAGATACTGTGTGCCTAAACTCACGACTTCCAGAAAGAACTGTTCATTTAAATTGAAAATTCTAGTCCGGCAGAAGTTACCTTGTAACCCTGGTTACACAACTGACAGTCAGACTGAATGTTAGATCAAAGGAATGAGTGAAATTTAAACAGCAGTGATTTTATTATGTCATTTTCCCAAATTTTTCATTTTAATTTGTACCAGACCTTGCAAACTGTATCGTTTAGGTTAATTTTTGATTGAATTAAATATTGAAAGCTTCGGAGATGTAGTTTTTCTTCTGACAAAGGTGAATTCCTGGACTATACCCAAGATTGATTTGTCCGAAAAAGAATTTTGCTTAAGCAAGGGAAGAATGTAGAATGATTGCTCAATTGAGTCTGACATTAACTAAATAGTTTTTCTAAGGAGTGAGAAAATAAAATCAAAGAGGTCACAATTATGCCAACAGCAATCTTTAGTTTTATGCAGTTTTAGTTTTAATAAGTAGTCAGACCTAGAGAAAATATATATTTTCATTAACCACATTGTTCAGTCATTGGGTATAGAAGAATTAGATCTTTCTATACCCAATGCAAATGTGTTTTTTTAATGGACAAAACATTAATAAATGATTTTATACTTTAAAGTGAAGGCTGATTCATTACTAACGCCAGGTATCGGCAGATGAGCGTCTAAATAGTGGCGCTTAGAGCGACCGCTAGTAGACGCTGTACGTGGGTATCGGGCACAGTAACAGAGCGCCTCAGACGCTGTAGTAACCTGGCCCACATTGATGAATGTGATGTATGTTGGACTCTCTAACACCAGTACAGCGCTGCAGGGAGCAAAAGGTAGCGCCAGCTCAGTGCGACCGACTCTTAGCGCTCCACACCATACTCATCAGAAAAGGAGACACATACAGCGTTGGCGCTCTAAATCTGGTCGCTATAGCATAATACATGGCACTCTGGAAGCTAAAGCGCCGGCGCTATGCGCTGAGCCGCCTGTAATAATACATCGGACGCTACATGACGCTGTTAGAGTCGCTCACCAGATTCGCTTTCATAAATGTGGTTTTGCGTTCAGTGCCCAGCATTCACCAGATGCTGCCTGCCACTACGAGGATCACAGCTAAAAGGTTTCTGAAAGCTTTTACAGCTAGGAAGAGTCATTACTGCTACTTAACTTTGCCAAAGCTGGTAATGTGCTCACCTGTTACAGTGAAAGGATTCTGGGATATGTAGTCAGTACTTTTTACCCAAGGCCAGAAAAAATATTCCCATCTTAGCTCACAGACACACAGGAATATAAGAAAGTAAATCACAGGTCTGGGGCACAATCCTAACACAAATGTTTATTTTACATCCCAGGAGAGGAAGACAATAAGGCTCCAAAAACCTGACAAAAATTGAGTTTTCCTTTAAGCATTGTAAGGATGTCCCTGTTAGCTGTGGGTAGGTGAATCCTCTTGTTGGGGAAGACCTCCCTGCGGTGGTGAACACAAATTCTGATAGGACAATTGCCGCAGGAACCAATTGCCGCAGTACCAGCAGAATCTTCGTCAAAGTCTGTCTCCTGGTACTACGGGAAATATCTGATGGTGGTGGATGTGGCGGACAATTTAATATGATATTCCGCATCATGGCTATGCTCACCCCTTGTGAGGTGGTGCTGGTTCCCCTGCTTCCCTTGGCGACTTCCTCCCTCTCCTCTTTGGTCTCACGCCACCACATATGTAAAGTGGAATTCCACCTGGTTGGCAAATCACATATGAGGCGGTGGGTGGTAAGGCGAAATTTCCCCTTCAGTGCAGATAGGTAAGCAGCAGCAGAATGTAAATGCACCACACACATGACGTGCATTTTATGCAGCAGCTCTGGCATGTCTGGAAAATGTGCCAGGAAGCTTTGCACCACCAAGTTGAAACATGTGCCAGCCGTTGCACACCATCTTGCCATGCTTCAGGTTCAGCGGCAGCATTTACCCTGTCTGCATCTAGATGCCAGTCCTCAACTTCTGGGTGGTGTGTGGTCATTTTCCAGATAGAGGAGTTTCAGCATGGCCTGCTTCCATTTCCCCATGGCTGTGGTCAAATTGAGAATGCTGCACTGACTGGATGAAGAGGAAAAAGAGGCTCATACAGGCCAAAGATGTGCCCGCCTGCACTCCCAATCAGAGCAGTTTGCTGAATGACATTTGATTGGATGGATGAAAGCCCATGCATGTGCCATTGGAGCGAGGTGGGGTGAGTAAATACTGCCGATCTGGGGGGTTTCACAAAGCAGGGAGGGTCAGCAGCTGGCTCTGGAATCTTTTAGATTCCACTGATGACTGCGCAGGGTCTTGTTCCACTTTTAAAAACTCTTGGAGGTGTTGGTCTACCTATTATGAGACATCCCAAATTCAGACCACGCATGCAAAGTTGGATTGGGGATCAGGTAGGTTTTACTGGGAATGCCCCAGGGAGAAGCAATCAGGTGGCCCTGGGGTCTTATAGATTCCAGAGCTGCCCAAGATGGGTTTTGGTCGGGGCATCCCAAATCACTGTTTGAACTGATCCAGCAGCGCATGAATGGGCCACGTCTGCGCTCAGCAATTCCCTTAGCCAGGGGTCCAGGCATTTGTGATTGGCCAGCACAGGCATGCCCCCAACTTGAGCATAGTGGGGAATGCGGGCAGAAAAGCACTTGGTGAAAAGATGGTGAAGAAAAGCCAAATGGAGCCAAGCACGAATGCGCCATTTAGGGTCGATTCAAAGAAACATGTAACAGCTTGGATTTGGGTGCCGATCATCCTATTTTTCACGTCCGCTCGTGCGTTCGTAGGAACTTGCGAGTGATTCTATAAGCAAATACGTTTCTATCCTAAAATATACGTCCGTTCGTATGGCAGTTCGGGAATCAGACCTATGTCAGTTTCCATCCTGAATTTTCCGTTTCATTTCTCAGGTTGCAACATTGGTTTTGCCCTTTTTCCTTTTTTGTCTGGACGTAAATCCTTCTGATCTTGCGGCTGCGCACTACAAACTTACCTCATTAAAGTGCATTCTAAATATTTGGTCTTTTATTTTTCTTTATTTCATTCATTTTGTAGTAACCAACCATTAATGAATGCATTTGCATAAGTAAATCTTACTTTGTTTAATTTTTAGTTAACTTGCATTTTTTACTTGTGGATTTAATTTTAATATTTAGGCTTCAAATGGTACAACTTTAAATTTTTTGTGTGGTTACCCACACCCTCTACATACAGATTGCTCTCAAATATTAAAAAACACCCAGCAACTTCTGCATGTTATGAGCCTAGAAACAGCCAAGATGGCGGCTCAGGTATTATCGGGCAGCCTGCAAACAGAAAGGGCCTTGTGACTGTGTTGCTCTGGATTCTTTGATTTCTGACCTTTCCGTGCCCCCAGCTCTGCTGTGTCTGTGCAAAATACAGCAGTAACCCACATCCTGCACTTTATCCCGCTCTCCTCTCCTCAGTAAGTGTGATGCATCTGACCAAAGATGTGCTTAAATAATTAAACAAAGCAAAGGTAAACAACTACACCAATAAATGCAATCTAAAAATATTATTCTAGTACATCAATTTAAAAATAAATACCAAAGGACATAAGTTTCTTTAATTAATGCAAATATATTGCCAAATAAAGGTTTACATGCAAAGGACTAATTAAGGTCCACATTAAAATGCTTTTATAAGGCATACATGAATCAGGTATGCATTGCCATACAATTTATGGCCTCGGCCATGCTGATAAATGCAGTTCATTGGAGCTCAAGACGCGCAGACTCCTCCACATAGCCAAAAAAACCTGTTCAAGAACAGCAATACGACTGCTAAAAGGTGTCGGCAGTGGCTTTCTTTTAAAACGTATTTAGAGGTTTGAAAACTGTTCTCTGAATCACACCTAAACACATCCGATTATCCTAAGTTTTACGTTTTCATCCTAAGTTTTAGGATTTGATCCTAAGTTTTACGTTTTCATCCTAAAATTTAGGAACGAACTTGCGATGATCGTAAGAGCATATACGCATTCGAACGTAGGCTCGTGCGAGTCGTAAATGGCCAAAAAAACAGGAAAAAATGACTAACACCCACCCAAACTTACGATTCTCGATCCGAAATCAATTAACTTTTGCTCTTTGAATCGAGGGGAATGAATAGACTTTTTTTTCAATAAGTATCAAGGTTGACCTGTCCATGTTTTTTATTTTGGCCCACTGTATGTTTGAGTTACACACCCCTGGATTAGGGAGGAAGTGAAAAGCTGTATGTACAATATGGGATGCATCTTTTCTCTTTAAAGGGGGCACAAGCTGAAGCTAGTCGGAGGGAAGATCAGGAGCAATGTTAGAAAATATTATTTTAAAGAAATAGTAGTAGACACTTGGAAAAAAACTTCCAGCAGAGGTAGTTGAAAAGTCATCAGTAAGGGAATTTAAAACATGCCTTGGATAAGCACACATCTATCCTAAGATAAAGAGTACATACAGTATACACATAAGGGCAGACTAGATGGACCATATGGTCTCCTTCTGCCATCAACCTTCTATGTTTCTAATGGAGGATGGGATGCTAATAGAGGTTTAGGTTTTTGTAATGAAGCTTCTAGCACAGGAGGGGGTCTGTAACTGATAACAAACACAATGCAATGTCCATGAAGTATTAATTAATTAATTTATTAATACTAGAGATTGGCAAACCCAAACCACAAAATTCGAAGCTGATGGTGCAGGGAGAGGATGTGTTTCACAGCTGCCAACTAAACCTTCAAGAGTGTGGTGAGGCCAGAATAAGTAGATTAGATGGCACACAGTGCTACCAGTTCCATGGGATTGTATTCCACCCCCATAAAAATCAGCAAAGCCTCCCCAGCCACAAGTCATGAAGGCCATCCACCTGCCCCAGTCACAGACCTAGGGTTCCCAGATGCCCAACAACTTATGTTGGAGAAAGACGACGTGGTCAGTGGACCAACACAGGACACCCTCGAGGATGTTGAAACCCTAGTGCCAACTGCTGCAGCTTTCTGAAATCTTGAAGCTGAGAGGTAGGCTAGCAGAGAGGAGTGGGTGGAAGAGGATGCCTGGAGTGATGATGAGTTCCTAGACCCAATGTGGACTAAAGGCCATCAGAGTTTGGAGGTGGTGGTCACACATGAACTGAGCATGCCAAAGCTGGCTCAAAGGATCTCTCCAGTGTGGCATTATGTCAAGCAGAGGACAAGACACTGACACTGGCTGAAGTGAGAGAAAAGTGCAAATAATATCAGCACCTTGTGCATGGCCAGGTATCTGCAAACAAAACACTCCCTGAAGAGGAAAAATCACCTGAAAAGCCTGCAAACACCATCTCCCTCTGCTTCTTTAATTTTGTCAACCTCTAGCACTACCTCCCCAACAACAAGGCAACCTGTCTCCCCCAAAAACAGCCCCACCATCACCAAGTCTGTCCACACCATCGCAGGGAAATGTTCAGCTTTCCATCCCACAAACTTTGAAGTGAAAACAGAACTTGGGCCCATTCCACCCATGAGCCCTGGCCCTGAAAGCGAGCATATCCAAATTGCTGGCCTTTGAAATGCTCCCATTCCGCCTGGTAGAGACGGTAAGTTTTAAAGATTTGATGGCGGCAGCTGTTCCACAATACACTGCTCCCAGCCACCACTACTTTTCTTGCCAGGTCATCCCTGTCCTGCACCAACAGGTTGTGGAAAAAAATAAAATGCGCACTGGGCAAAGCCATTCGTTTCTGTGTCACTGACACGTGGACAGGTAAGCATGGGCAGGGACGTTACATCTCTCTAACTGCCCACTGGGTCAATGCAGTGGCGACTGAGACTGGTGCACTGTGGTGCATATCCAGGGACGGACTGGGGTTAAAAAAATTTTGTGGTCACACCAGCCCTTCTGCCCTGTGTCCAGCCTGGTATCCATGCCCCCCACCCCCCCCCCCATAACTGACAGTGTGCAGAAACCCCCCACCTCAGAGGCTAAGGGGCAGAACCCCCCATAATAGGTTTTGAGCAGAGGCAGACTGGGGCCAAAAGTTGGACGGGGACATTACTGGCCCTGATGTACTGGGCACAGTGGAGCACGATGAAGTGAAAACGCGCAGCACCGTGCATTTTGGCAGACATGTTGGCCTTGATTCACAAAGAGTTGAAAAAAAACTCTCATGGTAGTAAAAAATTCAATTCATGAGAACAAAGCCTGAGAATGTCACTGTTAGTGAATCACCGGATAGGAAAACAATGAAAGTCAATGGTACTTTTTTACTCTTGAAAAAGGTATTGAACTTTTTATCCCTTTTTACCTGTAGTAAAAAGTGCCATTGACTTTCATTGTTTTCCTATCTGGTGATTCACTAACAGTGACATTCTCAGGCTATTTTCTAATGAATTGAATTTTTAACTACCAGTTATTTTCTACCCTTTGTGAATCAAGGTCGTTGTCTGAGAAACACACACACGCTAATATGCCAGGAACTACTAAGAATCAAAATAAGCTGCATCCTACCATGTGTTGCTAAGCTGTGCTCTTCTGCTGAACTGCAGCACATGCACTTGTCACAGGAATATAGCACCCAGGGGCATAACTTGAGGGGGTGTGACCACACCAGGGCTCAGAAAGTCAGAGGGGGCCCATCATTGTTGCTCATCCACCTTATTGCTCATATTTGTGCTCATTTCACATAGTTTAGAGAAAGGAAGCATCATTTGTCTCTGTTGTTTCAGTCTAGCTGTCTATATGCATCCAATTGAGTTAAAAGATTATTGTATGAGCCTTGTATTAGAACTATGCATAGAAATGGTCCCCCCAAAACCAGCATACCCCATCCCAGACATGAATATGCAGAGCAAATATAGATTCCCCCCTGCAGACGCAAACATTATTATGCAGAGTGTCAGCAGACCCCCAGATCCAGTAAATAAAGAGGACCTTCAGTCATAAATGACTTGAGGCACAGTACAATAACTTCAACCAGTCCTGGTGTCTGTTCCTCTCCAGTTGGGGGCATCCTGATTTGAAATGCTCTGTTGTGTGACACCCCCAGTTTCTTACCCAACCAACGGTCACATGACACATGTGCAGGCTCTCCACCAATCAACATGGTTGTGCCATCATGTTTTCTAAGAAGTGTGGTTTAGGAAACACGAATGAAGATACATCAGCAGTGCACTGGCAGAAGAGCATGTGAATGTGCCATGAGACTGCAGTTCAGATAATTTCGGGCGATCCCGGGGGTTTCATGTGGTGGGGCATCCCAAATCAGAAACAGACACCAGGGCTGGCTGACATTACTCTTTAAAGTTGTGCTTGAGTAGAGGACAGAATGCTAAATGAATGGGGTCTGCCTGATATAAGAGTGAGAAACTAAACCCAACATAGTGAGAAACCTGATTCCTCTACAATCCACCCTCACTCCATATGTGTGCTGCGGTGAGGGACAGGGAGGGAAATAGAATTCTGGCCACTTCAACTTGCTAACAAGGGGGCTGTAAAATGAATAGCATCCAGCCACCCCTCTGTGTGTACAGGCCAGAGAGGAGGGGGCACGTTCCTGTGGGTAGCGCATTACACTCACATGCTGCCGGCTTCTGTTCTGTCCTCCGCGCTCTGAAACAACCTGGTGTCACGTGACAGCCCGAGTGATGTCATCTGCCTGAGCCTCATAGAGGGGACACAGAGTCAGGCAGCATGAAAGTGATCACAGATAACCTGACTGCTTGCCCTCTGGGGGGGCAGTGTACCACCACCCCCACACATCATACACGGGGGGGGGGCTTTATTAACATCCCCCAAGGTAACAGGGAGGCTTTATAGCGGCCGGTGCTTTTTGTCATGTGGACTGGGCGGCCCAACTCTCTTCCACGCAGAGTGTGCTGGCAAATGACACAGTGTGGGATAGGCGCGGCCCACCGGGAAAAGTCCCGGTTTGCCCTATGGCCAGCCTGCCCCTGTGCATATCCTTCAACTACCAAGGATTGCTGGAAATCAGTCAATGCCTCCTGTTGCCTCCTCCTCTGCTTCCTCCTCAAGCAGTCAGCACAGTCTCTGCACCATCAATTTGAGCACTGCCATGGGGAAAAGGCAGCATGCAATGCTAAAATGCATCTGTCTGGGTGAAAGACTGCACATCACCCGGGAGCTGTGGACCGGTATCCAGGAGCAGACAGATGAGTGGCTGCTGCCAATGCATCTGAAGCCTGGCAAGGTGTGTGCAACAATGTGTGTAACCATGTAACAGTCTTGGGCTGAGCCAGGTTGACTCACATGCCTTGACAAAAAAAAAATGTAACCTTTTGCACCCTCATTGACACGATAGGAGAACCTGTCCTACTCACGTGCACCAGCTGGTGCATGTTCATCCCTACGAGTGTGGGAGTACTCGATCATGCCCTTCGCGTGTCTGTTTTTGGGGCTGAGCGTGTCTGGGGGCATGTACGATCACATAGGTCACTGGTACTCTGGTCTGCTCATGCCCGGACAGCCCCTGACCCTGTGTGCACATGCCTGCTAACGCTTGCACTTCTGCACATGCATGGCAGGCACTTCCTGAGTGCCTAAGGCCCTTTATAAGGGGGCCTGCGACACTAGGAAGTTGCCTGCAGATCTTCTTGGAGTGATGCTTGCCCTTGTTCCTGTGTGACATCCTGGTTTGACTTTTGGCTCTGACTTCTGGCTTTGGAGGGGCTGGAGGAGGAGACACCTGACACTGAGGACAGCTTCTCCTTGACTCAGAGCAGCCTGGCTTACATGATCCACTACATGCTCCAGTGCCTGTGTAACTGCAGAGTTTCCTGCATATTCACCAGTGCCAATTACTGGGTGGCCACTCTGCTGAATATCCGCTATATTTAATTTTTTTATTTATGTATATATTTCTCTAATTTTTCTTGTTTTCTGTTAATATTTTGAGTACTTTCCCACTTTCCCACTTCCCCACTTTCCCATCCCGAATTTGTGCATGACAATCGGTCTGGTGTAACTCCCTCAATTTGACCTCTAAAACCTGTAAAAAAATAATATTTTAATTTGATTTAGGTATGTATTTCTTTAATTTCCCTAGCCTATTTTCTGCAGGGCAATTGCATAATTGTTAACCCCCAATTTGGCCTCCAACATCTGTAAAAAAAATCTATATTTTTTTTCATTTATGTATGTATTTCTTTCTTTTTTTTGTTTTCTGTTATTATTTTGAGTACTTTCCTCGGCTTATTTTGTGCAGGACAATTGCCCTGGTGTTCCCCTCAATTTTCAGCCCTCTAGCCCTTGCTACCCCATTTTACAGCATTTTTGAGTCCCCATTGACTTCTATGGGCTGTGAGATAGGGTTCAGGTCGAGTTCTGGGATTTGCATCTAAAAATGTCACTCTTGTAATGTAACAACTTTTTAATTTCATTTTATGAAGTAAATCCTAAGCAAATCAGAACTTTTATTCTAATAAAACATTTTAGTCCCTGTTCAGGCACTTACTAACTTCCTCCTACCTTGACCCCCATAAAAAAAGGTAAAATAAGCAATCTGAAATCTCATATTACTGTATATGTAAATACCCCAAGCAAGGTAATTTCTTTTTCTTTAGTGTATCAGCCCCACAAACCACTCTGATATTCTATTGTGGAGGGTAGGAGTACATTGTGCTGTGCCTCCAGCATTTTGGTAAAGCTACAGAGCTTCAGTGACATGACAGCCTCCCAAGACAAGAATTGTCATTATACTTTGGCCTCCAGGTTGAGTGGTGAGCTTGGTCAGAGTTCCTCCAGCAGGCATGATAGTTATGATATTAAAGCTAATAAAGATGTTCAGAAGCTTCCTCACTTGAAAAGCAGTGTCTGAATCTGCCAATATTTTAAGCAAGGACAGTACTTTAAACCAAAGTAAGTCACTAAAATAGGTTTGCAGAGCTACTAAAATACTGTACAATACTGTTTGAATATTTTACATGTGATCACAAAATAATAATAATTTTATTCCTACTTCTCTATTCTGACACTATAAATGCCAACAAGTGTGGAATTGCTGCATGCTTGAATGTCTGATCTGTAACTTTATTGCTAACTTTAAAATAGTTTCCTCAGACATCTGAATTTATTAAAAAAATGTTTATGCTGAAAGACCTGCTTGTTTAGTACTCACAGTGCACATCTTGAAAATATGCAGACTCTTGATAAGTAAAAATGATTTGCCCATACACAGAGTAGAAAAGGGGACTGGATTTGGAGATACACAGGCTGGCTACTGATCAGCCAGAGTCACCAGGTCCCAGGATCTATGAAAGGGGGGCAGACTTGGGCCGAAGGAGCACCCCGGGTCATCCACCTGGCAGTACAGAGTGATAGGGCCTGGGCCTGGCAGTGAGCATGACACAGTTGGGTGACAGAGCCAGGAGTTCAAAAGACAAGATTGAGATCAAAGTTCAGGGTGGGGTTGTGGGCTGGCAAGGTCCAAAGTCGAAGTCTAATCCAAAGCAAATAATCCAAAAGCAGAATCCAAAGGCAGGGTCAAAGTTCAAAGCCGAGGTTCAGGGTTCAACAGTCACAAAGCTGGAAACAGGTAGGTAGAAGAATACAGGAAGACAAACCAGTATCTTCTGAGCACCAAGGCACTCCCTATAAAGGACAGCGGGAGGCAGTAAGCATGCAGGTTGGAGAATGCTGAGCCTGTGCCTGAGAAAACAGTACCTCAGTATCTGTTTACTTGGGGGTTCCAGGACCGAGAAAGTCTCATTGGGTTGCACATCTTGGTCACCAGATCGTGAACAATGTAAATGGTAGCTGGCTACTATACAGAGCAAGGCCATAATCCATTATGACTCTGTTATGATATTAACAATTATTGTTGGTATGTGGCTTATTATTAAATTATTTTTTTTTAGGTATTTAATACATATTGCATTTATTAGGTATATATGTATTTAGGTATGGCACATGCGCTTTAATGATCAACATGGTGGATTACATGGATTATACACTTTGATGCACTTTAAAGGTTTTTTCTCTGAATCAAGTATCCAGTACAATAAATTGGGCACCAGGGGGATATCGGGACTATTGCATGCAATATTTAATAGTAAAGTATTTGAGAGGCTATGTAAGGTACTGGTTGGAAACCCTTTCAATTGTGTTCATGTTTTTGAATGGTTTTTATTATTGTCTTTATGTGGTGTGTTTTTGCCTTCAATAAAAGTATACAGTTATAGATTTACAGTGGTGTCGTTTTTTATTACTGGCAAGGGGAGTGTCTAGGCCACCCACATTTTTTTGCAATTTCCTTGTGGATATAAGCCAGTATACTGCACACTATTAGGCTATACTGACTGTGGTTTGTTGGTGCGGTGGGTTTGTATATATTGAAGTATATTGATTGATTATAATGCAGCATCACAGATCAAAGGGCCATGCCCACTATTTCAGAAGAAAAATCATAGGCTGAACCTGTAAACCTCGATATCGCAGCCATTTCTTCTTCAATTTAACAATTACCTTTGCCTGGAGTAGCATTTTAAGGAGAGCTGGCTGGATGTTGTTGCTGCATTTGTGGATTAGGAAACCATGCCGAGCTCTGATTCAAAGGAATAGCTTATATGTTGGCAAAAAGAGCCAGTAAAGTTTGGTAAAGAGACATACCTTAAAAAATGAAAAAATGTATTGGGGGGTTAATTATGTATTGAAGCACGTTTAACTCTGGGAGCACATTTGTGAATTGCTGCCTGCATCTTGTGAGCTTTTATGCTTTAACACAAAAACGTGCTTTATATTTGTTGTCATCTGTACCTGTAATGGGGAATTTTTACAGGTGCGTTATATGATTTTTCCAATGACATTACAATATTTTTTTGAAAGTTTGTAATCAATAGTACCCTATGTGGTATGCCAAAGAATTAGAAATTCCATGGGGTGTTGTGGTTTCCAAACTTTTAAGAAGTATCCATCCCTTTTTGGAAATATGATATACCTGACCTGTACAAATGCACCATTTCATGTGCAAGTGTTTTTTGGGAAAAATTAGAATAAACATTTATTATTGCATATTTTGTGTGTTAATGTTAAAATGCTCACTGACATTCAACTTGCAATTCACTCTCAAACAACCAAAGGTAAACTTCACTAAATAATTAGTGTGATCCCAGAAGGTGTGAGGTCTGGGAGTCCAGACAGGAACCTGCAGCTCCTTTGGTTTACCTGCTGGTGCCTCGGCTTCCTTGGATTTCTAAAGTGTTACACCTGAACCCCAGAAGTTGACCCTGTTTAGTATGGATCCCTGGAGCAGTGAACCAGCACCTGGGCATGATGAGACTGGGCCTTTTTTAGCTGGGCAACCCTCAGCCTAGGTCCTCAAGCATTGTCATCCACCTGTGGATGGAAAGATGATACCCAGGACTTATCAAAATCTCTTTGTAACTAGGTTTTCAGTTACCATTGTTTGCTGTTGTTGCTAATTAGCTTGTGTAACCCCTGTGTTATTTATTGCTTTGTTTTGCTGTTTCTGCCACCCATAGTTTAACCAGGTTTATCTCACAGTTCTGGCTCATTCCTCTGTAATTTAGTTTTCCAAATTGGTCACCATCTCATGAGACCCATCCCTGGGTAATCTTTACCAAATAGTTGTGTCAGAATACCAGAAACTGTTTGTGGAGGTGGATTATTTATTTAGTTTAGTAACTGGAGGCTTTTGTTTTCCCTGTTAATCTGGCACTTAGAGTTGCTGAATGCTACTGCTAGCCTGTTTGTTTGGTTAGGGCAAGTGATTTTTATTGTCTACTCATAAATGGCCCGAGCCTCTGGCCTGCCAAATTCATTGGCCCAAGCCTTCAGCCTACCATCTTCTGTGTTTTAGCCTTCCAGCTTCCAGGGCTCTAACTTTTGACCTGCCTGCTTCCAGGGTCCCAGTCGCCAGGCCATCGGGTGCTTGTGTCGCATTCGCTGAGTCATCTGGTGCCTGTGCCCTGGTCACCAGCCAGCCTGGTGGTTGGATCTTAGTCATAGAACCCTGAACCAAAAGCTTGAACTGAAGCCAAGTCCACCTTGCCCAAGAGCTAAGGGCCTGAGTCCATCTTTCCCAAGAGCCAAATGCTTTAGTCTGCACCTTTAAAGGGGTTACACTGCTGGCTCTGCCTGGAATTCCTGATGTGTTACACCCAGCCACCAGCAAGAACTCCTGCTCAGTTTGGCTCCCTCTGGGAATTTTGCCAGCACCTGGGCTTGATGTGGCTGCACCTTTAACAGCTGGCCAGCCCTCATTCCAGGTGTGTGAGCATTATTGTCATAGGCTGGGAGTTGATACTCACAGACTCTGTCACCCTTGGATTTTGGACTTTGGATATTGCCTTGCACCTGCACTTTGGGGGCTAATCCTCTCCATGGTTGGCCTCATTCTTCCCAAACACTCGTATTCCTGCACTCTGTCCCCATAGTTGGGTTGTCTTAGCACCTTATGCCTTATTGTTTTGTTTTGCTGTTTCTGACCCATAAAAAACAGGTGTATTTCACAGTGCTGGCTCACGCCTCAGTTATTCCAAAAATGGTCACCAATTCGTGGGACCCATCCATGGAATCCCAGACATTAAACGATTGACATTACATAAGAATAGTGGATATTACTGACCCTAAAGAATTAATAAACACCTATGAAACGTTACTGCTATTCTTTTGCTGGTTCTATTTAATCATTCTAATAAGATAAGGGGGCTAAGGTTACTATATAACTTTAGCATCCAAACAGTATCTACAACAGCTGGATGCAAGCAGATGGCAATAATACTAGAAGTACTTTATGGCTTTGTCATTCAAAGGTGAATCAATAATGAAAGTTAATTTTTTTTTTATTTGGGCATATGTCAGGAACACATTTTCTTTTGCAGCAAAGGTCAAATTTGCTCTGAGAAAATCTTTGTCTGACCTTTGAAATATGATCAGATAAAGTTCTGAAAATAATGCTGAACATTGCTTCCAGACACCATGGAGAATTCAGATGTGTGGTCTTGAAAAATGTGTATGTGATGTTTGAGAAATAACTTGAGGTTAAGAGGTTCTACAGAGAGGCCCTCTGTGAGTAAAAACTGGTGTCTATAATTTTCTGGGCCTTATTTAGGGTTCATGCTGCCCTAGACACTTTTAGTGCTCATCCCCCCATTTATCCTAATATGCATACTTACCTAAAAATACCCACCCATTCTGCACCTGCAGTCCTTTCCCTGGGTAGAAGCCTATTCATGCAGATTTGGCTGCTGAGGCCAAGCAGTGATTAAGAGAGAAAGGTGTCACTCAAGATCCCACCAATGCATTAAAAGATTAAAGCCCCGGCTTCTTCTGAGAAAAGGATTTCAGGAATGAACCAGGCAGATGTATATTTATAAGCTAAGTATGCAAGTGTTCTTTTTAATCGGTTTCAGGACTGCTCTAACTTGTGTGCTGTTGGCAAGATACTTATTAAGCTGTAATAAGGTTTGAATGTAGAATAAATACTTAAAAAAGGGTGGAAAAAGGGAACAAGAAAATGTGGAAAAGAGAAAGACGGGGATGTTTAAATGAGATGGAGGGATGTAGAAAATAAGGTGTTGAAGGGAAGGTAAAAAGAGGGAAATGCATAGAGAATGTGCATAATAAATAAAGTTTGTGAAGGGGTGTGTTAATATTATCTCATGGCACCCCTTTACTCATCTTTGTGCACCTGTCCACCTAGCAAACCTGATTGGCTTCTGATGGTCATGTGGGGCCAGAGCATGCAGAAATAATAAGAGGTCTGGTTATACCTGGTGTATACATGGCATCCCACATCGGTATGCCTCACCACTCAGGACCACTAGACACCTTTTAGTACTTGATGTTCACACTGGGCCAGCTGGGGATAGTCACCAAGGTTGTAGAGAAGAAGATTGTCTACATCATAGAGAACAATACCCCAACTGCTGTTCCTCTCTGCTGGTCTGGGTAACTACATGCCCCAGCTGACCCCAGGGGAACAACAAGGCCAAGCTGCTTCCCCTTCAGTGCCCTGGAGAACAAGGCAAGGCTGCCCCAGGAGGAACAACAAGGCCCCACTGCTTCCCCTCCAGTACCCTGGAGAACAACAAGGGCAGCTTCCCTAGGAGGAACAATAACGGTCAGCTGCCCTAGGAGGAACAACAAGGGTCATCTACCCCATGAGGAACAACAAGGTCCAGCTACCTCAGGAGGAACTACAAGGCCCAGCTACCCCAGGAGGAACCACAAGACCCCACTATCCCAGAGGAACTCCAAGGCCCAACTGCTTCCTCTGTAGGAACTATAAGGCCCAGTTGCTTCCCCTGGAGGAACTACAAGGCCCAGCTGCTTCCTCTGTAGAAACTATAAGGCCCAGTTGCTTCCCCTGGAGGAAATGCAAGGCCCAGTTGCTTACCCTGGAGAAACTACAAGGCCCAGCTTACTATGGGGTATTTAAAAGGCCCAGCTTCCCCCGGGGTACGAAAGACCCAGCTGCTACTCCTCCCCAATGCTTTGGAACTAGATGGCCCAGCTGCTCACGATCTGTAGATCTGGAGAACTGCAAGCTCCAGCTTGGCAGATGACCCACAAGAGATCAGCAGCTCACTGTACAAGATCTTCTTCAGTGCATTCTCGAAGGGGCAGGAATGAAAATATCTTGTGCTCCCTAAATCACTTTTTCACAGTCGTAGCCTGATAAATTGTGGCATTGTCAGTCACCTCTCTTCAGCTAACTTTTTTGTTACCCTAATGCGCCCATATTTCTGGAACAGGGCATATCTGAACTCATCGGACCACATAACCTTCTTCCATTGCTTTAGAGTCCTACTGTTCTGCTACCAAGTGAATTGAAGCTATTATTGCCACATAGACTTACTGACATGTGGTTTTATAAAGGTTACATAGGCGTTTAATCCCAATTCTTTGAGTTCCATTCACATTGTGAATGTGAAAATGCTCTCACTTTCACTATTATGAGTTTTCAGTCATTGCCATCACGATCATTTAAGATTTTTTTTCCTGGCGTCATTCCTTCCTCCAAGATGATGCTTACCCGCTGTCCTTCCATTTTGAATTAATGAGTTGGACAGTTATTTTAGTAGTTTTAGCAAGCTCTTTTAATAGTGTCAACATTCAACTCAGTTACATGTTTTATGGTGTGGAATCTGAGTTATATAAACAAGGGGAAAGGTAAGGTAAGGTAATGTGCTCATATAATTTTTAATATTTTTTTTTTTAAATAAAGAAGACCACAAAAATCCAATCTCTCCATGATCAGAAAGATTTTTCCACTATAATGGTCAATTTAAATCTTTCAAGACATCTCACCCAGCTCTCTTTATAGAAGAAGCTTACTAAAACCTTTGCTACACTCTTTACAGCAAAACAATTTAACATATCGCTGGCTGTTTCCCCCTTGCATTGGTTGTGAATAGAAAGTATTATCACCTAGATGATGGAGAAGACATTGCATTATTCACCAACCTACTGAAAATCCCACAGTAACCATTGATAGCTGGCCCAAAGTATCTCTTTGAGGCCAAGCATAACGCCAGGGCAACTGAACCCATATCTCACCATAATTTAAACGGAGGAAGTGGGGGGTAGAAACAAAAAAGAACTCTCTTAGAGTCCATTTGTGTGTACAGGAAAGTCGGCTTAAGCTATAAACATCATGCCAGGAGCAAATCCCTGCTTCAGTAATAAGTAGACTATGGGGAAAAAAATGGCCACTGTATGGCTTTGCAACAATAGACAGGCAAAAGAAAAGCCAGAGTGAGTAGAGGGCGGGGGTGGTGGGACCCGACCAGGACTCCAGGATAATGTACTCCAGTTTGGTCGGCTTTAAAAGTATGGCAAACATGGGGTGAAGGGGGGACGGGTGTGGCAGGTCACACCTCAACTTTTGCACTTTTTTCATGTATTAGGTTTTGACTCAGCATCACTGGGAAGGTACTCTCTACCGCATGAACTTGGGAGGATACATGTCAGGAAAAGAGTTTAAAATTAAAAACATTTTATGACAAATCTAGTCTGCTGCACCTACAACATATGCAGTGCAAACTCCCCCGTTAAATGCTGACAAGTTGTGAAAGAACTTCTGGATGGCAACATGACTATTGGTTTTTTGCAGGAAACACACTTTATGGAAGGCTGAACCGATTCCTATTCATGTCAAAATAAAAAAACAAGCAGTGTCACAATCTTAATAAAAAAATGTATGGATGTCAAAATCAGAGAAGAATTCAAAGATACATTTGGCAGATATATAATCTTAGTAGGAAAAATTAAATGAGTCAAATGTACCCTAGCTAATATTGTTAAAAAAGGCCAGTTAATACTCGGGCTTACTTTATTCTTATTAAAGATGCTGTCTTTGACACCTTCGGCACCCCTAGGGCAGAGTCATCTTGTTTGAGATCGCTTAAGTTATGGTTAAAATTCAGATTACAATCCCTGGTAGATTTTTGACAAACCAGACACATTAATAAAATAGATTATACACGTTATAATAGACCAGACAAAGTAGACTCTCAAATCAATTATTTCTTTTTGAATCAATCTTTACTCTCCTCAGTAGTCTCTTGTAACATCGGCATCCAGCCGCTTTCAGATCATGCGCAGATCATCTTGGCTCTGACCTGGGCAGGACGAGCACAGGAGAAAACTGACTGGTACCTTGCCCACAAATGGTTAATTAGCCTTGAAATTAAACAAGAACTTCAGCTAGCAACTCAGGAATATTTTGCCCTTAACTGTCAATCAGGAACTTTACAAATTGCTATTTGGGAGGCGTACTGATGCTATTTTAGAGGCATCTTTATTCAATTTTTTGCTATTTTTTGCCTAACTAACCTAATAAATCATCTTCATCGCCTAGAACTGATCCGCAAACAAGGTTTAGACATCATAACAATGGAAAAAAACCCTATTAATAAAAAGCTCATTGCAAAGAACCTAGACAAGACCAATGTAAACAACCATAATCATAGAAAGAAGGGCTGAAAACTTTATTGGAATAATAGTCAGGCCTCATAGCAGTATCACCAGTACTACAGAAGACATCAAAGAAGAATTCACACAGTTCCAAAAAAAAAAAGCTTTCAAGAAAACACAGACTCTGTCCACAAGGAGTATTTAAAAAATATTAAACTCCCAAAAATATCCCATAAAATGAGAGAACACTTAGAAAACCAATCAAATTTCAGGAAATCACTAATACAATTACTCAAATAAAATGGGCTGATCTGATGGCTATCCAACAGAATTGTTCACCGCCTTCTGAGACGATCTAAGTACACTTATAAATCTATTTCAGTGATACCCAAAACAATAACACCCCTTTCTCCAATAACGCAAATTAAGCCAAAATCATTCTCATTTCACAAAAAGGGAAGGACCCAAACAACAAGTTAATCTCCCTCATCAATTGCGTCCTTAAAATCTACGCCAAAGTAATGGCACTAAGACTAGAACCCATATTTTCCCTATTAATCTCCTCATATCAGGCTGGATTTATGCAAGGCAGGGGCACAATGCACAACATTGCAATTGCAACCAGCCTGGTTAACCATTTAAATAACACTAAGGGAAAAGGGGTCACCTTAGATCATTCTGATGGCCGTTCGACCGCTCGTAAACATATTCATTAAAAAGTTCTGGCTTTGTACTGCAACCAGGCTACGCATACCATCATTAATGCTATATAATTAATATACACAATGATACATGGCAGGGCTGTCTGCTTTCTCCTCTGCTCTTCAACCTGCACATTGAAATTCTTCTAAGCCAAATAGCAGACTGTTTAGACAATTAAAGAAATCAACCTTATAATAAAATCATTAGCTTACATGGACAATATTTTATTATTTTTCACAAACTCATACAACTCTCTACTTGTCTACTCTAACATTATTCAGCAGTTTGGAAAGCAGTCACATTTCAAAATCATTTATCATGCCTTTCGGGCTATCCAAAGACACTAAACTTAAATGACAACAAAGTTTCCTTTCATCTGGGTTGAACAGACTTTACCTTACCTGGAGGTGAAGATCCCAGCTAATTTAGATACCATCTATCAACAAAATTATCAGCCTTTTCAGGAGGGGGCGAGGAAAAAACTCCCGGAATCAGACTAAGTCTCCTTGGAAGAATCTCCTAAATATAAATGGTGATTCTTCCTAAACTTATATTCTTTATTCAAAATCTCCCAAATAAAATACCATCTATTTTTGTCCAAACCCTCGATTCTATTGAAACTTTAAAAGAATCAAACTCAGCGCATTATGCTGCCCAGTAGCTTTTGGCATTCAGGGGGCAACACATTTTCAACAATATTATCAGGCAAACCTTATCCATAGAGCATTAAAATGGTGGCAACAACCTTGTAATAAGTGAGGCAGAGACAGGTCATATTCTGCCCACACTTATCTACTCCTGGAACCTGAAGAACATTACCAAGGCTGCTGAAGAAATAACCAATCCAATAGTAAGATTGTCTCAATGTTCAAAATGCTAGTCAAGGCTGCAAATATCACAGAATCCAGACTACATGATCTTTATGGAAGAAATACTCCTGTGCAACAGACTTGGAAGACCCGGACGGTCAGATTTCCCTCCTTCTCTCATGGAAATTTGACCCTCTTAAATTTGACCTAGATTATGCCACATCAGCATCGGATTTTCTCATTTGAGGGCTAACCGGTCCCTCTCACTTTTCACCCTATTGTTGGTGTTGCTTCTTCAGCCTAACCCCAGATGGAGGATATTAACAGTTCCCAGGTAGTACCCGATGGGTGCAGACCTAGGGAAAGGGAAAAAAATATCAGATAGTAAGAGACAGAACACAAGCAGCAGGGAAACAAAACCAGGAAGACCAGGAAGCAGACATGGAATTCATTAGGTCAGAGTCCCATAAAAGCTAGAAAGTCAGGGGCTCATTACAGGACAAGGGCTGTAGGATGCAAATGCACCATGAGGCACAGAGAACTAAAGAGACTCAATGATTGATCAGGGAGATGGAGTTACACCTAAGCATATATATAGAGAACACAAAGAAATTTTCTTTGAAACTTTGGAAACAACAGCATCTGAAATCTATTCACACCAAACTGTGCACCCAGAGTTTAACTTGCTTAAGTAATCTTTAGCATAACCACCATTATTACATTGTAAACAGTCACACACCTGGCTGTTTACAGTGTAACACAGCAGGGAGCTGGCTGGGATCCAAAAACAATATACCCTCCACCAGGATTACGGGTGAGGGGGAAATTATTTTTAATCGGGTAGACATTGTAAACCCATGTGCTTCTACAGAAAATGGTAAAATCACATACAGCAACAACAGCGGATATAATAAAATGAGAGAAGTCCAGATACAAAGTAGGTAAGCAGGCCAATAAGCCAAGCCATAAACTGCAACTTTGTCAGGGGTAGTAGGGATTCTTTATCCCCGACAAATATGCAGTTCATGACTTGGCTGGGGTTGCAAAGTAAATTTTGATTTTAGGCATTTTTTTTTAAATAATTCTTTATTTATTGAAGATTTTCAGAAAATAAAAGAAAACACATGTTTTAACAATTCCAGCATGTGATAACTATAAAGCGTACAATGTCAATTGTTCTAACACGTTGTATACCAATAAAAACAGTTTAATCCCACCACTGCTATTTCTCAGTAAGTTCTTCTATTCAGGATCTATGCATCCAGACTGGTGACTGTCTGCGCTGTAGCGGTCATTGACATTGAAGTAAAGGGAGCAAATAGGAATGGAATTGGATAGGAGGAAGAGAAGGGGGGAGGGGGAGGTAGTGGGGATGGCGGGGGGAAAAGAAGGGTTGAGAGGGGGACCCGTATTCATGGCCAATTGGATCAGAGTTCTCTAGCGATTCAATGTGGACCGAACATCTGCATTAGTCCACCTAGGTCCATGCTTGAACCAGCTCGCAAGTTGCTAGCTCAGCCCAAAGAGGGGGGGGGGGCTGGAGAGGCGGGGCCCCTGCTTTGGGCAGAGAAGTTCCTTACCCTCCGGGGATTCCATGTAAACCATCCAGCCATACAAAGTCATGGCAAATCTCATATGTGTCGTCTCGCGAGGACATGAGGCTTTCAAACCTCATGGTATCATTCACCCTCCGGCACCACATGCTTATAGAGGGAGGCTCCCTGCTCTTCTACACCTGCGGGATGCAGACTTTTTCTGCGTTCAGCAGATGGCAGGTTATGGAGTTTCTGTAGCGTTTCAGAGGGATCTCCAACACATGGAGGAGACAGAGAGCAGGATCATCAGGGATCGTTGCTCCTGAAACTCTCTCCGTGACCTGTCTGACCTGGCTCCAGTATTCCTTAAGCATAGGGCAAGACCAGAAGATGTGCAAAAGGTCTCCCTTCTCCTCGTCACATCTCCAACAGTTTGGGGCGATGTCAGGGAACCATCTGTTGAGGTCCGTTGGAACTCTGTACCATCTAGAGAGCAATTTGTATCCGCATTCTTGAATTCGGGTACAAATTGAGGACCTGTACGGCAGCGCCAATATCTTCTGACGTTGCTTGGGGGTCCATGACAGGTTAAGGTCCTTTGTCCACTTTCCCAGGTAGGGGGGGTCTTGCGAATCGGATGGGGCCACTAGAAGTTTATAGATCCTCGAGAGGATGTGTCTCTCCGCTTCACTGCTGCAGCACATCTCCTCGAAGTTCATAAGGGTCTGTCTACCCTCACTATGATCCTGCAGAGAGGCCAGAAAATGATTCAGCTGCATACACTGCCACCTGGACCACCCCGGGGTCCCAGACCTCTGGGCCAGTTCACCTAGGTCCGCCCAACCTCCCTCTGAGGCAAAATGGCCCATGCTGTATATATTCGCTTCAATCCAAGCTCTCGCCTGGTGACCCTCGCATCCTGGGTTCCCCAAAACTGGGTACATGTGGGAGGGGGGAAGATCCCCTGGCAACGGAAGGTGGTCCCACATACCTTAAGCGGGGGGCCTATATTGAGATGATGCCTCCCAAGTTTAGCTCCTTCGCCTGCCACCCAGGGTGCCCCCCTGAGTGGAATTTCAAGGAAGCTCTGCTCCAAGCTGACCCACTGCTTACTCTGGCCGTGTACACACCAGTCGACCACTCTGCAGAGATGGGTCACGGCACGGTAGAGTATTGGATCTGGGATGTCCACGCCCCCCCTTATCCTTTACTCTGGCTAAGATCTCCCTCTTCAGCCTCGGCTTTCTTCCAGCCCAGATAAATCTGATGAAAACCGAGTGCACCTTCTGGACATATGAGCGTGGAATAAACACTGGAAGAGCCTGAAGGAGGTAGAGCAGGCGAGGCAGGAGGGTCATTTTAACCACATTGCACCTTCCAAACCAGGCGATTCTCCCCCCACCCCACTTGACAGTCTCCTTCTCAAAATTTTTCAGAAGCAGGGGAAGTTGAGGGCATATATTTTTAGGAGATAACTGCTAATGTTGGTCCCCAGATATTTTATGCTGTTGCTGGCCCAACGGAATGGAAAGGAGTTTTTGATGTTTTTAAAACTGTGAGGGGAAATGTTGACATTAAGGGCTTCGACTGGAAGGACTGGAAGTTAATCTTATAGCTCGAGAGACTCCCGTATTCCTTGATTTCCTTCATAAGATTAGGTAGCGAGACCTCGGGGTGAGACAAGCAAAATAATAGGTCGTCAGCGTAAGCCGCGACCTTGTAATGTCCCGCAGCATTTTCCACTCCCCTGACATCTGGATTCCCCCGCACAAGAAGGGCTTAAGAGTCAAAATAAAGATCAGGGGCGACAAGGGGCAACCCTGCCTTGTCCCGTTCCTGATTTCAAATGAACCAGCATGTTTAGGCCCAGTCCAATGTGGCTGAGCACCGATGACATGAAACACCAACTCACTCTATCAAAGGCTTTCTTGACGTTGGTAGAGAGCAAAAGGGAGGGCGTGTTCTGATTCTACACCAGGTGTATCATGTTTAGTACCTTGGTGGTGCTGTCTCTAGCCTCTCTGAGAGGCATGAAACCCACCTGATCTGGCCCTATCACCGAGTGATAGGTGCGGGGCAATCCTAGTCACCAGGACCTTAGCGAAAAGTTTTATGTCCGTGTTAAGGAGTGAGATTGGTCTAAAGCTTGCACAAAAGTTTGGGTCTTTCCCCTCTTTGGGGATGACCACTATATGTGTCCTATATGAGTCCACGGGGGGGGGGGAGATACCCCTTAATGATAGAATTCAACATTTGGAGGAGCTTAGGACCCAAGATGGGGAATCATTTTTTTATAATACTGGAGGTGCAGTCCATCGGGGCCCGGCATCTTGCCTGTGGCTGTGTTGGCTAGGGCGTTATGCAGCTCCAGCATCGAGATAGGGCTCTTTAGCTCAGCACAAATCTGAACCAGAAGCTTGGGCATCCCCGAACCCTCAATGTACCGCATGCATCTCCATGTAAAGCCTCCCTCCCTGGGTGCAGGCAAGTAATACAAGTCTTTATAGAATTTGCGGAATTCCTCAGCTATGGCCTCCACCCTATGGACCAGTTTTCCCTCAGAATCTGTTATGTTGTAGCCCTCTCTGCTCTCAGGGCCCTGGCTAGCATTCTGCCACCTTTATCTCCAGATTTGTAGAAAGCCTGTCTACATTTTGCCATCTGGGCTTTCAAACTATGACAGCAGGCTGTTTTCAGTTTTTTCCTTAGTGATGTAAGGGTCGCAATGTGGGCTGCTGCCAACGATTTCTTATTCAAGGTTTCTAGTCTCCCAATCTCTTCAAGAAGTCGCATGATGCATTCTGATTTCTCCTTCTTAATTCGGGTCCCCTGGCTAATTAAAACCCCCCTAATGAAACATTTGTGGGCCTCCCAAAGGACTCCGGGCGCCACCTCCAGCCCAGTGTTTAACTCAAAGTAATTCTTGAGTTCTTTTTGGAAAACTTCCAGAATCCTCTGGTGTTCCAGCAGTGACTTGTTTAGCTTCCAAGACCAACTTCCAAGGATGGGGTTGGGGTTCCTAATCATAATTGTGATAGGTGCGTGATCGGATAGGGTGATATTTCCTATTGTGGTATCGTCCACTCTACCCAAATGCGGGTGTGGAATTAGGAACAAATCCAATATAGAATACGAATTGAGTGGATGTGAGAAGAATGTGAAGTCCCACATATTCGGGTGCTGGATTCTCCAGGGATCCACCAACTGAAATGAGTTAAGGATTTTCTTGAGGCGCTTTAGTTTAGGGTATGACAAGTTGGGGCCCCCCTTGGAGGTGTCCAGAAGTGGGTCGAGCGTCAAGTTAAAATGACCCCCCAGGACGAGTAGACCCTCACGGAAGTCCACCAGGGCTTCTAACATGTTTTCTATAAAGGTGAGTTGTCCTGAGTTCGGGGCATATATGTTAACTAGTGTAACCATTTCAGATTGCACCTTCCCCTTAACAAAAAGCCATCTGCCCTCCTCGCCAGCTTTATAGTCTACGAGTTCCCATGCAAGGGATTTAGAAATCACTATGCTGACACCCCAGGATCTAGAGTCAGAGTGGACCCTGAGTAAATTCCTATCTCCCAATGAAGGGGGGTTAGATGCCCTGAAGTGGGTCTCTTGGAGGAAGCCTATCTGGGCACCCAGACCCTACAGGCTCCTTCAGACCAATCTTTTTTCAGGGCTGTTCATGCCCTTGGCATTGAGGGAGACAATTTTGGTTCCCGGAATCTTGGCTTTCCCCCGGGACGTCAGACCGTCAGGCCCCCTTGGTGGGGTGATCCCAGTCATCTTAGTGAGTTGGGTTTTGTCCCCTCGGGTGGGATGGAAGGGTAGGGGCAAATGGGAGGGAGGGAAGGGGAAAAGAGAGGAAAAGAAAAAAGTTACTTAAACAAGAACAAACAGATAAAACCAATTGAAAAACTAACCTATCCTAAACGGAAAAGGAAGCAAGTCCCGGAAGGTCCAACGGACCCATGGGCTGACCCTAGCGGGGGGATAGGTGTCTGATGGCACATAGTTGCAGCAAGAGTCACCCCCTCCCACACCAGGCCAGGGATTTAGACGATGGTGATGTAACAATTTAGGAGCTCTCTGCTCTGAGCAGAGAAAAGTAATTACAGCTGATGGCTTTTACTTCTAGCTAGTTATAGGGGATGATTGAACAGAGATTTGAGGTAATTGTGACTGTAGGATGAGGTTTTTCAAATCAGGGCTGTCAGGTCAATAGCAAGACGGCAGCTCCCATGCTTTTCAGGAGCGCAACATCTGCATGTTATTCCACATCTGCAAGGGGTTAAGCCCTCTCAGTTAGCTTACATATTTGATTGCCGGGGGGGGGGGGGCTTTAGGGGAGGAATCTACTAAGCTTTTATTTTTGGAGGTCCGCTTTAATACCAGTTAATGTCATATGATCTTTGTTTAGAGATTATGTTGGAATTAAGACGTCTTAAAACAATGTATTTTTTAAGGTTTGAATTGTGTGGTTTTCCTATCTGTGAGGTTTGTAGAATTTATTTATTGTGTATAAATATATGAATATATGTCTTGTGTGCGAAACAATACACACTGCACAACATGTCAATATACTGTACAGGTGCATGTAAAGGGCTAGGAGGTTTAATTTGAATAAATCGTGGGGAGGGAAAACAAAGATTTCCCTGTATATTTTTCTCTTTCATGAGTACATTATTGATCTTGGTATTAAAGAAAACCTACAGAGAACTAGAAGAGGAATGTTATCTATGTGTAAGGCTATCCTTTTTTTAATATAAATCTAGTAATTGGCTACCATTTGTTTTTGTGGCATTTTATAAAAATAATACCCTGTTTTATCTATAAAGTGATTGAAGATGTGTTGTTTTTTTATTACATTATTATATTTTTTTCTAGTTGCTCCTTATTTATTTATAGTTGGTTGTTTACCTGCACAATAAAGATACAAAGTGTTAACCAACAAATTTGTTGTTTTATAGAAATAATAAAACTCTACTTATAACTTCCACACTACTACCTCCATGTATTATAATTTGTATTGGAACTTTAATAAACCAGACCAACACCCATTTTTTTCTTTAATAGGTGTTGCTCCCACAGACAGTGAATAAGAACAGGGGGGGCATTCAGAATGCTGGAGCCCCCCTGAACATAACCCGCATAGAATGGCCAATATCCTTACCTTCACCTCGAGCCAGCGCCGGGTAAGGAGTTACGCAATTGGACGCTGGGCTCTCATGTGCGCGCCGAAGGCTATACACGGGACTCCTTTGCTGAAGTGAAAGTAAGGATATTGGGCATTCTGGGAGGGTTATGTTCGAGGGAAGCTTCAGCATTCTATTGTTTTTTTGTTTTTATTCGCTGCGGGAAAAAAAGGGTGTTGGTCCAGCTTAAATGCAGGCTACACAAAAGTGTTTAGGGCATTTCAAATAGATTACATGTATGTAATTACAATTAGGCACTTGGGCGAGCCATATCTTTCCTTTCTCTTGTGTGTATGACCTGGCTTTCCATTTGTCTACATTTTCTATACCTCTGTTTATGATTCAAAGCTGCATGAACTGATCTTTGACCTAAATCGGCATTACCATCCAGATCTGCCTGAACTCACTTTGCCCTGCATTTCCCATCCTCTACTCAATCTCGTATATCTAGTCCAGCTGTCTCCACTGTAAGTACCGACTGTATTCCAGTACAAGCTTTGACAGGGCAGCCTTGAGAACCACAACCTAGACTCACCACCAGATGTACCCATATATTCCACTACTTGATAAAGCCCATGCCTCCTGCTGTCCACCAAAATTACTGTGTCATATTAGATAAAGAGCTCAACTATATGAGGTGATTCAGAAACTCAGCTATATGAGGATTTTTTTATTTGGCTTTGATGAAAGCTGTGATGTGTTAATGTGTGTATCTATCTTACAGGTTTTACTGGGAAAGCACTGAAAGACCTCTTTGCCTTGTATATATTTCTTGATAAAGCCCATGTCTTCTCCTGTCCCCCAAGAGTCTAATTAGAGATATTATCATATTAGATAAAAAGCTCAGCTATTTGAGACAATTCAGAGACACAGCTATATGAGACTGGCCAATTTTTCACAGCATGAACTGTAACAGACTCTCCAATTACCTTATCCTAAGTTATCGTCACGCTGTCTAATTCATGTGGCCCCGCCCCGACCAGCACATCAGCTTCAGGCACCAGCTCGAGCGGCTCAGATTCGAACGGCGCCACACTGTGCCGCCTCCTCCTGCAACCCCTGGTCCAGTCAGCACGGATGTACATGAGATGTTTATGCCCTTGCATATTCAAATGGGCCAATGAGCCCCAAACTTGTTTTTGGTGTTATTGTTAGTCCAATTGCTCCAAGTAGTTCCTTGCACGCTGTACTGGTGTTAGAACGCCCAACACACATCTCATTCATCAATGCCAGCCAGGTTACTACAGTGACTGAGGCGCTCAGCACCCAATAGCCGATCACAGCGTCTAGCTGGCGCTAGTAATGAATAAGACTGCCCAGCTCCTGCACTGTAAGCATTCTGATAGCCCATTACCCTTTTCTTTGTGGCTTCTTTGCAGGGGTTTTCATTGCCAAGTGCTCTGATAAGTAATATCCATGCAGGAGAGGGGCATCTGATTTTTACAACTTTACCTAGTGCTCCACTTTAAATTAATGTTATATTTCTAGTGCAACACATGTTGTCATAGACTTTTATGGACCTGTGCTAGCATTGCATTGTGCTGAAATTAATACATTATAACTGCATTTGCAACACAACACAGCAACACGGCGTCCGCACCCGGCAAGGCGGGGCAGCTGCTGGAGGCTCCCACCCTCTGGGGGGGGCCCACTGACAGAGCCGGGCTTTGGGGTGTGCAACGGCACTTGACCAGGGGCGGACTGGGAGGGCACTACCACAGCTGGTGCCCACATCTTCTCAATTTGCGGGGTTCCACACAACAGGGCATCTCAATTTAGTTCCAGGGGAGGAAGTGCTGGGATTTAGTCTTCTTTTAAGTTGCCCACCCCAGCTGATTTCCTATCAATGGAGCATCTCAATCTGGGATACCCTACTGTGTGAAACCCCTGAGATCGCTGGCCTACCCACTATGCAAGAAATTCCACCTCTGAGTTTTGGTCCGCTTTATTTTGTATACTTTTGTTTTTGTTTATGAAAGAACCCCCCTGGTTTGGCCGCTTACTCAAACTGGCAATCCCACAGTGCATTCATCCGTTCGAGGAAACTAATGAAATTTTTTAGGGATTAAAAGGGATTTGGGTTTTAGTTTGAAAGAAAATCATTAAAAAATTTCAAAAAACACTAAAATTAAGGTCCACACAACAAAAATTTGGATATTGGGTCCCAATGTTTAGCAAAAACAAAAACAATAAAAAAAAATAATAATGTCAAGGGTTAACTGGAATCAGAATTTCCCCCCAAAAAACACCACCAAACATCACCAAGGAGAACACGGGTTCTCCAGAAAATACACTCCAAAATGGTGTATGAAAACACAGAAGCTGAAGAGATCAAATCACTATGGAGAAACAGAAAAGGAAAGAGTAGAAACATGGGGGACCACCAGGAACAGTAAAGTGCTTAGTTGGCCAAATGCGCAAGGGGCAGGGCCATTTGCTCTTCAAAACAGCAGATTTCCCTTGCAGAAGGAGCAAATTGCCACAAGAAGAATCTACAACCTCCCCCCCCCCCCCCCCCCCAAAAAAAAAGCCTCCTGTGCAATGGACTAAGAACAATAGTGTCGGGCCCCTCAATTTGAAATCCCCTGGTTTGCAAGCACAGATTGTGGCACACTCTTTCAGCTGATAACTCTAACGTACTATCCTGCTCCAGGCTTATCTGAATGGACTTGGGGCATGCACAGTCACATCTTAAGAAATGTGTCAGTGTCCGCTTACCGCTCTCCCATTCCAGCGGCGTCTCGGGTCCTCAGCCGCCCGCTCCCGCTGCGCAGCCACCTGTCCGGCGGCCGCGGCGAGCCTCTGTTCCGGCGGGTGCGCACGCGCCTCCTTCCTCAGCCGGCGGCTCCAGCGTCGTCACTCGTGCTCGCGCGCGTGCGCGAGCACGTTCTGTTTATACCCTCCGGCGACGCTGCTCTCAGCGTGGCCGCCGGAGGAAGTTTAATTAAATTTAAAGCCCAGCTGCAACTAGAGGGAGTGCCCCACAGGGACTGGGTCAATCGGCTGCTTTGGAGTTCTGGGCTGTACGCCCTATGTTGACCAATCTCTTTGAAGTTCATAGTTACACCAATCACCACACTGATTCTCCAGGGCCAATGATGCCTATATAACCTCACCCCAGTCAGTTTGTCATTGCCTGTTATAGCGCTTAGACCCTCGTTTGTTATTTACCTTTGATATTGATCTACAATCCTGTTGCCGACCCTCGCCTGCCTTTGACCATCCTTGATCTACACTCTTGTTGCCGACCCTCGCCTGCCTTTGACCATCCTTGATCTACAATCCTGTTGCCGACCCTCGCCTGCCTTTGACCATCCTTGATCTACACTCCTGTTGCCGACCCTTGCCTGCCTTTGACCATCCTTGATCTACACTCCTGTTGCCGACCCTTGCCTGCCTTTGACCATCCTTGATCTACACTCCTGTTGCCGACCCTTGCCTGCCTTTGACCAGCCTCGATCTATACTCCTGTTGCCGACCTTCGCCTTGAACCTAGACCACGATCTGTTTATTCCATTTGTTCTGTCGCCATCTCAGATCTACTTTTGCCAATCTCCAGCCTGTCCTGGGACTTCCGTCTTACGCTCAAATTCGGGCTACCCAATTCCACTTCCAGCTGCGGGTTCTCCAGTCCTCTGTACAGTAAGGCTTCATCCTTTGAGCCATATAAGTCCTGGGGGCAACCGATCCCGAGCAGGCGTGTTCTGCGTCTCGGCAAGCGGGGGCTCCTATAGGTGAAGCTGGCTGCGGAGATTGGGGGTTGAGGTCCTTACCAAGAGAGCTGAAGTTATCCAAGTGGTTAATTGCGGTACCTGGAGCGTGACAAAATGCTGTCCAGTCCCGTCCCTCTACGCCGACTCTCCGTACTGCTTTAAGGCCACTTTCACACTTTTCTGTATACGTTGCTTTGGCGTAAAATTACTATGTGTGACAAATAAGAAGAAAACACAGCCCGTAAAAGTAAATGGGCCCTGTGCAGTACAAATGCAACATAGCCCATAGAGATGGACACAATAGCCTTACCTGTGCTGAGTTGTGGTGCAGAAAAGGGCTAAACTCACCGTCACTCCCTGTGCCATTGCCGCTAGTCCCCCTAAAAAGTCACATGCCTCTATCCTCTAGCTTGGTGCTGCTGCAGCCACCTTCTTTGGGTCCTTGCTGGAGTAGAGAATTGAAGGGCCCCCAAGGAGGTGGCTACAAAAAGCACCAGACTGGAGGAGGATCACCAGCTGCTGCTACATTGTTCTCCATGTCTCAAGCTTCTACATCCACTACTGCCTTCTTCTCCTGTTTCTGCTATCATCGCCTGCTGCGGATCACTGCATTGCCACCTTTGCTTCTTGAGAACAGGAAACAATTATGCGGGGCAGGGCAACAAGTAGTGCAGCCATTTCACTGCAACAGTAGAGAAGTGCAACACAATTTTGTGCTTCTCCAATGCAACATGGTGAAACTACACAATGTGAAAGTAACATAAGCTTTTGGTCTACTTTACGTACTTTAGAATTCTGAAAAAGTGGTCTTCCCTGTATTTATTTAGTACAATACTGCTAAATCAGTATTTCTTCAGATTATATAAAGGTATGCTCTTCAGAAATGTCTGATGTAGCAGATACTGTACACTGAAAACTCAAACATGTTAATTAATATAAAAGGCAGGTAAACCCAATCTGCCTAAGCATGTCATTTATGACATGAATCCCCTGAGTGTAAAGCGCTGTGGAATATGCTGGGGAAATACTGTATAAATAAAGATTATTATTATTATAGTACCTGGTAACAAATGAGAAGATCCATTACAGTGTGTGTCTCCAAGCACGCAATGTATTTGTTCTTGACTGAAACCATATGTGTATATTTATATATGTATGACAGTTATATTCTATTTTTATCATTTTCTAGGGAAGGAAAATCTTTTCTAATAAAGCAATAGAATGACATCCAGGTGCAAGAGCCTCTTGACAGACTTGCAAGTCACAGTATCCAAGCTACCTCTATTCAGACCTATAAAATGTAAAGGAAGAGAAAGTTAAAGCAGGTCAGTAAAATAGGTCAGTCACGCTCATGGAAACAACGCTGTGCTGTGCAATATGGCACATGTCACACAAAAGCATGGCAATTATTACTCAATTAGTAACACCTAAAGAAGAACTACAGGCAGTATAATTATATTCAGCATCACATAGTAAACAACTATGCTATCAACTATGCTATCAACTATTAGTAAATTAGTAGTAACAAATTAATAAGGCTCACTAGCAAACATACTGGTATTTACCACATTCTTGCGAGAATGTTTGTATAATGCATCTACTGTACATAGACAACAGAAACTCCAAAAGAAGTGGCCTAATGTTGTAACATGGTGTAAAATAGGATATATGAAAACAACCTTACCAGTTGAACTGTCCCTTGCATAGGATTGTTTTAGGTTTTTGTTCCTGTGTGACGATGATACAGATAGAATCCCCCTGGCTCTTTATGTCTCTTTGGTGATGCTGTACAGTCGGTCGAAGCTGGAGAGGATGGGCAGCCATCAGAACTGCAAGGCACTGTTAATAATGCTAGGGTGAACTTTGTTGGCAGAAGTTCCTTTTTGACTAACCTTTGCTCTCTGACTATCCAACTTGCTTCTTGTAACAACCTTGGCTTGATTCTATGAACCTGTCTTCGTCCTCTGGTACCTTGTTGGCTTCTGACCTCCTGGCTTGACCTTTGGCTTGAACCTGACAACCCTTTAGTCTAATCCCTAGATACTACGCTTGACCCTCAGCCTATTTTGGGGCTCCTCAGCTATGTTCCCTGTGCTTTGGAGGCTGACTGGCCTGTCAGAATGCATTCTTTGCACATACTTTCCCTAGGGGAAAACTGTCTCTGGGTAGGTGTCTGCTGCGTCCTGGCAAACAGGGACTTGTCTTAAAGGATGACTATCATTAGAAACCTGAAAGGTTTATGTTCCTACATTATAGGGTCGATTCAAAATCCCAAATGTCATTATTTTCGTATTTGAAAATGAAAGTTTTGTTGGGTGTTTGTCATTTTTTCCTTTTTTTTTGGCCATTTTCGACTCGCACGAACGTTCGAACATAGACATATATGTTCTTTCGATAATCCAAAGGAAATCGGAAGTTTAACGTCATTTCGGGAGCTTTTTCTCAACAAATCTGAAATTTTTCGTTCGTTCAGAAAACTTCCGTTGTTGGGATGGGTTCCCGTCTGATTCAGAGAGCTGATTTCCGACGGGTTACCACCCTATAAATCCGTTTCATTTCCGATCCACTTACGGCACCTTTGAGGGTTCCATATAATTGCTATATTTTTTTAGACTTTTTCTTTTACAAAGGTTTTATTAAGGTTTTCAAGTACAAAAGACAGCATATCAAAAATCACATGCTATGACATTGTATAACAGATGTGTCTTAAACTGTTGTCAACTGAAATAAAGCTTATAGTCTCTCTGCTGACTATTATGGATCTCGTTGTCTGATTTTGTACGCAAGTGTCCTGGATTTGACGGATAAAAGGATATAAAAGAATATTTAACTGAAATTTAGTTGAACTGGTTGCTGATTAAACCTTCTAAGGTAAACCTTGATCTTAATCGTTGCTTTGGTCCAAAGTGCTGTCTTTGCTGATATCAAACATTATAGACATAGATTTAAAGAATAACACAAACAAATTAGAGTTGGAAGAAATAGGTTTGGAGCGGGTGGGGGGGGGGAAGGCGGGGAAGTGGCTTGAGTAAGATTACCAGGGATGGTGTATTGGTGTTCCTCAGGATAGTCCGGGGGGGGGGGGGGGGAATTAATTACACCGGGAAGACCGGGTCAACCCGGGAGTTCTGCAGGCCTATATATTCCACCCATGGGTCCCACACTTTCCTGAACTTATCATAGGAATCATTTACTATTGCCGTTATTTTTTCATTGCAAAGGGTGTCAGATATTCTATTTTGTATCTCTGACCAAGGGATGGAGGGCGTTTTCCAACACTTGGCTATCGTGACTTTCACTGCTGCGAAAATATGGAGGGCTAAATGCCATCCTGCTTTGGAGAATGTGCTCATCTTCAGAGACAGAAGGGCTTCCCAGGGGTCCTTGTTCAATGGTGTATGGAGGACTTCTGATATAACTTTATAGGCCCTATCCCATATGTCTCTAGTTACCGGGCAGTCCCACCAGACATGCATCATGTCACCTCTGACGTCACAGCCTCTGAAGCAGCAAGGGGATTCTAAAGGGGAGAATTTATTGATCCGATCAGGGGTGTAGTACCATCTGAACATCACTTTGTATGCATTTTCCAGCACTAGAGCGTTACTGGATACTTTCTTAGTTTGGCCCCAAATGCTTCGCCAAGCTTCTGGGGGCTTTGTATCTCCCAATTCTGACTCCCATCTTGCCATATAGGCGTGCCTGATCGGGTTTGGTGGGGTGGCCAGAACTGAGTATATACCAGAGATGAGTCCGCCACTGAAATGATCGCGTATGCATCTAAGTTCAAAGTCTGTTCTTCTATAAGGAGGGGAAGATTGTTTTAGTAAGCATTTAATAAAGTGTTGTATTTGAAATAGTCTGAACATCTCATGTGGCGGGAATGGATCTCTGGGTGACAGCTCTTGCATAGATTTCATTCTTGTCAGTATACATAAATTGTCCACTATCATAAGATTTTTCTGTGTCCACCAGTTAAAGCTGGTTGGATGTGTGATTCCCAGAGGAAACATAGGGTTGCCTAACAACGGAGCGGCTGGTGTGTAGGGTGAAGGGAACTGGTGCTTAATTTTGTCCCATATTGATAAAGAGAATGAGAGTATGGAGGGGAGATGTTTGGGCCTGCGTGCTTTGGGTGTCCATAATAGAGCAGCTGGTGATGTCGTACCACATTGCATTCTGTCAATGGAGACCCAAGTGGGAGCATAGTTAGAGGTGTGCAGTAGAACTAGTGGAGCTATTTAGGCAGCAAGGAAATACTTATGTAGGGATGGGAAGGCAAGGCCGCCGTGTTCCTTTTTGCAGAACAGTGTGGCTTTTTTAACCCTATGTTTAGCTTTGTTCCAGGTGTATGCTAGAATTTTCCGTTGTGCTATATCTAGCGCCTTTTTCGGGACTAGTATTGGGAGGACCCTGAATAAGTACAAGATCTTAGAAAGGAATACCATTTTCAACGCCGCTATTCGTCCTAGCCAGGATAGCCTCACCATTTGCCATGATGTTAGTAATTTATCAAGAGTTTTGAAAAGTTCTGGGTAGTTGTAGAGCTTATCATAGCTGTTTGCAAGTTTGATTCCTAAATAGGGTTTCTGGGTCCAGGTCCAGGCAAAGTTATTAGTTAATGTTTGTCTGGTGTTGCTTGTTAAGGAGATATCTAAGGCTGTTGATTTTGAAGCATTTAGTTTTAGGCCTGAGATGTGTCCGAAGTCTGAGAGGAGTTTAATGGCATTGGGTGCTGAGATGTGGGGGGATGTCAACATGAGGAGCATGTAATCCGCAAATAGAGATATCTTATGGTCTTGATTAGCTAGTGGGATTCCTTTAATGGAGGGGTTTTGCCTCATTTTCATTGCTAGAGGCTCCAAGGCCAAAATAAATAATATGGGAGATAGGGGGCAGCCCTGCCTGGTGCCTCGCTGTATGGGAAAATTTGAGAAGTTAAAGCAAGCATATTTAATGTGGGCGGATGGTTGGGTGTAGATGGCTGAGATCCAGGAGAGGAAGCCGGGGCAAAACCCCCCCCTTTCCAAAGTGAAGTGGAGGTATTGCCAGGAGAGGGAGTCAAAGGCTTTTTCTACGTCAAGAGAGAGTAGCATGGCTTCAAGGTTAAGACCCTTTACGCCTTCTATTAGTTGTAATATTCTTCTGACTCCGTCTCCAGCTTGTCTCCTGGGCACAAAGCCTACTTGGTCCCTGTGTATTATGTCCCCAAGAAACTCATTAATTCTATTAGCTAATATTTTAGTTAGTATTTTTAAATCTATATTCAGTAGTGATATTGGCCTAAGGTTTGTCCAATTTTGATGGTCCTTGCCCGGTTTGGGTATCATGACTATTGCTGCTCTCAGCATATCTAGGTCCATATGATGGCCTTGTTTTATATAATTGTACACTTTAGCCAAACGTGGGGCTATGATGGGGGCCAAGTTTTTTATAGAAGAGAGCTGGGAATCCGTCAGGCCCAGGCCTTTTATTGGTTTTTAATGTTTTAATTGCTTTTAGTACCTCTTCAACTTTATATTATCATCCACCATTTCCTCTTGGGTTGTGGTGAGAGAGGGTACTTTGAGGTCTTCAAAAAAGGCCTGAGCTTTAGGGATGTCCAGTTGAGAGGGGGCGTCATATAGTTCAGAGAGGCCCAAGGAGAATTCTTCTAGGACTTTCTCGGGGTTACTAGTGATTAGCCCTGAGCGGGTTTTGAGCTTTACAGGCTTTTTTACTTGGTCTTGGCATTTGAGCTGGGAAGCTAAAAGTGTCCCAGGTTTATTTGCGGAGATTTAGTACCTTTGTTTGGCCCTCCTGTATCTTCCCTCTGCTTCCTCTGTTTGTAGGAGGTTGAGCTTGGTTCTAGAGTGCTCTGGGGAGGGGTTAGTTTTAAAGTTCTCTACATCTCTCAAATATTGGGCCTGTAACTTGTTTACTAGGGCTATTCTTTCTTTCTTCTTCCTGGAAGCCAGGCCCATGAAGTACCCTCTCATGACTGCTTTAAAAGCTCCCCACAGCATCGTTGGGGGGGTTTCTTGATTTTCGTTGGAGGTAAAGTAATTCATGGCAGCCTGGCTTGCCTCCTCCACTAGGTGTGTTGAGGATAGGAGGGAGTCATTTAAAGTCCAGGAGGAGGGTTTGGGCTTTATCATTAGAGAGTTGCATGAGATGGCCACCAGGTCGTGATCTGACCAGGGGATTGGGTGTATCCTGGCTTGCTCAACTCGTGGTAAGAAGGAGGAGGGGATAAGGATATGGTCAATTCTTGTGGAAAGTTTATGTGGGGCAGAATAATGTGTATAGTCTTTCCTGTGGGGGTGTAGGTCTCTCCACGGGTCTGACAGCCCATAGTTTCCTAACAGGTCTGCGAACCGCTTACTGTCTTGGGTCACTTGGGCGTTTGGGGGCAGGGACCTGTCCATGCAGGGGTGAAGGGTCAAATTAGAGTCTCCGCATAAAAATACTGCACCTTTTCTATGTTTCTGTACTAAAGAGCACATATGCTCTAGGAAGGGGATTTGCTTTGTGCTTGGGGCGTAATATGTAAGGAAGGTTACCTCGGAGTCCTGGAGAGTACCCTGTAAGAGAAGGTATATCCCATCAGGATCTGCAATCTGTTTATGACATATAAATTGTGTGCCATTGCGGAAAGCTATTAGGACTCCTTTTTTCTTCTTTTGACTGTTAGCCTGAAAGAATAAGGAGAACTTGTGGTTTAAGTGTTTTGGGGAGGAGTTAGATGAAAAGTGTGTTTCTTGGAGGCAGACTACGTCTACATGGCTCTGGAGCGTTTATTGGGCGAAATAAGGCCCTGGACATTTAGTGATACAATGTTAGTCACCATGGTGTGTTTTGGGGGCGTCTATGTGCTGGAGATATACTATCCCTGGGGTTGGATATATATGTAGGAGGGAGGGAGGAGGAGGAGAGGGGGATGGGTAGGTGGGGGGATGCAGAAAGAGAAACAAAACATATATATATGCAACAGAAAACATTATGAACAAGTGATCTTTGCACACCTCTGTGTGCGCCTATTCCAGATGCTCGGAAAGAAAATAACAAGGTATTTCCGTGCACTGGAAAGTGGGGTGAGCTCCTTTAAGATCTGGAGGCTATTCTGTAACATTACATAAAAATACAACTATAACATTTTCAAGTTATGAGTATATGAACCTCAGAGCGGTCCTCCGCCGGGTCCGGCCCCGCAATCAGCAGGAGAGATCCACCAAGGCGGACACCAGGCCAGGCAGAGTCCCGCCCCACAGCCCAATTTCACATTTTGTCCCACCACTAGGCCAGCGACCCGCATCCATGGGATGCCCCGCCAAGGTTCATGCCCACCAGTGAGCCGCGGCCCAGCGGCGGGAGCCGACCGGACTAACATTTTGTAGATATAGGATCAGTAAGAGATTACCAAAACTAATAATAAGCAACTGTTGGTTAAGATAGAAAAATATATGTAACGCTAAAGGAGTAGATCCCACGGACCCCAGAGGTACAAGTCCTCAAGGGCAGCCCACGTGTCCCCCAAGGGGGGTGCAAGGCGCCTGCTGCTTGTAAGGGTGGACAATGTCCGACAACAGTAGCCGGACTGCCGGATTTTCCAGAGGACCTGGCCCCAGGCGGCTGGCTACTTGGGGTCTCTCAGGCTATTTTCCAGCAATTGTGCATATCGCATATTTAAGTCTCAGTCCTATTAAACAGGGTGAAACTTCTGGGAGAGTAATCTTTTCATTGCTGAGGATTTCTGTGGTTGGGTATACTGCTTGGGGGATGGGGTGATTTGGTTGTTGCAGCTATGGATGGGTCTTGGTGTTCTGGGCGTTGAGGGGAGAGACGGGGCTGCTCTGTCTGCCTCCGGTAGTCTGATGTCCAGGCTTTTGAATTTTTCTATGATTTCTGGTAAAGAGGAGGCTTGCACCTGTTTTCCCTGGAAGGAAAAGGAGAGCTTAAAAGGAAAGCCCCACCTGTAACGCACTCCTTGGGCTTGTAATGCTTGGAGATAGGGTCTGAAGGACCGTCTCTTCATGATGGTGGTTTGCGAGGGGTCGGTGTAAACTTGGTAGTTATGGTTTTGGAACGTCAGGGGTGCCTTTTCCTTAGATGCTTTTAGCACTGCTTCCTTGGTTTGATAGTAATGAAATGTAACTATAATGTCCCGTGGAGGGCCGTCTGCTGGTCTTTTGGTTAAGGCTCTGTGTGCTCTATCGAGCTCCAGTCTTTCGACTGGTATTTCTGGGACCAGCTCTTGTAGGAGTGCTGTGATTGTGCCCACAGAGTCCTCCATTGCTTCTGGGAGCCCCCGGAATCTCAAATTGGACCTGCGGTTACGGTTTTCTAATTCTTCGTTCTGGCCCTTTAAGAGAGATATTTCATCCAGAAGCTGTTCCAGCATGGCTCCCTGGCTCTCTAGGACTGTAGTAGTGTCATCCATACGGGATTCCAGGGCTTCTGTCCTCCCTCCCAGGTCCCTGATTTCCTTCAACACTGTCTCAGTGTGTTTTACTGTTACAGCAGTGATCTCTTCTCTAACAATAGATCTGAGGTGTGACAGGATGTCACTGCTGACATGAGGGATCTGAGGCTTAGGCTGGGAGGTTGGGGAAAGGGGTGGCCAGCTATCAGCAGAGTCTAGGGAGAGGTCTTCTGCACTCACCACTTCTGTGTCTTGCTCTAGCAGTGTGTTGCCTGAGGGAGCCTCCTTGCATGTCCTCCCCTCTGCAGCCACCATCTTGGATCCAGGGGCTGCTGATCTGCGAGTCTCCCTGGGGCCCTTCTTCCTGCTGCTGGCTGGGAGCATGGTCTGTGAGGGGTCCTGTTGCCTCCTGGATGTCTGCTGAGGCTGTGGGTAAGTTTGTGGAGCTGCAGCTGTGCTATTTATGGCTCAGGGCCTCCCAATCTATCAGAGCTGTGTCAGCAAGCAGCCATTACTCTCGGCTGCCAACAAAACTGTCGGTTATACCAATATTTTAATTTACGTTTTTTAACAGGGACCACACATGCCAGAGTGGCACAACTGAGTGTCAGGGTCCTTCAGTTGGTGGGCGAGATGCAGGAGCTGCGCAACCCGTTGGGGACCACAGATGAAGAATAATGTTCTGTGGCCTGCCATTGCTATGTATTTTGCTTTTTATAGTTGTAAAAATGTAAAATTTTCAAAATTTTGATACATTTTATATGGCATCCCAAAAAAAAATGTTACACTGTCATTTCATTTACAAAATACATTAACACAAAACTAATGGGCCCAGAAATATTTAAAGATGAATATTCACATGACCGAGAAGTGATTTGGGTAAGTTTTAGGGGGCTAAAATGGAAGAAGAACCTAACCGAGAAGTGGTTTGGGTGAGCTTTAAGGGTCCAAAAGGGAAGATGGAGGATAGTGCTAAGTGATTTAGCTAAACATTGTAGTAGAAGTGAGGGTGGCAAATATGTAGGCGAGCACATTAATGAGTTAAGCTTGAAGTGGGCAGGCGCAAGATGGTAAGGATTTCCGTCTGGACGATTATTTTTTGTAAAATGGGAACAGAATCTATCGGGAAACGTAAAGGATTCGTTGGAGGATACAATGGGAAAAGGGCAAAAATGAAAGCCTACGTTGTAACATGTGGAAATGAAACGGAAATGTCTGGATGGAAAATGACATCCTCGTAATTCGTAATCTGCCGTACGAACGGACGGAAACTTTACACAAGGTTTTCAATGCATGCATAGAATCGCTCGTACGCTCATACGAGAACGGAAACATTTCACAAAAAAAACAGATCGGCACGAAAACGGAAGTTTTTTTGTGTCTCTCTGAATCGAGCCTTATATGCAAAAAAAAATTACCAATAAACTTTATTAAAAAAAATCTTTCATTCTGGACTTTATGTTCCATCAATGCTCAGATTGCTATGTAATGTCCATGGTGCAATTATTGAACAATCCCTGCTGCATTCACTGTGTACTGTGCAGGAGCTAACTGCTTTGTTCACCAACTGCCATTATTTTGACAACCTTAATCATCACCATGAATTACCATGAATTACTTTTTTATTCTACCAATTCTTCATCTTAGCAAAAACATATTTTGAACTCTTTTAATTAAAAACAGGTCATTAGAGGTGGATGAACCCGAACCGCAAATTTAGGGTTCGTATCGAACTTTGCTTGTTCAGGTTCCCAAACACTGACTTCAGTCAGAAGTCTGTGTTCGAGTTCGTCGTCCAGCTCAAACACGGAAAAGCTGGCTAATGAGTGAGGACACTCCTAGTGCTGGCAGAGGTGAGTTAAAGCAGAGCGCTTCTGCTGCACACTCCGCCCGAACCCCTCCCATCACGGCCACCCCCCAAAGTTCAGGTCCTCATTGATTTAAAGAGGAACAACACACATATAGATTTTACTTTCCTGTGTGTTGATCCTCTCTGCGGCGGCATCCGCGATTTGGTATGCCCCGCTTTGTGTATCTCCCCAGGTTGCCCAGTTTCACTCACCTTCCTTCAGTTACCACTGCGGAGACTCGGGCTAGAGCTGTGTCTGTGCTCCCTCCAATTTCTGTGCTCCCTCTAATTTCTGTGCTCCCTCCAATTGTGTGTACAGCCTGTGCTTAGGAGCTTATGTACATGCTGGGCTCAGCACCTCATGTCTTTTTGACAGTAGGCTAAAGCTGGATGAGTGAGATCTGCTTTCAAACTCTCCTTTTCAACCAGCACACAGGAGAAAGACAGCAGTTTGGTATGTTTTTAAACCCCATGCAGACATAGAAATAGCTACACATCGCATGACTGTTTTGAAAAGTTGGAAATGCTTTATATCTGTGCAGTTATTACCAGACCCCTCCTCCACGACCAGGGGGTTGGACCAGTTTGGAGGGTTTAGGTCTGTTTTCAGTAGCATTGTAAATGCCATAAAAAGGCAGATAAGTTCATTTTGTCATTCCTGGGGCACTTCCTGTGAATTCTGCTGCCACAACTGGATGCCCAGATGTTTGCCAATGAGCAATAGGATTCACTGTGCAGAGCCCCATCCACACCTGCCTAGTAAACTTTATTAGCCTTGGTCATGTTGGCCATGGGAGTGCAGAGGAAGTGAGTAAACTTGCATAATTTTACACATGTTTTAGGTGTTGCTAGCAACATTTGCATGCCTTGTTCTATTATATATCAGTTGCAATCTCTTCATATTGATTGCAGCTCACAACCATTTCCCGGTGCTCAATGTGGCTGTTTTAGTAAAAAAAAAAAAAGGCTGGGAATCCCTGCTCTAGACGATGCCAAATAAGCACAAATATGATAAATAAGGTGGAGGAGCAACAATGATGGGACTCCCTTAACCTTCTAGGCGACGGTGCGGTAACACCTATTGTACCCCTTTAAGTTATGCCCCTGGTGTCAGGCCTGTCAAGCCTGACAAAAGGATTTTGCGCAATATGAGTCTGCTCACAAAGAAATCAAGCACAGTGCTGTATCTTCAGACACACACATCACAATCCCTCAACCGTCATAAGTGCCAGTTCTGTGCATACCATTTATAGTGATTTCTGCTGATTACACGAGGGAAAAATGTGCAGAAGGAAAGATGTTTCTTTAAATAAAGTATATTGCGGATAATTCAGCCTCTCGTGCAATTGCAATCATTACAAAATCATTTGGATAATCTTCATTATGAACTGAAAGAAGGGCTTTAATTATGTTATGCTATATTATATACTTCAAGTATATTACATGTATATGGTTTTGTAAACAAGAATTAAAGGGACTATTGGCCAGACAGTATATTTTTAATGGACTCTTTTTTACTCTTCTTACCTTTTAATAGTTAGAGGCGAAGTACTAGATAATAATCTAGTCAAGTTTTTTTTGTGCTAGGATCAGGAACCAGAGCTGAAAAGCTCACTTGGGGGCCATCACTGTATTGACACATTGCAATGTCATGTTTCCCCCTATGTCCTATTATATTTGATTTTCAAATGACATTGTAATTAAAACTAAACTGCTAAATTAAAAGGAGGGGTGTAGGGGACAGAAGGAACACTTATATTTTATTTAGCATTATTAAATTATTGGGTTAACATTATTACAGTCATCACAAAAGAAAATGTTTTGCCCATAGATCTCCGATTGTGTGCAAGTCTATATAAGATAAGGTTAAAAGGCAATCTTATTCTTTTATCATCTTGGTCCTCTGATGTCCACTCTAATATGACCCCTGTTAAGTTTTTTTATTCCCTTTATCTACTGCAACCCCTTGCTGTACAGAGAGTTTTTTTTGCTGGTGGAAATATAGAGGACAGTGAAATATTGTATTATTGTATTTATTATCTCAGATTTTCTTCAAATCTCTTCTAGTCTGTTTTAAGAGTTTCAGATCAAAGAGATGGCAAACTTAAGGTTTGAAAATGATCCATGTTCCTACAGTGACAAAAACTGAATTCTGGACTTGGAATATCATCAAATAACTACTGAGAATTCACAGTTTCTTCATCTTTAACATAGGTGAAGAAATTCTATGCATAGCCCTTTAGTTATAATACCACCTATGGAGCTTTTGCGACAATATTCAGCAAATGTTAAAGTGTATTCCATACAATTAAATAATCTAATTAGTCACACAAGTAAGAAAGGATTCCTTTTTATGTTTACTTCATATGTTCCTTACAATATCATCAAAACTGTTATGCTGCAGAACAGATAATAAGTGGCATAAATGATACAATCACTTGGGGGCTTTAGCACTTTGTTCAATTAAATGTTGCCGCTAGTGATGATTGTGTTGGTTCTTATAACAATCATTCCCAAAATCCTGATGGATCCCACACACAGAAGATTTGTAACATGCACAATCTGGTATGGTCTTGGTAAATTTCATTATATTCTAAAATTAATTAAGAACAAATATGAAACAAACTGCATTAGAAAGCTGTGGCAGGCTGTGATATAGCCAGCAGTAACATTAGTGTTTATATTGTGTATATTGTCCAAGGTGGCATTTAAAATGTTCCATCAATTCTCAGATTGCTAAGGGGGTTATTTAAGAATGGATAGCGCCAGGTAGTGCTTTGTAGCGGCAGGCAGCGTCTGGTGAAGGCTGGGCGCTGTACACAAAAAACACTTTTAAGAAAGCAAATCTGGTGAGCGCCTCTAACAGCGCCATGTAGCGTCGCATGTATTAATCCAGGCGGCTCAGTGTATAGCACCGGTACTCTAGGCTCAGGAGCGCCATGTAGTACCCGTCGCTCTGTAGCGCTCCCCCATACATTTCAATGAGGCTTTATTAGTTGTGTATAAATAACTAACTAATAAATAAATAACTAACTAACTAATAAATAAGTTTGGCAATTTATTTTTTGCTCAAATCGTGCGACCTCTCCTGGCTGCAAACAAAGACTTTTATACATTTTTTGGCCTTTATATTGGACTTAATATTTTTATGCAGAATTGTATTTACAGGTCTGGCACTAAAGTGTTATTGTCACAGTGTAAAAACTGTGTCTTTTCGCTTTGTTACTGGTAGACTTTGATCACACAGTGTCTGGCGCTCTATGCTACAGCGCCCAGACTTTTTGCACATAGCACCTGGTTTTCGACGCTAGAGCACCCAGTTTTAGAACGCCAGCGCTGGTTGTGTGTAGTTTTTTCTAAAATATGGGTTTCAGCTCTGAGTGCTGGATGCACTTAACAGGCGCTACCCATCGCTTGCTGAAGCGTTGTCTTTTTGTTAGATGTAGCATCGTCTTGGGTGCTTTGACCTCGGGACACCACCTAGCATTCTCATTTGGCTCTGTAATGAATCAGGGAGAGAGCGCTTCTACAGTCCCCTCCAGACATCACATTTATCAATGTTGGACAGGATACTACAGCGTCACTCGTTCAGCAGCTACAATAGGCTATAGCGCCAGACACCCGCTTGCAGCAGAAGCTCTAAGCGCCGCTACATAGACGTTCAAATGGCAATATGTGGTGCCAATCTTTAATTAGCCTCTTTGTTGAGGCTTTCATAGAGCAAAGACAGGGTGAGCCTCCACCTGCCATTGGCTATTCCTACCTGTGATAGCAGCCAATAGTAGCATAGCAGCACGCAGCACAATGATGGTACAATATCTTGTTTATTCAAACATGGTGTGTTACAATGTATTTATAAAGATATAAACAGCAGCTCTGCAGATTTTCTGTAGCACAGTTATTGAATACAGTATTTCTGTATTTATCCAGATACATCAAGGCCACTAAACCTTTTGTCTTTTGCCTGAAAATGTTTCCTGATTAACGAACCTTTCAGAGCAGTGTTTTGTCTGCGCTGTAAAATAAAGATTCTCTATAAGGTTTTGTTTGCGCTCTTGTCATATTTAAAGCGATCTCTAAACACTTGGGTAATGCAACTCTTTTGTACAGCTTTACATGTATGCTCATTTGATAGTTATTCCTGTCATATGCAGCGTGGAAATGTATAGCGCCCTTGCGCTAAAACCGTACAGTGGTAAAGGTTAGCACATTTTTCCATAACTGCAACCTGCGCCATTTAGCACAAGTAAGGGAGAGCTTAAAACTCTTACCTAGAAAATCAAGATTCCCTTTTTAAGGTTGATAGAATAGAATTCTTTAATGCATCATCAGTGATGAATGATGTATTAGAAATATTTGCCTTTATGAACTGGAAATCCTGTCTCTTGCTATATTTGACTGCTTCTAGTATAATGAGATTAATGTACTGAAGCACATAGTTCTACATGGCAGTACAGGAAAGAGAACTGTGGAGAACCTACGGATGTAGGAGAGAGGGTGAAATTCGACATAGTTTTAAGGGTATTAAGAGCTGACAGAGGATCTACTATAAATGCCACTTAAACCGGACCTTCAGTATGATTTATTAAAAAGCCCAAACCTTTAAAAATGATTTCCCGGCATCTAGAGTTAATATATTTTAAGTCTTTAGTCACTTACTTATTATTCTTTCCCCCACTGGGCTGCAACTCTGTTCAGGACTTTAGGATACGGGCTCCGCCATCTTGCCTCAGATGCATCACATTTACTGAGGAGAGGAGAGCGGGGTAAAGTACAGGGGGTGGTGTATAGCTGTGCTTTGCTCAGACAGAGCAGAGCTGGGGTCAGGAAAAGGTCAGCAATCCCAGAATGCAGAGTGACACAGTCAGAAGGCACTTCCTGTTTGTAGGCTGCCTGATGTTCCATGAGCCGCCATCTTGGATGTTTAAAGGCTCATAAAATGCAGTAGATGCAGGTAGGATGATTTTTAATGCGAGCAATATGTATGTACAGGGTGTGGGAAACATATAAGATAGACTCTTCAGAGTGAAGGACCGCTTTAAACAAACAAAATTGAACAGTTTAACTAACATATGTATCAATGCAGTAAACATGTTTTACTATAGGCCATCTTCTAGAGCCATTGTACTTTTATGTCTAAGGCGCTATTTTGTATTAGATTTTAGGTTATAACTGCTGTCAACAGTAAAATACTGTCAGGTGCCTTGTTTCATTTCCACTGACTATAGTTCCTTTCCTTCACTCAGTTGCACCTTTTTATGCTACACTTTATTTTATCATAGTACACCACAGTATATTACCTTTATTATAAGAGGTCAATAAACTTTACAACCTGGCCACTAAAGAGCATTGTTGAATAAAGTCAAGTCAGTCCATCTCATAGCTTGCTTTGCTAACAGCAGTCATTTTTTTCAGTTGCTAATACTGAGAGAAAAAAGGAGACAGCAGAAACAAGCCAAGCGTTTGTTTCATTTATATATATTTTGTATCATCGAGGGTATAAAACTTCTTAGCTTTTTTCCATCTTAGTCAGACTCCCAACTCTATTTTATTAGGTTCTGACTCCAGTTAGTAACAAATTTACCGTAGTAAAATGTTAACATGGGGCTTTTTCTTACCATTATAAAATTAGTCAAGCTATTTATATAGAACATAAAGCATATTTATTGGAATTTATTGGAATACAATTTATAAGCAAATCACTTAAAATTAACAATCACATTTTGTTTCCCAGAACCCCTCCATGCTGGCATTTATGGCATTTAATAATACGGCTTTACACCTCTTAACATGCTTGCCTCATTCATTGCAGTGGAAGGAGCGTACCAAGGCAAGGCATGCAGAACCCTCTTTGGCACTCCCCCACCATTGCAATGATTGGTGTACATGTGTGGGGGCATAAACAAGCATCTATGAACGCCGCCATAAGAGGATGTCTCCATGACTGGACCTGTACAGGGTAGCTGCACAGGACAGAAGATGATCATAGACTTTTTTGTTTCAGCCTGGGCAATCCTTTTAGGTTCTTATAAGTTTCAGGCATTGTAATTAAGGACACTGAGGGTGCTAAATAATAATAAAAGGGAAAGGGGAGATTGGAGAACTCATTATCTATCACCACTAGAACACCCTATTTCTGTTTTATGCTCCATCAGCTCCAGACAAACAGGCTCCCACAACTCTGACTCCACGCCCTTCCAAAATAGGCAGGTAAGATTGCTATGTTTTATATGACAAATTATTTAAAATTCACATCACTGATTTCAATGATCTATGAAACCTGTACTGTTGGCAACTGTTGCAGATTTGAAAATACTTTTGTATTGTATGTACTGTAATCATATCTAGCATGGTCCAAGACACCGGAGCGTGACTCTGCTGTAAATGTGACTATAAAAACTGAAAATAGTGTTGCAATGTAAGAAAGTTGCATGTAGTCCAATTGTATTTTGACCTGCAGCTGAGCAAAAATATTTAAAAAATCTTTTGCTTTCTGTGAAAACTGCCTACAGTAGCCTATATATAAAAAAAATCCATATGCCCGGGAATGTTGCATTTGGTGGAGATGCCCCTCTGTAGTTTACATATGGTTCCAAATTTTGGCTTGACCAAGGGCCTTATTTATCACGGGCTAGCGCCAGGTAGTGTCTGACGAGCGCCAGGTACCGCCAGCTATCGGCGGCTACCGACTCAAGTACTCCCGGCGGCGGTCACAATGACGCATTTATCAAGCTAAATGAGGCTAGCGCCGGCGAGAGCGACGGCTAGCGCGGGATTCATCATTAAGCCGCCTGGAACGAACAGCGCCGCTGCAAATTCCTTCACAGCGCCAGGTATGACCTGTCGCTCCCTGGCATTGTCCAATGCATTTCAATGGAGCAAGCTTTAATTAATCATAATTAATTGGTATTAATTTTTTTTTTTTTGTTAATGTCAAAAATTATGAGACCACTTCTGCAATGTTAGGTTTTTTTTTAAAGTAACAAAAAATAAAAATAAAAATTTGTGCAGAATTGATCTTACAGGTCTGATATTAATGTATTCATATTACAAAATGATTCAAAAAACATGTATAATGTTAAAATCAAAAATATGGTTGTTTAGAGGTTAAAAACTAGTTAACACCCATCGCCGCCAGCGCACTGGGGTTTAAACAAGGAATGGACAGCGCCAGCAAATTCGGAGCGTGATTTGTTAATGAATATGAAGCAAGCCGTTCGCTCTGGCCATTCGTTGTCAGGCGCTCACATACAACGCTGAACCTGTGAAACAGCGACCCCTAAGCCCGTATTCAACATTACCGCACACCGACTGAGTCGCTGTCATCAAGCAAACGCCGGCCAAGCACAGCGAATACTGGCTGGCGCTGTTAAAATCACGCTACAGTCGCTCATCTGTCGCTACCTGGCGCTATTAATGAATCGGCCTCCCCGACTATTTTGACAAGTCAGTGAACAGAAATCCTTAGGTAGGTACAACAAGGGTGGAAGACTTAACCAAGAATCAGAATAAATTCCTTTCTTCCTACTGCTGGCTGCCAAACAGACCATCACGAAAGCCTGTAAATCTCCTACAGTCTCAGTTATTGAAGCTAAGAATAGAATGAATGTCCTCTTGACAGGTTCATAAGTGTTCTGGTCAACGCACTCCCTGAATTTTGCTGTATTGATGGCCATGGATTGCTTATGCCCATCCTAGTGCGAAATTATTAATTGTTAAGCAAAAGAAGTTATTAAAATCAACTTAAATAACTACCAAAAAACATTTTGGAGCATCAAGCAATTCAATCCAGTTCTGCACATTGTGCTCTATGGTATCTTGAGCAACAGTGCCAGGTTTCATGTGGCGCTGATTCAACCACCGTACCCAGTGCAGCATCCTTTTCGGTGCTAAAATTAAATAAGCTAGCCATTTTTTTAGTTGTTAAATCTGACACTGAGGCCAAAAAAGGCCAAAAAGGTGGCACTGTGTGGCGGTGACACTGCTAAAAAAAAGGCTCCAAGTCTCACTGCTGTTACAGTAAGAATCCACCCTTATATTGGCGTAACAAACTATTCCTCTAGCCATATGGATGCCTGCAGTTTATAGTTACAGTCCTGTGTATAAACAGATATTGGCACAGATATTTGCATTGCCCCCTGAAATATAGTTACACAATTATTAGATCACCCCAATCAAACTAAGTACCCATCATTTTGCCAATCTTTGTAGGCACATTGGTGTCCTCATTTCATTAATACATTTTATTTTCCACCCTTGAACATGCTCACATTCTTATACACCGATGTCCAAAACTGTACCCAATACTCCATATGGGGTTTGACCAGTGACATAGAGTGGTAAAATGTAGATAAAATAAAGGTATTAGGGTTGATTCAGAGCCCCTTTCTCATCATTTTTATGGAGGTCTTGCTACCAAACAAAAAATCATGCACAAATGAAAACATTTCACACTAAAGTTCTCGCAGAAAAAAGGCTTTGCTAAATCAGATGAGGGGAAAAAATGAATGAGAATGGAAATATTCACGCAAAAAAAAGGTGAGAAAGGGGCTCTGAATAAACCCAATTGTCATAAACACCTATTGACTTATTAATGCACGCTATAACATTTGTAAAAAAAAAGACTTTGCATTCTTGAAACTCTTAGAAACTTATAATGACATATCATAGACTACATAAAATAATTAGGAAATCATTGCATCTGCTGTAAGGCACTTAAAAACTACTTGTTTCCCTCTCTAAATGTGTAGAGCATATGGAAGAAATCAGAGTTGAAAGTGACAGCTGTCTATATTAGAAATCTGTCTATTTTATTCCATATTTTATATTTTTTATTTTATGTTGTTAAAGACATGTGCACACTTAAAAAAAAGCCCTGTACACCAAAAAAATGCTAATATTGTATATAAAATGTAACAACTGTAATTTGTCTCCAAAGAAAGTTAAAGGGTTACTAACCCCCCCCCCCCCAAAAAAAAAAAAAAAAAAAACATTCTTCTCCATTGCAATGAATGTATGGCAATGTTTGACTGAAGGGCGGAGCTGTGCGCAAGGCATTGCCTCTCTCTGAAACCAGGATTCTTCATTGGACCGAGCCAGGCAAGCTGCATGGGAGTAAAGGAGAATGCCTGTTTTTTTGTTTCCTGTGGGTTTAGTAACCCTTTAATCCAGCACAAACAATGATTAAAACCACTTAAAAACACAGAAAGGCTGACATCAGCCACAACGGCCAAGGGTGACAATGCACCATTATGTCCTGTGTGACAGGTGTGTGCATATAAAACTCTTGTAGGGAAGGACAACAGTATTTAGAATTCAAGGTTGAATATCCAATTATGTCTGTGGAACACATGCAAAATGCATTGATGATATCATGCCTCCCAACTCATGTTAGGGAATGAATCCATTAGAAATGCTAATGAACTCTTGTTCTGGACTACAGTATGTCTGGTCCATGTCTTTTCATCATACAATGTAGAGTGTTAATGTGGTACAGTGTGCCTTATTATTTTTATGAGTACTCTGTGATTCTTTGAATTTATCTCAGTTAGGTATGTTTGAGATTATGGTACAATAGAAAAGTGATAGCGGCCCTAAGGTATTCCCTTCTAGGGCATGCTATATAGGTACAATGTATTAATGTATTAACTGGCCAAGTTATAATTCTGCTATCACTTCTGGTATAATATAAAGCTGATCGAGACACTCCATATATTTAGAATATGTAACTCCACTCTTATGTAAATATATTGATATATTCCCTTACTATATTTTTTGTTGTTGTTGTTTAACTCTTGTTTATATAATTGTATACTGTTTCTTTTGTATTTCCTATGGGCCTTTACATCTAGTACTATCTGACTTGCTGCTAATTATATTGCCCTGCACTGCTGGTCTTTGCTGCTGTTACAATTGTTTATATCGCAGGGAGCTGTCCAGCGTCATGTCATTTCCCTGCTCTCTGCATCTTCGTTCTTCCTTCCTATTGGTTCTTCTTAAGTCTGGCTTTTACATACACGTAGGTTTCCTTTCTTGTGATGACATGACGCTGTGACAGTTCCCTGCCTCAGAAGTCATCGTGACAATGCAGCACTGCTGATGTGCCCACCTTCTCTCTCTTTTCATTGCTCAATGGCTTTTAGACAGTGATGGGGGGGTGATGACACCACTCCTCTCTGAAGCAAATGTGGTTGTGTTAAAGTGTTGGAGTGATGGCGGCCCCTCAGATGTGCAAGCTGAGACAGCCTATGTGAGTACATCCTGTTTCCCAATTGCCTACTAATATTTTTTATTTTTGTATTGCCAGTTTCCACCAAAAATTAAGGGTGAAAAAATGTTAAGAGGGGTACCTATTTAACACACAAAACTTTAAAAACTTTAAAAAGAATGAAGCACCATTCCAGCATATTGGTAACGTCTTATGTGATGGAATAGTTTTCACCCTTTTCACCCACTGAATACAAGTCTGTAACTGTAGTAACACACCTTAGTTTAACAAACTGGTTAACAAATTACTTAAAAGTGGTACCTTAATTTTGTCCAGGCCAGTTTCATATGTTTGTTTATAAAATGTTTTTTTAACTACAATCGAAAATCATTGTCTGATTTCATCAAATTTGTAATTCATTTTGTCAGTTCCAAGTTATTTCAATGACCTTGTTCGTTAACAGGATGCCAACAATTTTGTCATTTTGTGTGCATGTGCAGGGGATATTACTTCACTTTGTGTGTTTAGTTGAAAAGTCTCTCAAGCCACCTCAACCCTTTAAATGCCAAGCACATAGATTCTACGGGTTTGCATCTCCTACTATTAAACGCCAAGCACGTAGAATATATGTAGAATATATATTTCTAGTGTTTCCCCCGCTCACCTCCAACAGGAGCAGGGTTCTCCTCTTCTTCCAGGGGCATCCAATCCCCTCACGGTCTTCAGTGGTGCATAGAACACTGGTTTCTCCAGCTTCTAGCATATCATCAGCTGCAGCAAGGGCCTTTTATAGGTTGAGTGAGATGACATAATTTCAACCCTCTGGTATAAATGGCCGCTTCCATCAGTGGGCGAGTTGTCAGAAGCTGGCCCGTGATTGTCGGGTGAGAGGGCAGGGGAGTCCGATCCCTAGCCCCTGCTTCTGCCAAACAGTACCAACAGACAGCACGGTGCAGGACAGAGTTATCAGTGTTGGATCCGAGGTAAGTAAAGGAAAAATGACTTTTTAGCAAATTACATGCTGTGTGTTTTTTAGTACATATAACCCTTTGTGAACTGGTAAGGGGTCCTTAAGACCCTGATACCAGTTCACAGGGCACAATGGTCTGGCAAGTGCTAAGTGGGTGACTTGCCATTAAGCCCCGACCCCATTACCCGTCTCTCCGCGGCCCATGAGGGCTATGCAAGGGTTAAAAGTTCCTATGTATGTTGTATATTGCTCTTTTCAGGGAACCTTATGGTTTCAGAATTAGCTTGTTTTTTCTTGTTTTATCACTCTCTATTGCCAGGCCATTTTACACTATTTTGTGCTACACATGTTTAACTGTGATTTTTGCAGTGATTTTCCAGAACATTATATATTGTTTTGTATAACAGTGTTTGGGATTTAACATGACATGTCTTGTTTGTAGTTTTCTCAGTGCTTTTTAAATTCTTGGGGTTGAAATATGTGGATAAAAAAATTAAAAATGTATTTTTTTTACTTTTTGTATTTTTTTTTAAATAAAAGTGTACGTTTTTCAAGAAAATCATATTGCCCGTAAAAGCCCCATTCATTCCAGTTACAACAGTACTACATTTGTATCTGTAGACACCCTTTCCTGACCAGGAAACTAAAACGGCACAAATAAAATACAACTACTATGTGCAGCTTGCAGTTTTATATGAAAAGCAACCCTGTACATTTAAAATACCCCCTGTATTTAATATATTATAGTAATACTATTTAGAATAAAATAAAATGCATGAATAAATATTTACTAAAAGTAACAGAAACCCAAAACAGCGGATTCAGAGCCTCCCCTGTTCACATTCCCTCATGTGGGAATGACATCAAAGTCCATTTTTTGCCATTTTTCCGGTTAGTGTGATTCTGGGCCTTGTTGTTTTGTCCAAGTTGCCCTTTTTGCAGGACTTTACGGTTCGCATATACCAAACCGAGTATTTGCTGTATTAATATGGGTAAAGCTGAGTTTTTGTGTTCTCGTCTGTCAAAGTTTACGGGTTTAGCCTAAACTGCGAGTGATTCCTAGCTTTGATTTGGCCTTTTAAGGCCTATAGAAAATGTAGGTCACAAATTGCGCCCACTTTTTGCTAGCAAGAACTGGCATATACACTTAGGATGAAGCCCCTTGTCAAGTTCTTTGATGAGAATGAGCAGTGACAGCTGTTAACCATGTGCACACATGTGTCGCTGATTCCCCCAGCTGCTCAGGAGGATATGTTTAGGTATGTCTAGGCCTCTCTTTTGTATTTAAGATAGCCTTGTTTCAGCTTCCCCTAAACCAGCTTCCCTTTGTCATGTGAATCTGTTCCTCCTTACAGCTGTGAGCCCCTATCTCCTCATGTTTCCTTTTATTGGGGTGAGTGTTGTTTTCTGCCCATTTGTCCTAGTAATTCCCCTTACTAGTAGCTCTCTTATTTCCCACTTTTTGGTTTAATGTTTTGATATTCCTTTTAGGTGATTCTGGTTACCCCTTGCTTCCCCGATTCCTCACTCTCATTTTAAGGTACCAGACACCAGCCCAGGAGTCATATAACAGTGCAAAATGCCGCACCCATACAGTAGCGGGCCTTTGGACTTGATTGGACTTGATAATGTGATGGCCTGCATTGCCTTCCACAACTTCGCCTTAATAGAGAGGGTGGCGGCCTATGTGGAGGAGGCAACCCCTGCTGTAGGTCCTGAGGTTCAGAGGCACCTGTATTCAGGCTCCTAGAGCCGTGTTGGACAATCTATTCACCAGCATTTGGTTTATTCCTCTTTTTCATAATTTGCAAGTGGAGGTTCAGGGGTTGGCACAGGTGTAGGCTGGGTGGTGGCTGCAAGGCAAAGGCAAAGCAATGTAAGCCAAATGGGTTACACATTGGACCCCACAGCTGCGTGTAGCCACAACATCTTTGCTCCCACTTTAATGGGCCAGCTGCCATTGTAATTGACGTTAACCACATCTGTGTGCTATGTGGCCAAACATGTGTGCCTCAGACAAGCACTCTCTGTTTGGGCATGCATGGGGCCTCTCATGTTTGTGCCAACTGTTTGTGGTAGGGATCCTCTCCCTTGGGACAATCTACATTTTGCAGGCAACTCTTATCATTGGTGGGAACATGCAGCTGATCAGTGTCGGAGGTCTCCAATACCCCCTGTAGGTGTCGGAGTGCAGCATCCCTGCCACCTGCTCCTCTGCATGAGTGAACCGCATGGTGTTTTGGCAGCCCACCACCAGTTTGCAACCTGAAAACAAACACAAATGAATGAGGTTGAGAGTGGTCCACTGTGAGGACCAAATATCTCTCTGGACCAGCACCACTTATACCTCAGCCCATCTCACGCTGATTTTCCACCAGACCATCATTTTTAGATCGTCCCACTTCTTTTTGGCTCTGGCTCCACATCTGCCATGTTGCGGCTAATCTGGATCCAGGTCTCGCCCCGCAATGCTTCAGGGTAGAGCGGGGTGGTTTGCAGGCTACTGGCCAAGGAACAAGATATCCCAGCTGCGGATCCGCTGCTCTGCCTTGTGCTCCTCCGTGTGCTCCGCTGTGGGCAATGCGCAATGGGGCCCACACTCGGGTCCTCACTGGGTTCCGGTGGCCCAACAGATGGGGGGTACAGGGTGGGCTGTGCTCCCAGGAGCCCTGGGTGTGGGTTTTCTACTGCTGCCGGCTCACACTGCTGCGGGTGACCCGCTCAGAGTAGGTAATTTGGCTGTCATAAGTCCCACTCTTGCCTGTTTGTAGAAGATGCTGGGGGGGGGGGCAAAGATGAGTGTAGGGAGAGGGGAATGCAAAACAGTGGCAGTATCAGACAGTAGAGAGCCCCAAGACCTTACAATCCCCCAGTAATAGGGGACAGGAGATCTGGGTGCGGCACTTGGCCTAGGTGCATCAGTGGCTTCTATTGGCTTGGAGAACTGTGGGCATTTTGAAGATGTCTAGGCACATGCTGGTTAGGAGTCATGTCATGCGCCTACTCAGTGGTGCATATACACATACTGGCGTGGTCATTCAGCATTTGCCAGCTGCACAGGGAGGGAATGTAAAATACATGAATTTAAAAAGGGAAGGTGAGTGTGCATGTGGATCTAAACTAGGCCAATCCAGGCCATGGCCCAATCCTCTGTCAATGTCCTCATCCTCCTCTTCAGTCTCCTTACCAACAGCCCTGGAACCCGCTGAAGAGGAGGAGGTCCAGGTGCTGATTTTGGAGTCACCAACAGCCCTGGAGCAGTCAGATAGGACATTAGTCGCAAAACACATTGGTTGGGGGAAGGAAGTTACAAATGACATGCATGCTAAGTGCTGGTGTCTTTTGCTTCTCTTTCCCTACAGACTCATCAGACCTGGGTAAATATACCACAATGGGGCCACCTGAGACAGGAACCATGCCAGACTCAGGTGAGTACAAACCAATTCAAGCGGACCACTATGCGGGCATCTGTACGCAAGTCAAGTCACACTACAAACATGCACACTACATGGGATGCCCCGACAGAAACCAAGGGGAAAAAGGTAAGTCACACTGCATACATGCACACTACATGGGAGTGAGCAAAATAAAATAAAAAAAAAAACACGGTTGGCAGGTGGCGGAATGCCACCGGAACATCAAGATGGATAGACACTTCAGAAACACACAGCTAAAAACAGGTACAAAATCAGCTTGAGATTGGCATCCAAAACCGTAAAAGCACGATTAACCATATGCGTACGCCAAGAAATTACAATTGCGCACAAACACAAATCAAGAAGATAATACCAAACATCTTGGATTTAGGCTTTAACTTTAAGTGTTGCTATTATTTTCAATATGCATCAACAGCACTAACAGTGTGAAAATATTTTACATGATTGTTACAAGAGGTGTTGAGTAATCTGTTTTTTTGCAGTAACAGTAATTACTGAATTGAAAACAGTTTTTCACATACATAATTGTATACTAAACATGTACGTGACATGGAAATGGTATATTTTTTATTACAATCAAATTATATATGATGCATGGCCATCCACTGTATTTTAAATAAGTTTCAATATATAATAGATATGCTGCCTGTGAAGTTTAATTTAGCTGCACATCTCCCACAGGCAACTCAGTGTCAAGATAAGTATCATGTGGGGATTAATTATGTGGTATAATAAACAGGGCATAATAAACATTGTATAAACATGATACTAGCAGAAAATGCAGGAATAAATCTTTATCCGCCAATTGCTTTCCAGTAAATATATGATTTGATGACAGCTTTGGGCTGCTGTGTGGGCAGATAGTTGGATGAATTTGAATTTGAACACATGAATTTGTGTCTAATAAATGAAAAAACACATTTACCATTGTCAGTGAAGTAGTGAACAAGGCTTAATTACCAAAGGTTAACACCCCACAACCTGTCTTGAAGCACATGGAGTGAATGTAGAGGTGACATATAGAGATGGGCAAACCCCCCAAAGTTCGGGTTTGGAAACCTCAGCAAACTTTGAATAAATATCCCCATTGAAATCAATGGAAACCCAAATTTTGGGGGGTGGCTGTGGCGAAGAGATGAAGAGTGTGCAGCAGAAGTGCTGCTGTAACTCACCTAAGCCCTGATTCTCTTCTGCCAGTGGAGCGGCGACAGCGCCAGCGGCGGCAGGGGCATTTCAAAATGGCCCTAGCCAGGGCTACAGAGAGATTGCCACCAGCTCCCACACTAGGAGTGTCCTCACTCCTGGGAGCCGGCGGACATCTTTTTGTAGCCCCGGTTGGAGCCAGTCTGGAATGACACTGCCGGCAGAAGAGGATTGGGACTTGGGCGAGTTTCAGGTGAGTATTCAGGTTTGGAAACTTAAACTCGAAAAGTTCGGTATGAACTTTAATGACATACACTAACAGGTGACCAGGATAGCAGGGGGTATCATCTGTATATAAAAATGTTACTGAGATTCAGGATATCATGAATCATACATTTAAATGCCACACTACCTGGCAACTCTGTGACAAATGCTTTCAAAACAGTGGAGGAATAAAAAAAAGGGACCACTGTGTTTATTTGTATATTATGAGGAAGTCATTGGTATCAACATGTCCTGGGGCTATTTTGGCACTCCTAAAGGACTCTAGTTATGTCCTCTGGTTATTACCTCTGGGACTTCTCCTTTGGCACTTTACTGCTCTTGACTGCTTAAGCTGGCACAATTTGCCACTGCATTTTTACAAACATTCCTTATATCGATTGTCTTTATATTAGCATATCATCTGTTTTGAGCGAGTATTTGAAATGTAAAGTTCTACTGGTTATCCCTTACCATCTAACAAGACAAATGCTCCCAAATTTAACTGGAATCCACTTTGTCAAAGTAATGCACAGGATATTACAAACAATCTCAATAGAAAATGCAAGCATTATACTGTACATTCATGGTGGAAGAAATGTACTGCAATTCAAAGTATTCTGCATTTACTTTCAAAGCATGCTTCTTGTTATGAGTTGAATATCACTCAAACCAGCTGATATGTTTAACTGAAAAGAAGAGTTTTTAGAAGTGTTTGAAAAAAAGGTAGTGTCAAATCATGCTTTAGAGTTCCAGAGCAGTAAAGAGGCACAGGAGAAGCCCTAGTGGTGGGAGAACATGACTAGAGTAGATGACATGAGAATGCTGCATGCAGAATAGAGGTTGTATTTCTATTGGTGTCTGTGGATTAGTGATGACTTATAGGTCTGTTTAAGAGTGACTGTTGAAGCAGCCATTGGAGTATTAACAAGGGGGATACCAGTGGAGGAAGACATTGGTATCAACATGTCCAGGGATCAACTTGTGGGCTCCCAAAGGACAGAATGTCAAAACAGGGTAGTCAGTTAACTAAAAACATTTTAGGTACAGGTAACAGAAACCAAAACCTGGAAAGGGTAGCAGGAGAAGTTAGCTAAACCACAGGTGCATGCAACAGGGACAGGAATACACAGTGTAAACAGGTAGCAGGAAAACTGGAAACAGGCAACATACTAGATGCTTTCAGCTTGGGGGGGGGGGTGCACAGTCCTTAAATTAGTCCCTCAGTAGACACAGGCCTGGGGCAGAGGGAGGATATGTAACAGAATAATAGCACCAGAGAGGACAAGACAAGGCAACTAAATAGACAATCCCCTCGATTCAAAGAGCAAAAGTTAATTGATTTCGTATCGAGAATCGTAAGTTTGGGTGGGTGTTAGTCATTTTTTCCTGTTTTTTTGGCCATTTCCGACTCGCACGAGCCTACGTACGAATGCGTATATGCTCTTACGATCAGCGGAAGTTCGTTCCTAAATTTTAGGATCAAAACGTAAAACTTAGGATCAAATCCTAAAACTTACGATCAAAACGTAAAACTTAGGTTAATTGGATGTGTTTAGGTGTGATTCAGAGAAACCTCTAAACGCGTTTTAAAAGAAAGCCACAGCCGACACCTTTTAGCAGCCGGATTGCTGTTCGTGAACAGGTTTTTTGGCTATGTGGAGGAGTCTGCGCGTCTTGTGCTCCAATGAACTGCATGTATCAGCATGGCCGAGGCCATAAATTGTATGGCAATGCATACCTGATTCATGTATGCCTTATAAAAGCATTTTAATGTGGACCTTAATTAGTCCTTTGCATGTAAACCTTTATTTTGCAATCTATTTGCGTTAATTAAAGAAACGTATGTCCTTTGTTATTTATTTTAAAATTGAGGTACTAGAATAATATTTTTAGATTGCATTTATTGGTGTAGTTGTTTACCTTTGCTTTGTTTAATTATTTAAGCACATCTTTGGTCAGATGCATCACACTTACTGAGGAGAGGAGAGCGGGATAAAGTGCAGGATGTGGGTTACTGCTGTATTTTGCACAGACACAGCAGAGCTGGGGGCATGGAAAGGTCAGAAATCAAAGAATCCAGAGCAACACAGTCACAAGGCCCTTTCTGTTTGCAGGCTGCCCGATAATACCTGAGCCGCCATCTTGGCTGTTTCTAGGCTCATAACATGCAGAAGTTGCTGGGTGTTTTTTAAAATTTGTGAGCAATCTGTATGTAGAGGGTGCGGGTAACCACACTAAAAATTTAAAGTTGTACCATTTGAAGCATAAATATTAAAATTAAATCCACAAGTAAAAAATGCAAGTTAACTAAAAATTAAACAAAGTAAGATTTACTTATGCAAATGCATTCATTAATGGTTGGTTACTACAAAATGAATGAAATAAAGAAAAATAAAAGACCAAATATTTAGAATGCACTTTAATGAGGTAAGTTTGTAGTGCGGAGCCGCAAGATCAGAAGGATTTACGTCCAGACAAAAAAGGAAAAAGGGCAAAACCAATGTTGCAACCTGAGAAATGAAACGGAAAATTCAGGATGGAAACTGACATAGGTCTGATTCCCGAACTGCCATACGAACGGACGTATATTTTAGGATAGAAACGTATTTGTTTATTGAATCACTCGCAAGTTCATACGAACGCACGAGCGGACGTGAAAAATAGGATGATCGTGAGCCAAATCCAAGCTGTTACATGTTTCTTTGAATCAACCCAAATGACAGGAGCAGGCTCGGAAAGCCAGAGGCCCAGCATGAGACCAGTATGCAATCAGGACCAGAATACCCAAACAGAAACAATGTAGGCATGGGTTTTACAATAAGCACTGAAAGGGCAGAGCAAGATCACAGCTAATGGTTCGCCAGTATAATATTGTCAATATTGTCATTGTCAATGTAACTCAGGCTGGTTTTGCCGAGACCTAACAGTGATAAGCCTGGAGCCAGGTAGAGCCGCTCATTAGTCACTATCTGAAGCAAGGAACCCTAAGAGATGTCAAGGGGTATCAGTGGGGTCAGTCTTGGACAGCAGCAGTAAGGAAGGTGTTGGTGATCCAAACAAAGATTCACTTTTACAGTAAAAGACTGTGTTACATATATCTATGTGTAGTCTCTATTGTACTTTCACTGCTGCAACTTCTCTATGACCTCTTTTCCTGTCTATGTTACTCACCATGTAAGGTGACCTTCTCTTACTGCACTCATGTTCCAGTAAAGCCAGTTCCTGTTACATCACAAATGTCTGTCTGGATTTGACTGCTGCATCCAGCACTCACACTCAGCAACAGGTCATGGGACCAGTGACCAAATAAAGCCCTAGAGACCGGATTAAGCCCAGGCAGAGTAAAGCTCAGAACGGGACACAGAGCGGCCAAAGAGGAGTTCGACACAAAGAAGCTTCCACAGAAACATCTCCTGTATACAAGTAGGAATTTCCAGTAGCTCAGAGTTTAAATGCTCAGTGGCCAAGCTGAACAATGACAATTATCAGTTATGGAAGTTTAAAGTGGAAATGGTATTATCCAGATTTGACTTGTGGGGGGTTATTACTACAGAGAGGCCACAGGCTAATAATTAGGACTAGGATAGGAAAAACAGATAGACACGGGCCACCATAAGTGGTTCAAGTCCCCGTGTAAGGACAAAACATGTAGGGAAGTCAGGTGATTCTACTACCTTGGACACTATATGGATAAAGGACGCATATGCAAAGTGGGGCAGCTAAAGGAATATAGTGGTGAGACACACTGGAGTCGTTTCATGTTGATTGACAAGCCGGCTTTTGTTCTATCCATGTGAGTGCATACATTTTTTATTAAATTGCATAAGTTTTAAAATAGTGCTGCACTAGATTTTTTCTTTTATCTCTCTACCCATGTTTAAACACCGGGGTCTTCTACTTATGAGATCTGCGGGTTGGAGAGACTTTGTGGAAGTTTTAAGGTGATTTACGCTGCCTGCGGGAATACTCAATGTGGATGCTCCATTTGTTTACACGCTACCTTTTGCTGTAATTCTGGTAAGAGGCTGCATAAACTTGGTGGTGGAGTGTGCTCAGCACGAAGTTTGCTTTGTTTGCACTGTGGAGACAACCCGTTTGAAGATGCATTAAGTGGGACTAAACCTTCCCTAACATACTATCTAAGCTCTGTGTACTATATACTAAACCATACGGAATTACTGAGTGGAAGGACTCTCTTCACACGCTGAGCTTTTATAGAACTTTATTTAAATTTTGAAGTGTTGCGCGGTATTGCTAATTTTTAGTTTGTACGGGCCACCATAAGCTTACTAGTAGAAGATGATCAGCTACAGATACAGCGAAGGGCATATAGGATGTACTGAAAAGACTGCATGAGAGATCCAGTTTAACCCTTCTAACCCCAGCCACGTAAAATGTATGTGGCTTCCTCTCCTACCGGTAAATGCCAGCCACGTACATTTTACAGGACTGGCTTGCCTTATGTTAGCTGTACAAAAAAGCCACTCACCTGACTACTCCATCAATCTGGCTGTGTCTCCTCTTTACCCAGGAGCCTCTGATCTCCCCAGGCTCTTTAGTCTTCAGGAGAGGGCCCAGAATAGCCCCCCCCCCACTTCCAACTTTACAGCCATAGTTGCTGCTAGCCCCGCCTTTTTGGAGGTGGGGCAGATGACACCAGATGTGATTGCTGGAGGGAGAGGTGGAGGGGCAGGGGATCCTCTAGTCCCTCTCCAATGATCACCGCATCTGTTATTTTTTTTAATTAACCCTTTATGTCCCTTCACACACCAGGTATAAAAGGCTAACAGCAGCAGCAGGAGAGCAGAAGCCGTAGTGATCGGCTTGGGATACAATATTTGAGGGTGGATTGATCGGAGGTAATTATTAAAAAATATTTTTTGTTGATGTGTGTGTTTTTATTTTACATGTAATCCTTTGTGAACTGGTAAAATAAAACTAGCTTTCAGGGCTGTGACCACTGAAGCTGGCCTGCATGCCCTGGTCTTATAGATGGTGCTCAGGCTGGTTATGCTGGGAAGGGTTGAAACCCACTGCAATTTTTTTAATTTAACCCTTTATATACACATAGATATGCAGTACCGTCAACAAAGAGTGACAACATCTCAAGTAGACTGGCAGTCAAAATGATTAAAATGAACTACGCATGTTGGGTTTTGTTCTAATTGGGGGACCTTGTGCTTTCATTTGGCTTGTTATCTCTTGTTTGCATATTGATATTTTAGAAAAATGTGTTTTTTATTCTGTTCGTATACATTTTTTCAGGGAAACTATGTACAATCAAATAATTCTTTGAGAGATTACTTCCAGAAAAATGAGTCCACTACAACAAGTTGGGTAGTCCTAGAAAGCTTAATGTGTGTTCTTTCAGGGTTGGAAAAGTGCAAGGTGCACACTTTGTCATTATTTTGGGGTTTTTGGCAACCCTACCCTTAAGAACCTATGCATGTTGGGTATTGCTCTGTTCGGGCGACCTTGCTTTTTCAGATTAAACTTTTCTTGTTTGCATATTGAGTTTTTAGGAAAATGTGGCTTTGATTCTGCTTTTTATTCTTTTATTAGATAAACCCTGCACAACCAAAAAATGAATTGAGGGATTACTTCTAGAAAACTGTGCCCACATCAACAAGCCTGGTACGTCTAGAAAGCTTGGGGCATGTACTTTCAGACATAGGTTGATGGGGTATTTCAAAATGTAAAGAGTGTTTAGCAGTTTAGCAGTTTTATTTTATCTGAAAATCTCCTAAAGCGCTCTTTCAGTTTGGGGGAGTCTCCTGGGCAGGATAGGGTGTCTACCAATACATATGTGCTACTATTGTAACTGGGAGAAATGGGGATCTTACACACAATATGATTTTATAGGAGAACACTAAAACAAGGCCAAACGAAACATTTTGTGTTAAAGTCCAGATTGAAAAAAAATATTTTTTAATTTTCCTAGGAAGTCACTGGAAAATGGTCTGGCAACAGAGGGTGACAGTTAAAGGGTGAACAGCAAGTTGTTTCTGCCAAGGAAACTTTACAGAAATAGGCTTAGCAGAGAGCAGGATATGTAGGAGCATATAAATGCTATGATGGAAGTGATCGCAAACCTCAGATCAGTTGGTGAGTATATACCAGACAGTCAGACAGCAGCCATGTTGTTGTGTATCTTACCGGATAAATACACTGCACTGATCAATGCACTGGAGGCAAGGCCTAAGACAGATATGACACTAGCATTTTGTAAAGACCAGGTTCGTAGATGAGTATCAGCGACGAAAGGAGCTTGCACATGACTCCACAGAAACTGACACCAGAAAGGCTCTTAAAGGTGCAGGCACTGGAAACCAGAGTGTGCATTGGATGTTACAAACCGGGGCACATAAAGAGAGACTGTACTATATGGAAAGCAGAGCAAGTGAGACAGCGTCCATCTTATACTAAGCAGAAGGTAAAGCCACAATTTATGATCTGGGAATTGGAAGGTAAAAATACAGGCAACATACATTTCAAGGCTGGATGGAATTAAAATTCATGCAAAAGGGTATGGGCATTGAACCCTGGTATGCCCCAATGATGCTGGGCACAATTTAGCCATACTAGTTAAAGATGTGTTTTATGTTTCTGATCTGGAAAGAGAACTTGTGAAGTGACTGACCAAAGGACTCTGTAAAATTCCAAGGTGACAAGTGTTCTATCCTGGATGGCAAGCAGAAGATAGCCAGAAAGTGCCAGGCTGGATGACCATCTATATCACCTCAACAAAGTGAAAAAAATGGTAAGGCTATGCTTCCAACACAATGACTGTATACACATGTGGCACATTTGTTCAGGTCACAGACACCCAGAATGAATACAAGAACTACAAAAGACGAATCTGACAAGGATCTAACAGTATCATGTTGTCCAGTTACTGTTAAGTGTCAATATAGCATCAAATCAGAAGCTATAAGAGCAACACTTCCTAAAGCCAATCGGAATAGAGCTTCAAGACCACATGACCTAGTTCACAGTGATGTATGTGGTCCCCTAAACCCACCTACACCTGAAGGCAAAAGGTACATAGTAACTTTCATAGATGACTATTCAAGATACATAGTCACTTACCTAATGAATCAGAAGAGTAAAGTTCTTGACAAACTACAGAACTATGTAGTAAAGACAAGTAACACCTTTAAGAGAAAACCAAAACCTTTTCATACTTCAGAGTAATAATGGGGGTGAATTCACAGGACATGAGTATTTAAAACAGAACGGGATAGAGCATCAAAAGACAGTGCCTGCGAGTGTGTGGGGGATGGCCGTGCCTACAGTTGGTGTAGATGCATACAAGTGTATGCATCTGCTGGTATAGGAGTGTGAGTGAGGACAGGGCCTGGGGCTGATAGAGGCTCTGCCCCCCCCCCCCCCGTCCAGCCCTCAGAGGCAGTATTAGACCAGGACTGGTAAAAAAAATAATAATAAATCGCTGTAGCGAGCGAGTGGTAGTGGCAGCTGGCTGCTACCAGTGTCCTCACTCATGGGGGCAGCCATCTTATTGAAGACCCAGCCATGGACGTTTAGTGGAAGGAAAAAACACTGACCCTGATAGGCAGCTCAGGTAAGTGTAAAGACGCTGCACACTTATGCATTTATTTAATGCACACCCCTCACTCACCGCTATGGGCAAAAAGCTGGTTCATGGGCTGCGAACTCAAAGGTTTCCGTCTGTAGTCCTTGTTTGGGTTTGGAACCCGAACTCACAAAGTTCGGTACAAACCCAAACTTTGCAGTTCAGGTTCAGCCAAGTCTACTGTTCAGGCCTCATTAAAGTGGACCAAAACCCATGGAGACTGGCCCAGGAATCTATAAGATTCCCGGGCCGATTGATTCCTTCCCCCCAGGGTATACAGATTCGCAATGCCCCACTTTGTGAAGCCCCCCAGGTCGCCCATAAACTCACCTTCTCTCTGGGTCCAACAGCACATTGTCTGCATCCCTGCTATCTCTCTAGCAAGGCACGGGCCCACGCCAGGCATTTGTGAATGGCCGATGTGGGCATGCTCCCTGCTAGAGGCTAACGGGGGATACGGCCACCAGTGCTTTCAGATCCGCTTTAATTAGACAAGTTCCTGGGTGAAGGGGCTCAAGCGGATCCAAGTGAGCCGATTGGACGAGCGGCTGCGCATGCGTCGTAGGACTTGGAAGGGGGCAGTTTGTTCGGGTGACCTGGACGGGGTTCATACAGCGAGGCACCCCAAATTGGACTGCGGACAAGCACCAGTACCCAGGATAGTCAAAATCCTAGGTTTTGGTCCACTTTAATTACAGAAAACTGGAGAAGAAAAAAGCAGACATCAATATAATGAGTTGTTCATGCACTGTAATAAATACTGTAAGAATACTGAATATTTGCATCAACAACTTGGCATCATTCTTATGTAAGGAGCAAATGGAGAGGAGGATAAGCAGCACAGAGAAAAGCAACTTCTACAGCCAGTTTCCCTGTGGCCATGGCAAGAAATCATCTTTTTAATTTGTATCTAAATTGTCAAAAGAATTTGAGTTTCTGAAAGGATTAATATCACCCAAAGATTTTCCTAGCCACTGTGAACTAAGCACTTCCTAACCAATCACAGTTGCTTATCTCTAGAGATGAGCGATTCGCCGAATTTTCCAGGAAAAATCATTTCGGTCCGAATTTATTCGCGACGAATCACTATTAAAAGCGGCAATTTCTGGGTGTCTGCGGGCCTCCATAGGGTTGCAGAATGTTTTGCTTGGCTGTAACATGCATAGGATGCATGCTGGGTTATACTATTCTAAAGAAGTATGACATGCAGATCAGAGGCGTCGCCATTAGATTCGATGTCACAGAGCGGCACAATTACAGAGCCTTGAGGTGGCATCAGCATGATGAGCCCATATATTGCCTGAAAGACACACTCTGGAATTGGCAGCAGCATAGGGAGCCCATATATTGCCTTTAAGACACACCCAGGAGTTGGCAGCAGCATTAGGAGCCCATATATTGCCTTAAAGACACACTATGGCATTGGCAACAGCATAGGGAGCCCATATATTGCCTTTAAGACACACCCAGGACTTGGCAGCAGCATAGGAAGCCCATATATTGCCTGAAAAACACATTGGAGTTGGCAGCAGCATAGGGAGCTCATATATTGCCTGAAACACACCCTGGAGTTGGCAGCAGCATTAGGAGCCCATATATTGCCTTTAAGACACACCCAGGACTTGGCAGCAGCATAGGAAGCCCATATATTGCCTGAAAAACACATTGGAGTTGGCAGCAGCATAGGGAGCTCATATATTGCCTGAAACACACCCTGGAGTTGGCAGCAGCATTAGGAGCTCATATATTGCCTGAAAAACACATTGGAGTTGGCAGCAGCATTAGAAGCCCATATATTGCCTGAAAGACACACCCAGGAGTTGGCAGCAGCATAGGAAGCTCATATATTGCCTGAAAGACACACCCAGGATTTGGCAGCAGCATTAGGAGCCCATACATTGCCTGAAAGACACACTCTGGAGTTGGCAGCAGCATTAGGAGCCCATATATTGCCTGAAAGACACATTGGAGTTGGCAGCAGCATAGGGAGCTCATATATTGCCTGAAACACACACCCTGGAGTTGGCAGCAGCATTAGGAGCCCATATATTGCTTGATAAACACATTGGAGTTGGCAGCAGCATAGGGAGCCCGTATATTGCCTGAAAAACACATTGGCGTTGGCAGCATCATAGGGAGCCAATATATTGCCTGAAAGACACACCCAGGAGTTGGCAGCAGCATAGGGAGCCCATATATTGCCTGAAAAACACATTGGAGTTGGCAGCAGCATAGGGAGCTCATATATTGCCTGAAACACACACCCTGGAGTTGGCAGCAGCATTAGGAGCCCATATATTGCTTGATAAACACATTGGACTTGGCAGCAGCATAGGGAGCCCGTATATTGCCTGAAAAACACATTGGCGTTGGCAGCATCATAGGGAGCCCATATATTGCCTGAAAGACACACCCAGGAGTTGGCAGCAGCATAGGGAGCCCATATATTGCCTGAAAAACACATTGGAGTTGGCAGCAGCATAGGGAGCTCATATATTGCCTGAAACACACACCCTGGAGTTGGCAGCAGCATTAGGAGCCCATAAATTGCTTGATAAGCACATTGGAGTTGGCAGCAGCATAGGGAGCCCATATATTGCCTGAAACACACACCCTGGAGTTGGCAGCAGCATTAGGAGCCCATATATTGCCTTAAAGACACTATGGCATTGGCAGCACCATAGGGAGCCCATATATTGCCTGAAAAACACATTGGCAGCAGCATTAGGAGCTCATATAGGGCCTGAAAAACACATTGGAGCTGGCAGCAGCATTGGAAGCCCATATATTGCCTGAAAGACACACTCTGGACTTGGCAGCAGCATAAGGAACCCATATATTGCCTGAAAGACACACCCAGGAGTTGTCAGCAGCATAGGGAGCTCATATATTGCCTGAAAGACACACCCAGGAGTTGACAGCAGCATTAGAAGCCCATATATTGCTTGAAAGACACACTCTGGAGTTGGCAGCAGCATAGGGAGCCCATATATTGCCTGAAAGACACACCCAGGAGTTGGCAGCAGCATAGGGAGCCAATATATTGCCTGAAAGACACTCCCAGGAGTTGGCAGCAGCATAGGGAGCCCATATATTTCCTGAAAAACACATTGGAGTTGGCAGCAGCATTAAGAGCTCATATATTGCCTGATAAACACATTGGCGTTGGCAGCAGCATAGGGAGCTCATATATTGCCTGAAACACACACCCTGGAGTTGGCAGCAGCATTAGGAGCTCATATATTGCCTGAAAAACACATTGGAGTTGGTAGCAGCATTAGGAACACATATATTGCCTGAAAGACATACTCTGGGCTTGGCAGCAGCATAGGTGCCCATAAATTGCCTGAAGGAAACACCCTGGAGTTGGTAGCAGCATTAGGAACCCATATATTGCCTGAAAGACATACTCTGGGCTTGGCAGCAGCATAGGGAGCCCATAAATTGCCTGAAAGACACACCCAGGAGTTGGCAGCAGCATTAGGAGCTCATATATTGCCTGAAAAACACATTGGAGTTGGTAGCAGCATTAGGAACACATATATTGCCTGAAAGACATACTCTGGGAGCCCATAAATTGCCTGAAAGACACACCCAGGAGTTGGCAGCAGCATAGGGAGCTCATATATTGCCTGAAAGACACACCCCGGAGTTGGCAGCAGCATTAGGAGCCCATATATTGCCTGAAAGACACACTCTGGACTTGGCAGCAGCATAGGGAGCCCATATATTGCCTGAAAAACACATTGGCGTTGGCAGCATCATAGGGAGCCAATATATTGCCTGAAAGACACACCCAGGAGTTGGCAGCAGCATAGGGAGCCCATATAGTGCCTGATAAACACATTGGAGTTGGCAGCAGCATAGGGAGCTCATATATTGCCTGAAACACACACCCTGGAGTTGGCAGCAGCATTAGGAGCCCATATATCGCCTTAAAGACACTATGGCATTGGAAGCAGCATAGGGAGCCCATATATTGCCTGAAAAACACATTGGAGTTGGCAGCAGCATAGGGAGCTCATATATTGCCTGAAACACACCCTGGAGTTGGCAGCAGCATTAGGAGCCCATATATTGCCTGAAAGACACACCCAGGAGTTGGCAGCAGCATAGGGAGCCTCATATATTGCCTGAAAAACACATTGGCGTTGGCAGCAGCATAAGAAGCTCATATATTGCCTGAAAAACACATTGGAGTTGGCAGCAGCATTAGGAGCCCATATATTGCCTGAAAGACACACCCATGAGTTTGCAGCAGCAGCAGAAGCTCATATATTGCCTGAAAGACACACCCAGGAGTTGGCAGCAGAAGAAGGAGCTACCATGCAGCAGCTACTCGCATGCATCAGCTATTGGTGGGTGGAAATCCTGGCTGATCCATGCCTGATTCATCTTCACAAAGGTAAGTCTCTCCTCATTTTTTGTGGACAGACGAGTTCTCCTTGGCGTTACTACGGCCCCCGCAGCACTAAAGACCCACTCAGATGGCACACTACTGGCCGGGCAGGACAGCTTTCCCAGGGCAATCTCTGCCAGTTGCGGCCACAAGTCAAGTTTGGCTGCCCAGAAGTCCAGCGGATCCTCAAGGTGCGTTGGCATGATCATTTCAAGGTATGACACAACTTGCTGGTTCAGGCCCTGCTCCAGGTCTTCCTGCTGCTCATGAGTAGCCTCACTATGTGGGTGTAGAAAGCTACTCATTAGCGACTGAAAACTGAGGCTGCTGCTGATGGAGCTGCTGCTGCTGCCCCTGCCACCCCCCCGGCAGCCATGGCAGTGGAAGGTGAGCGCAGAGGTCCCCCCAAGTCAGACCTGCGAGAGTATAGACCGTGGTGCAGATAGACATCGGCCAACTGACTGCGTAGAATGTCTTTGTAGTAGGTCAGTTTGTCCTCCCTCTCAGCGAGTGTAAAAAATGCCCCCATTTTGTGCCGGAAACGAGGGTCCAATAAGGTGGAGAGCGAGAAGTCATCCCGCAGAAAAATGGAGACAATTCTGCGGTCACTACGCAAGCACGTGAGCATGCATCGTGCCATTTGTGCCAAGTGACTCGGAGGGACTACCTGTCTCCATCTCCACTGCATACTGCCACGGTGTGTCTGGGTCCTCTGTCTCTCCTTCCTCACAACCCTCTAGCACCACTGGCTGCTCCTGCTCCTCCTCTCCTGTCAGATGACTAGATAAACCGCCCATTTTGCCAAAATTAACTGTGCTTCACTGTGCTGCTCCTCCTCCTCTGCTCCCAGGGGGTTTATGTGGCCGTGAAATGTATGCGCCATGTCTCCAGTGCCATGACCAGCCATGGTTTCCAACATGTGTTGTATTACATGAAGCAGCGGAATCACATCGTTCATGCCATAATCCTGGCGTCTGACAAATAAAGTGGCTTCCTCAAAGGGCCTGCATGGCTCAGGCTTCCTTGTCGCAGCACAGACAAGATGTTACTCCCATTGTCAGTTACCATTTCCAATTTTCACGGAGTAAGCCATGTTTTGATTTCTTAATGAATGAATTTCAGGAGCTCCTCCCCTGTGTGACTCAGTTAACCAAGGCAAACCATGTGAAGCACAGCGTGACACCGCCGTGCCCTGCACACATGGTAGGCTGAAGGGGCATTGAGAATTGACCGTACAGTGGAGGCTGAGGAGACGGCGGAGGATGAGGAGGCGGAGTCGCACACTGTGACATGCAAAACGGCCTGGGAGCGTGGAGGCCGAAGTGGTGTGACCTGTCCAAGTTGCTGTGCAGGAACCACATTCACCCAGTAGGCCGTAAAGGACATGTATTGCCCCTGACCGTAGTTACAGCTCCAGATGTTGGCGCTACTGTGCACTTTGGCGCACACCGACAGGCTCAAGGACTGGCCCACCTTCTGCTCAACAAATTTGTGCAGGGCTGGTACTGCCTTTGCAAAGAAATGACGGCTTGGGACTCTCCACCTCGGCTCGGCACAAGCCATCAGCTCTCTGAAAGGTGCAGAGTCCACCACCGTAAAAGGGAGGGACTGCAGCACCAACAACTTGGACATTAGCACATTTAGCTTCTGCGCTGTAGGATTAGTGGGCGCATACTGTTGTCTCTTGGACATGGCTTCGCTAATGGATTGCTGGTGGGATGAGTGACATTTAGTAGGAGGAGCAGGAGCATCTGGAGCGGCAAAGGATGGGTATGACACACAGTTACCTTTGGCTGAGGTGCTGGAGCCTTGGCTGGGTGAAATTGGAAGCGGCATGACACTGGCTGACGCAGCAGGCTGGACCCCCACTTCGGAGCCTCGGTTCTCCCAGGCCACTTTATGGTGACGCTGCATGTGTTGCTGCAGAGCCGTGGTACCAACATTGCCCTGGCCACGCTTGACATTCTGTCTACACATCTTGCATTTGGCCAGGTTATCCTCCTGCGGATGCTTGATGAAAAAGTGCCACACTGCTGAGTAGCTAATTTTCCCTCCAACAGTCCGCACTAATTCACTGCTACTGCTGCCAACTCCAGAAACCCCTGCTCCACTACCTCCCGGGAAGGCAGCCTGCCCCACAGCAGGTGGTCTACCCCGCCCCCGACCACGTGTGGCTCCAGACATCCCATTTCTGCCACCATGCTGACTGCCAACCCTACTGCCACCTTGCTGCCTCAGCTACTGACTCTGGGGCAACCTGGGGCCCTCTTCTCCTGATGATGATGAAGCCCCTTCTGCAACGGGCTCCCTAGTGCAACGGTTTTATCATCATCATCATCATCGAGTTGTGTCTGCACGTCACTGATGTCCTCCTCGGTTTCCACAAGAGCGTGTGCTGCAGGAGACGGTATGCTCGCCACACCACCTCCCACGCCACTCTGCTCCTCAGTGTTTGTCTGCCTAGCGGAAGAAGCGGTGGATGTCTCCTCCATTTCTTGGCTGGGCAGTAGCTGCTGACTGTCCTCCAACACATCGTCCTCACTGAATAGTGGAGCTGAACTCAAAGCATAAGATACGGCAGCTGGAGGGGGGGGCGTAGGACAGAGGCAATGGAAAGACAGGGGCTGCTCCCGGTCCATGCAAACTCAGGTTTGTGTCCGAGGAACCTACGGACTGTTGACTGGGGGTGTCAGATGTCACTTGTGATGAGGTCGATGACCGCGTTAACCAATCGATGACGGCAGATGAGTTGCTGGCCAAGACACGACCGCTAGCAGATACCGGAAGATCAGGCCTCTCACCGCGACTGCTGTTGCCACTCGCCCCTAGTCTGCTGTGAACTCTGCTTGATAAATCTAGGCCTCTCCTCAGTGCACATCCTGGCACATCTCTGCCTGACATTTTTACTGCGTTTAGGAGGGGAAAACACTACACTACACTACACCTAGAACAGTATTTTTGTAAAAGCAGGTGTGTAGAAAAGTTAGAACAAAACAGGCAGACACTGTAGCTAAAAGCTAATGCAAAAAGACACTGTCAGATGTTCTTACACAGGATGCCCCTAGTCAGAGTTAAATGCACCACAGGCAGTTTTAAAAAGTGTTTTTTGTTCAAAATGTAAAAAAAGGAAAAGATGCAGGTATTCTTAAAAGCTAAGTGCTAGTATTTGGGTAGTCCCCCCCCCCCCCCGGTGAAAGGCAATGGGTGCTTTAAACTTGTAAACCAGACTTTTTTATACAAAAGGCAAAAGGTAAGTAGGCAGGTACTCTCAAAAGACACGTGCTAGTATTTGGGATGCCCCTTCCCCCCCGCGAAAGGCAAAGTTTGCTTAAAAGTGACTTTGATTACAAAATGCAACCAGTTAGTAGACAGGTAGTCTTGAAATATTTATGCTAGTGTTTGGGATGCCCCCTCCTCACATACAGAGGTTGGCTCCTTTGATAGTGGAAAAGTGACTTTGCTTACAAAATGCAAGCAGTTAATAGACAGGTAGTCATGAAATATTTATGCTAGTGTTTGGGATGCCCCCTCCTCACATACAGAGGTTGGCTCCTTTGATAGTGGAAAAGTGACTTTGCTTACAAAATGCAACCAGTTAGTAGACAGGTAGTCTTGAAATATTTGTGCTAATGTTTGGGATGCCCCCTCCTCACATACAGAGGTTGACTCCTTTGATAGTGGAAAAGTGACTTTGCTTACAAAATGCAACCAGTTAATAGACAGGTAGTCTTGAAATATCTATGCTAGTGTTTGGGATGCCCCCTCCTAACATACAGAGGTTGGCTCCTTTGATAGTGGAAAAGTGACTTTGCTTACAAAATGCAACCAGTTAGTAGACAGGTAGTCTTGAAATATTTATGCTAGTGTTTGGGATGCCCCCTCCTCACATACAGAGGTTGGCTCCTTTTATAGTGGAAAAGTGACGTTGATTACAAAATGCAACCAGTTAATAGACAGGTAGTCTTGAAATATTAATGCTAGCATGCTTTTTAAAGAATGACACCAGGAAAAGGAAAAGCTAAATAGGCAGGTGTGTTATTAACAATAAATAGGTTTGGAAGCTAAAACAAACACTTTAAACTGTCCCTGTCTTAATCTGTCATTGTCACAGGCTCTCTCCTTCTCTATCTGTCCATCGCTTCTTCTGATCTATCTATCTATCTATCTATCTATCTATCTATCTATCTATCTCTCCCTCGCTGTGTCTATCTATCTGTCTGTCTGTCTGTCTGTCTGTCTGTCTGTCTGTCTGTCTGTCTGTCCCTCGCTCTCTCCCTGCCTGATCTGCTCTGGCCGCAATGCAGTGTCAGAATGAGCTTCCGCAAGATGGCTGGCTCCTTTTATAGTGGTAAAGTGACGTTGATTACAAAATGCAAGCAGTTAATAGACAGGTAGTCTTGAAATATTTATGCTAGTGTTTGGGATGCCCCCTCCTCACATACAGAGGTTGGCTCCTTTGATAGTGGAAAAGTGACTTTGCTTACAAAATGCAACCAGTTAGTAGACAGGTAGTCTTGAAATATTTGTGCTAGTGTTTGGGATGCCCCCTCCTCACATACAGAGGTTGACTCCTTTGATAGTGGAAAAGTGACTTTGCTTACAAAATGCAACCAGTTAATAGACAGGTAGTCTTGAAATATCTATGCTAGTGTTTGGGATGCCCCCTCCTAACATACAGAGGTTGGCTCCTTTGATAGTGGAAAAGTGACTTTGCTTACAAAATGCAACCAGTTAGTAGACAGGTAGTCTTGAAATATTTATGCTAGTGTTTGGGATGCCCCCTCCTCACATACAGAGGTTGGCTCCTTTTATAGTGGAAAAGTGACGTTGATTACAAAATGCAACCAGTTAATAGACAGGTAGTCTTGAAATATTAATGCTAGCATGCTTTTTAAAGAATGACACCAGGAAAAGGAAAAGCTAAATAGGCAGGTGTGTTATTAACAATAAATAGGTTTGGAAGCTAAAACAAACACTTTAAACTGTCCCTGTCTTAATCTGTCATTGTCACAGGCTCTCTCCTTCTCTATCTGTCCATCGCTTCTTCTATCTATCTATCTATCTATCTATCTATCTATCTATCTATCTATCTATCTCTCCCTCGCTGTGTCTATCTACCTGTCTGTCTGTCTGTCTGTCTGTCTGTCTGTCTGTCTATCTGTCCCTCGCTCTCTCCCTGCCTGATCTGCTCTGGCCGCAATGCAGTGTCAGAATGAGCTTCCGCAAGATGGTTGGCTCCTTTTATAGTGGTAAAGTGACGTTGATTACAAAATGCAAGCAGTTAATAGACAGGTAGTCTTGAAATATTTATGCTAGTGTTTGGGATGCCCCCTCCTCACATACAGAGGTTGGCTCCTTTGATAGTGGAAAAGTGACTTTGCTTACAAAATGCAACCAGTTAGTAGACAGGTAGTCTTAAAATATTTATGCTAGTGTTTGGGATGCCCCCTCCTCACATACAGAGGTTGGCTCCTTTTATAGTGGTAAAGTGACATTGATTACAAAATGCAAGCAGTTAATAGACATGTAGTCTTGAAATATTAATGCTAGCATGCTTTTTAAAAAATGACACCAGGAAAAGGAAAGGCTAAATAGGCAGGTGTGTTATTAAGTGGGAACATTTTTTTTTAGTAGAATACTAAATTGCTAAGCTGCGCTTCAGGTTGGATATTGTAGCAGCTGCCTAGAATAAGGGGTCAATCCTTATTGAAAGTATCAGAGAGACATATAACCCAATTTTCAACAAGAATAATGGTTTTAGGCGCGCTTTAAAATGAGGTCCAAAGTTAGCTTTTCTTGTAACAGGAAAAGTCTGGTTTTGGTGGTTAGGAAAAATTATTTGGTCCACTTTCGTGTTAATCTGTTCGAAGCTTTTGTAGTCAGAAACAATATATTAATTAATTGTGTCTGGTTTGAACAGTTGCTTCTAGGTAGGATAATTGATCATTTATGCTGTGCGATTTTATTCACACGGCTCAAAGGATAATGCTTTCAAATCCACTGATTAATGATGAGAAATGCTAAATATATATATACACAATTGTAGATAGTTATAAAAATTATAAAAAAGGAAAGGAACTCACCTCCGCGGCCCGGGGGTACGTCGACCTACCCAGGGCCCGTGAGGTTCTGCTGCCTGTGCAGTTGTCTGTGGAGTGCCTGGTCTCAACTAAGCGGTTGCTGTGACTTTTACAAGAGTCTGGCTTCTTCTGGTCTCAAGCAATTGATTTGGTTGCTTCTAATAATTCTCAGGGCTCTTTATGTGTTGGTAAAATAAATTTAATGTTCCACAAATATACAATAAAAAGACAGAGTGCAGTAACTATGCGTGAGTACTGGGGATATCAAAATTACCGCTGTTGTCCTGAAGTTTGCATCTGTCTGAAAGAGGGGCTGTTTCTGGGCTGCGTGACTTGCAGTTACCGTTCAGTCCCAAGTGCTGTTATCAAGCTTATGTTCCATCCAAGGGAATGGTACAAAGTTTTCTAATAAAATTCAGTTCCGTGATGATGAAGTCAATAGATCAATAAGAGTAACACAAATAACTGCTAGGCTCTCTGCATAGCAGGTGTGTTATTAACACTAAATAGGCTTGGAAGCTGAAGCAAACACTTTAAACTGTCCCTGTCTTTATCTGTCACTGTCACAGGCTCTCTCCTTCTCTATCTGTCCCTTGCTTCTTCTGTTCTATCAATCTATCTATCTCTCCCTCGCTGTGTCTATCTACCTATCTATCTATCTATCTATCTGTCTGTCTGTCTGTCTGTCTGTCCCTCACTCTCTCCCCGCCTGATCTGCTCTGGCCGCAATGGGGTGTCAGAATGAGCTTTCGCAAGATGTCCGCCGCTTATATGGGGCTGTGACATCATCCGTAAGCCTGTCTGCTGATAGGTAGCATGCGACACCTACCCAGGATTCCTTGCCCCATGGGACATGTCCTGACATGTGGATCCACCATTTTAGATGGGCTGTATAGCAGTAAATGGAGTTTTAAGGAATCGATTCCAGCAATCGAATCGCGGCGATATTCGGAATCGTAACAAATCGATTAATTCCTGAAATTCATAACGAATTTGGGTTCATCAGAATCAATTCGCTCATCTCTTCTTATTTCATTTCAATAGACAGTAGGTATTCTTAAAGAAGAACTAAATTCAAGTCACCACCATCACTAGTATGGCAGCAAATGGCATCAAATGGCATCAAATCATCAATCAATCATGTAAACACTGGCAACCATTTAGATGTAAAGGGAAAGTCCACTTCCGTTAAAAATAATGTTCTTAAGGTATTGAGTTGATCTAGTATTTTTATGTCAGTAAATGTGAGTTTAATTGAAGCATTTTTTACTGCCTGCAATCTGTTGCTATTGGCAATTGTAAGTCTGTTTAACCATAATCTACAAGATGTGAATCCTGTACATCCAGAACACTGCTTCTGGAAATGTGTAAGGTTGTGTGAGCTCCCTTACCTCAGCAGCAGCCATAGCAGCAGTTTTCTGTGTGTACAGAACTCACTGGTCTTTTCAGGGTGTACACACTTGAATGGATAGCGCCAGGCAGTGCCTCGTAGCGGCAGGCAGCGTCTGGTGAACGTTGGGCGCTGTACGCAAAACTACATTTATCAAAGCAAATCTGGTAAACGACTCTAACAGCGCCATGTAGCATCCGATGCATTTCACTCTCTGTCGGTCTCCCATACATTTCAATGGTCATTCATTTGCTTGTGTTTAAACAGCGTGTTTGACATTTTTTATTTATGTATTTATTTATTTTTGCTCAAATCATTGTGTGACCTCTTCTGGCTGCAAACAAACACTTTTAGAAACTTTTTTGACTTTTCATATTTTTTTGCAGAATTGTCATTACAGTGTTAATGCCACAGCGTTAAAACAATGTCATTCCATGTGTATTCGCTTTGTTACTGGTGTACATGTGTTCAAAAACAGACTTTGATCACACAGCGTCTGGCGCTCTATGCTATAGCGACCAGATTTAAAGTGGCGACGCTGTGTGTGTGTGTGTCCTTTTTTGATAAATATGTGTGGAGCAATGAGAGCCGGTCGCACTGAGCTGGCGCTACCTTTCGCTCCCTGCAGCGTTGTACTGGTGTTAGAGTGCCCAACATACATCACATTGATCAATGCCCACCAGGTTACTACAGCGACTGAGGCGCTCTGTTACACCCACTTACAGCGTATACTAGCGGTCACTCTAAGCTGCTATACAGATGCTTATCTGACAATAGCTGGCATTAGCAATGAATCAGCCTCTTAGAGTCCTGAACAGAGTTGCAAGCCAGTGGGGAAAAGATTAAGTAGGTGACTAAAAACACCTACTTTTTTATGGGTTTGGGCTTTTCCTTAAATAATGCTCAATGTCTGGTTTAAGACTTTAGGTATCCTTTCAGATGTTTTATCAGTGCAATATACTCCTTTCAAGGCTTCCACACAGTGTTGGAATGTGCATTGATGTGCCAGGCAGTGCATCACAGACCTTCAAATGTAACTACCAACAGTCCTATACAAAAGCTCACAAGCTTCTGTCCTAGCATTACAGTAACAGAGCCAATGTTATTTACAGCTAAAGTTGGCGCTTGCTTTAAGAAAAGTGATACATTGGCTGTACATGTAACCTGGGAATTAGTTTTGCTTGTTTGCAAAATACCTGTGTTTAAGTGTAGTGACTCCTATTTACCTTGAGGTAGGTGGGAACTTTCTGCCTTTGCTGTGGCATTGAAACCCCCTAGTGGTGTTCAGAGGTGATTGTTGTTGTGTATTGGCTTGTCCAAAACCAGTTAGAAATGCATCTGAACACTGGAGCCCCCCTCCATGTAAGCCCCCCAATCGCCTGATATTCTTACCTTAGCAACAATCCTTGCTAAACCAACATTCGAGCTGGCGTGGGCTAGCACACTTCAATAACAAAGGCTGGGGGGGGCATCCAGAATGCTGGAGCCCCCCTGCACATAAGCCCCCATTACACCTGATATTCTTACCTTAGCCACAATCCTTGCTGGGAATATTGGGAATTTTTAAGCTCCAGCATTCTGCCCAGACTGTTTTTTGCAATGGTTGCAACACCCGCTTGGTGTTGGTCCATTTTAAATTTCTGTGGTCTGTTTATTTGGGTTTAGTATACTGTGGGCTCCAGCTGGTAGCGTAGAAAAAGAGCAGGAGTAAGAGGTTACTGTTTTAATTCCAGTAGAATGCTGATTGGAAAATCTCTTCTTTCACTGTCTGGAGTCTAAACACAATGGAAATAGATAACAGATAAATGTTCTTTATCTGTATATACCTAGGTATACTATCTGTACCAAAAAACCCACCTACAGCATCCTGATAATAGGGCTGACTCAAAGCCTCTTTCACATGCACTTTCACATGAAAAAGCATGTGTATGTGTATTTTTTCCATTGGGTTTGGGCCATTTGTGAGTTTCTTGTTGGCTTTTTCCGTATCGTATTAGTGTTTTCGTTGTGTGTAATTGCTTTCTATTTTTTTCACATTCATGTGTAAAACTCGTGATGAGTGCAACTTCCACATGATTCAGAGCCCAGATTTAGCATGTGAGAGAGGGCTTTACAACAGGAATTTTCCGACGGCACTTCCGGGCACTATAGGGTTGATTCAGAGCCCCTTTCTCACCTTTTTTTTGCGTGAATGTTTCCATTCTCGTTAATTTTTTCCCTTCGTCTGATTCAGCAAAGCCTTTTTTCTGTGAGAACTTTAGTGTGAAATGTTTTCATTTTTGCATAATTTTTCGTTTGGTAGCAAGACCTTCATAAAAATGATGAGAATCAACCCTTATTTGTTGGTGAGATTGTGCTTTTATGGTGTGTGAGAAAACAGAATTGAGTTCTTACGGCACTGGGAGGCTTCTTGTAAACATCCCCCAAAATAAACATTTTTAAATATTTTTGAATAAAATGTGACCTATTTTTTGATAAGGTATAATTTTTTTTACTTTAATATTTTCTAAAATTGCATTTTCAAAAAAATTAACCATCCCTCCAAAAAATATTAGAAATATTAAAAATAAAAATACATTAAGAATAATGATTTCATAGTTGTGTTTTTATTATTTCATGTCTTTATAAAACTCCTAAGGTCTGCTTGAATGTTATCAAATTATCCCATTTGTTTATTTAAAATTTTGGTCACACTGCTTAGGTGACTTGCCTGGAAGTAGGAATGCTTTTTTTCTGGGGAGCAGGGGGACACTTGGGCCTGGTGCAACAGGTCGGCGAGTTAGTTTTTTTTTTTTTTTTTAACCTAGGTGCAAGAAAAAATACCTAATCCTGTGTTACAAAAGTGTTTGTTTGCAGCCAGGAGAGGTCACACATTTGTTTGAGCAAAAAAAAAAAAATCATTTTAATTGCCCAACACACTATTTAAACACTAACAAATGAAACCCAGTTGAAAGGGGGGCGCGCGCACGTGACCGCGCAGCATGGACGTCTGCTGAGTGAGCTCCGTGCAGTCGGGAGGCACAGAGCCCAACCAACACCACCAGACCCCTAAATTTCCACACAAGGCGGCTGCGGAAGACCCCAGGACTTACCTGGGCCAGATGTCTGCCACCCCAGCCAAAAGGAGAGGCCACAGAGAGGGTCGGAAGTCGGCAGCCCCAGGATCCAAGATGGCGGCCGCAGCACGGCTGCTAGCAGAGGAGACTGCAGCATCTGAGGACGCAGCTTGCTCCAGAGCAGGAGAGGACAAAGAGGAAGCCCTGAGGGTGAGTGCTGATGATCTCTCCCAGGAATCTAATGATAGCTGGCCGCAACTCCCCTCCTCTCCATATAGTTCAGCTCACAAAGCCCCAGCACAGCTTTCCTCAGAAAATCAGACCCTGATTACACAGCTTAGAGCTGTTATTAGAGAAGAGGTCACAGCAGTGTCAGTTAAGCACACAGAGACACTCTTGAAATAAATCAGGGACATTGGAACCCGCACTGATGCCCTGGAATCCCGCATGGATGACTCCACACTGATCCTTGATAACCATAACTCCCTGCTGGGTCAAATGCAAGATGAGATTACCTCACTTAAAAATTTAAACGAGGAACTCGAGAATCGAAATCGCAGATCTAACTTGCGATTCCGTGGCCTCCCTGAGACCATGGAGGATGCCACAGCCACCTCCAGGAACTGGTCCCAGATATACCAGTAGCCAGGCTTGAGCTGGATAGAGCGCACAGGGCCCTGGCAAGAAAACCCACAGAGGGCCCACCGCGTGACATCATCGTCAAGTTTCATCACTACTTAACAAAAGAAGCGGTCCTCAAGGCATCTAGAGAGAAATCCCCCCTATACTTCCAAAAGCACAATTACCAAATCTTTGCGGATCTCTCGCAGACCACCATCCTAAAAAGGTGGGCCTTTAGACCCTTACTCCAAGTCTTACAAGCTCAGGGGATTCGATACCGCTGGGGATTCCCCTTTAAACTCACGTTTACATACCAATCTAAGCAGATCCAGGCCTCTTCGCCCCCAGAACTCCTGACCAAGCTTAAAGCCCTGGACATTAGAATCCCAGACATGGATCCTACAACCTCGTCTCTCCCCACTACTCCAAGAACCCCGGGACTGCCCCGCAGATCTACCCCCCAAACCACCCCCTCTCCAAGGATGGAACCTCACCCGAGAATCAACCAGGCGATAAAACGGCTCCTGTCCCAGTCCTTTCAGCTGGCCTCCAAGGGCTGACATACCCCTGCAATAACTTTTTGTATTAACCTTCATGCTCGTCAAGGTCCAGTAAGTCACTACTGCGCAAAGACCCATTTACTCGAGTCATACTATGTTTATTAACATCTTGTTTGCTCTCTACAGAGCATGTTCAGATTCACTCTGTTTGCAATGTTCTTTCCCTCTGTTATTGCTCCCCTTCATGACATGAGCAGCTGCTGTTACCCTTAAGAGCTGAAACATGTAACTGCAGGAGACCTCTCGGTGCATTCTCACCTGAGGGTGGACCAGGTGACAAAACGACCCCTGTTTCAGCCCCTTCAGCCGGTCTCAGGGGGCTGAGACAAACCCCTGTAATAATTTCCTTCGTATCAGCCCCCATGCTTGTTATGCTTGTTATGGTTTAGTAATTCACCACTGCAAAGCCCCAGTTACCTGGATCACACCAGGTTTATTAATACCTCTTAGCTCCCTATGGAACATGCTCATATTCACTCTGATTGCAATGTTTTTATCTTGATGATCACTCTCCTTCATGCCATGAGCAGCTACTGATAACCCTCATGAGCTGACACATGCCACTGCAGGAGACTTTTTTATAGTTTGTATTTGTATTCTGTATTTACATTAATGTTGTTGCTGTTGTTGTCTTTCAACCCCTGAACTACCTGCCCTACAGCTGAAATACTATTCTCAAGGCTAACTGCCTGAAATATGCTGCTGCAAGAGACCTTATTATACTGCATGGTGAAAACAGCAGGTCCCTGGCCGTGAGCTTTTACAGATCATTCCACCGGGCAGGCGAGTGCTCCTGCTCCCCCTGGTGGGGGGACGTCGCTCCTCTGTATATTTGGGACAGCTTACGGCCACTGAAAATCCTTGAGCCGACTGACCCTCCTGCCCTGACATTTAAACTTATAAGCGCACCCTTGCTCACTGGTGGGCATGATCATATTTATAACATATGGCCGCCGAGAGACCCTAGTTTAACTGGAGCCCTGGTGATGCCATCCACACTCTTTAGGGCCTTTCGCTCACCAGTGAACACGGCAGGTCTCATCTATCCTGTTTAACCCTTTTCTTGAGAATCATTCTTTCCCAAGGTGGAAACCCCTGCAGGTAGTTACTGGAACACTTAAATATGCCACAGCGGGAACTCCTCTTGTGGCCATAGTGGTGCCTGGACTCCCTCCTGCCCCTGGACATATAGCCGGCAGTAGGTGGACCCTTATTGATTCTGGGGAGCTCCTCCACCTCCAGGGCCCCGAGATGGTACACAACCTGGAACAGTCCCTTCCCTGCTGGCCATTATTAAACCGGTACCTCTTCTCTATAAGTGGATGTTCCTCCTCTGCTCCTTGTACCGCGATGCGGGCCCTACCGGACTCTCCCGTGGCGGGCCCCGTGCGTGTTCACGGGAGTAGAGGAAAATCATGCTCCAATTGTGGCCTTTTGCATTTTTTGCATTTTCTGCACTTTTTGCACTCTCTTTTTACTGAATTGAGATATGTTGTTGTGTTGTTGAATGTTTACAAGTTTGTGCCAGTTTTGCCTCCCGACTCACTCTGGCGCACCCCCAACTCCCTTTGGTTCCGACTTCTTTCCGGTCTGAACCTCTGGGACACCACCCTGCACGGATGTGCAGTTTCAAAAGGGCTCTAAATTGTATGTTAATCTTAAATGTCCTATGTACTTTTTTTCTCTTCTCTCCTTTTCTCTCCTCTTTTTCCTTCTCTAAGTCCCTCTCCCCTTCCCCCCTTTCCCTATTCCCCCATCCCCTGTCCCATCCGCACTGGGGCCCTTGGCTCGAGGCCTAGCACATATTTGGAATCAGCTACCCCATTTTCCCAGACATGGCCCTTAAAGTAGTGTCACTCAATGTTCAGGGTCTGAATTCACCCAATAAGCGGTCTAGAGCTTTCAAATACTTTAATTCCATTCACGCTGATGTGGTATGTCTCCAGGAGACCCATTACACGACGTCCTCCACATCAAGGATAACTATAAATTTCCTCTCTTTTTCCAAGCAGTAGGACATAGTAAACAAAGAGGTGTTCTCATTGCCTTCCGTAAGGAGGTCCCCTTCACATGCCATAAACAAATCGCAGATCCTGGTGGCAGGTTTATTCTACTCCAGGGAACACTCCAAGACTCTGAGGTAACCTTTCTAAATTATTATGCTCCCAACACTAAGCAGATACCCTTTATATCACAAATGTGCTCCATGATCCAGACACACGGGAAGGGCACTATCTTCCTATGTGGAGACTCAAATCTAAATCTACAACCTGATATAGACAGGTCCCTCCCCCCAAATACACAAATCAGACAAGAAGGGAAACAATTCCAGGACATAATCAATAATTCTAATCTAATAGACCCTTGGCGGGATCAGCACCCTCACAAGAAAGACTTCACCCACTATTCAGCCCCCCATAAACTTTTTACAAGAATAGACCATATTTTTGTGCAGACCTCTTTCCTCCCCCAGGTCACTGCCTCCAGAATTCATCCTATACCCTGGTCTGACCATGACTCGACTTCAATTTCTTGTAAATCACTGATTGCTGGGTCCAGATCTTCCTCATGGTCGCTTAATGACTCTTTACTCTCCTCAAATTCCCTGGTGGAGGAATCCTGTGCACGGGCCAGAGACTTTTTTGCATTAAATGAGACCCCAGACTCCCCCCCAACTATGGTTTGGGGCGCCTTTAAAGCCGTGATGAGAGGCCACTATATAAACTTACAAAACTTAACGAGCAATACTTAGCAGATGCTCAGGCCTTTAAGGCTAACCCCTCCCCAAAGCGCCTCCGCCAGCTGGAGACCTCCAGAGCAAAATTAAACCTTTTACAAACAGAGCAGGCTGAAAGGTGATACAGGCGCTCTAAAAAGCATTATTATACTTCAGCCAATAAACCAGGGTCACTCCTAGCCTCCCAACTGAAATGTCAGGACCAATACATAGCTCCCGTCAAACTACAAACCAGGGAGGGTACAGAGACCAGCAACCCCCTAGCGGTGGTAAAGGAGTTCTCAGAGGGCTTAGCCAGCTTGTATCAAGCCCCTCATCCCTTGGAGCTCCATCGGGCACAGACCTTTTTTGATAACATTAACCTCCCACACATTTCTGAAGATCAAAGATCTCTTGTAGATGGGGACATTACTACTGACGAAGTCCTGCAGGCTATCAAAACCCTGAAAAACAATAGGAGGCCTGGGCCAGACGGATTTACCGCTCTATTTTATAAAAAACTAGGTCCTATAGTGGCCCCTAGACTAGCAACAGTTTTCAACTATGTCAAGGATGGGAACCTCTTTGATCCAGAGATGCTTAGAGCATCCATAGTTATGATTCCGAAACCCGGAAAGGATCACCGAAAATGGACCAATTTCTCTTTACTGAACATAGATCTCAAAATCCTCACCAAAATCCTGGCCACCAGAATTAATGAGTTTCTGTCTGAGATAATCCATAAAGACCAGGTAGGTTTTGTGCCTAGGAGACAAGCAGGGGATGGGGTGAGACGGGTCATGCAGCTGATGCAGGAGGCAAGGGATAGTAAGGTTGAATCAATGCTTCTCTCTCTGGATGTGGAGAAGGCATTTGACTCCTTATCATGGCACTACCTTCGCTTTTCCCTTGAAAAGAGGGGATTTGGCACGGGTTTTCTTTCCTGGATAGGAGCACTTTATTCCCACCCTACTGCCTGCATCAAGTACGCTGGCTTCTCCTCAGCCACTTTTCCAATCCAGAGGGGAACTAGGCAGGGCTGCCCCCTTTCCCCTATCTTATTTATATTGGCACTTGAACCCTTAGCCCAAAAACTCAGACAGAACCCGACGGTTAAGGGTATCCCAATGGGCCCCACAGAACAAAAAATCTCATTATTTGCAGATGACATGTTACTCATGCTGTCTACCCCCCATGTCTCGGCCCCAAATGCACTCCAGGATCTGGCTGACTTTAGCCAGTTCTCTGGACTCCGACTGAATACCTCCAAGTCCATGGCGCTTGACATATCTCTATCTGAAACCACAAAGCAAACCCTTTCTCATAACTTCTCATGGACGTGGACACAGCGCCTGCCCTTCCTGGGAATTATTCTGACAGCAAACATTAACGATACTTTTAAGGCAAACAACCCGGGAATCATCAAAACAATTGACTCCCTGCTCCATGCCTGGCAGTATGTAAAGCTCTCCTGGCTAGGCCGCATTGCTGCCCTTAAAATGACGATTTTACCTAAAATTTTATACCTATTCAGGGTACTTCCAGTCCGTGTCCCCCAAAAAACACTGGACTCTCTCCAACAGAAATGTATGCATTTCGCGTGGAACAAGGCCAGGCCCAGAATTAATAAAGCCACCCTGATATGTAAAAGAGAGAGGGGGGGCCTCGCGTTTCCCTCAATTAAAAAGTATTACATAGCAGCCCAAGTGGCACCCCTGGTCTTGCTCCATGCGACAAAAGACAGACCGATTTGGGTATCTAATGACTTCTTAAAATGTTCACCCATCTCCCCAGCTTCGTTGTTATGGCTCCCGAAAGCTTCCCGACCTAAATCCCTACCTCCTGCCTTGGCGTTTTCCCTCTCCGTTTGGGATGGGGTGAAATCCCATTTTACTTCTTCTTTAAAGCCGGCTTCCCCGCTGCTTGGGAACCCCCTGTTTCCTCCGGGCGTTACCCACTCCAATAATTTCAGATGGTGGGTAGAGAAAGGTCATACCAAAGTGTAGAATTTCTGCACCTCAAGGGGGATGAAAACAGCCCAGGACCTCAACTCAGGTGAGAACCTGCCCCCATCTGAAACCTTTAGGTTCTTACAGATCAAGCATTTTATTAATAGCACGCTGACCCGCTCTCCTCCTCCATATCAAAGTACTGATTTTGAATCCCGGTGCATCAGAGACCACTTCAGTGGGGGTTTGATATCGAGCCTTTATGCAACTCTAGTGTCCCCACCATCCCCTATTAAACATAATTATATGTCTCAGTGGGAGAGAGAGCTGGGGTGCGGCGTGGAGGAGGAAGAGTGGCAGAGAATGTGGGACAATATAAAGAAGATTTCCTGTAACACAGTAGTTTTGGAAAATGCCTACAAGACACTCTTTAGATGGTATCTCACGCCAGACCGTATTCACAAGTTTTCCCCATCAACTTCCCCACTCTGCTTTAGGGGATGCCCTTCCGTAGGATCTATGGCTCACATCTGGTGGGACTGCCCTATAGCCTCGGCCACATGGAACAGGGTATACAAACTGCTTTCTGACATCATCCATCTCCCAGTGACTAAGAACCCTAGGGAGGCTTTACTTTCCCACAAATCAGGTAGATACTCTAAAAACCATTGGAAATTAATTCAACACGTCCTAGCCACCGTCCGCCTCACCATTGCCAGAAACTGGAAATCCCCCAGAATCCCCTGGCAGGAGATCTTGAACAGAATCTCAGATACACTGTGTAACGAGAAAATTACAGCAATTAAAAGCGACACCTATGAAAGATACCTTGATGTATGGACCCCTTGGCTAGAATATATAGATGTCGGCCACCACCAGACAGACCCAGTCCACCCAGTTTGAATATAGTGAAATTCAATTCTATTTCAAGTAAGGCCTCCAGCCTCGGATCCATCCCTATCCCCCTTCCCTCTCCCCGTCCCACCCCCTTCTCTTCTCCCTTCTTCTACTTTTCCTTTTCTCTTCTCATCCCACTGTCAATCAATCCTATCAACTATGCATTAATCTTTAGCTCCAACCACTGATCCTTAGCACCAATAAAGAATGAATGTGTTATACACATCTCTTTAGTACAAGCCCCCCAGTCCAGACTACAACCCACCGCATCCCAAGCACTTGCTGTCCTGTGCCAGAAGTTGACCCTAATAGTTAGCACCATGTTTTAGTGCAATTAAACTCAGGAATCTTCATACCTCTTTTGGTAACTATTGGAAAATCTGTTAACGCAAGTACACTCAGGAATCTTCATATTTCTGTTGATAACTTTTTGATACTGTACCATTATGTACATTCTGTAAACCTGTTCAACTGTCATCATTAATGCATATGTAATGTCTGATCCATGTATACCTTATATGAAAACCCAATAAATTCTTTGTAAAAGAAACCCAGTTGAAATGTATAGGAGAGCAACACTGAGTGAAAGGTAATATGTGGCGCTCCAGAACCTGCTGAGCTGCCTGTAGTAATACATGTGCTAGGTAGCATTACCTCTTTTTTTTACATTATATCCATGTGGGCATCCAAATATTCCAACTAGAAAGAAGTAGAGAAGATTGCATGGCAAGCATTAAAGTGGTTAAGGTATGATTTATGAATTAAAAAGCAGAATGCATTAAAGTGGTTAAGGTATGCTTTATGAATTAAAAAGAAGAATGTATTAAAGTGGTTAAGGTATGCTTTATGAATAACAAAGAAGAATGCATTAAAGTGGTTAAGGTAGGCTTTATGAATTACAAAGAAGAATGCATTAAAGTGGTTAAGGTATGCTTTATGAATTACAAAGAAGAATGCATTAAAGTGGTTAAGGTAGGCTTTATGAATTACAAAGAAGAATGCATTAAAGTGGTTAAGGTATGATTTATGAATTAAAAAGAAGAATGCATTAAAGTGGTTAAAGTATGTTTTATGAATTAAAAAGAAGAATGCATTAAAGTGGTTAAGGTATGCTTTATGAATTAAAAAGAAGAATTAAAGTGGTTAAGGTATGCTTTATGAATTAAAAAGAAGAATTAAAGTGGTTAAGGTATGGTTTACCAGAAGAAGAATGCATGGCAAGCATGGCATACTAAGTAGTTTGGAACAGAAGAGAGTTGGCACAGCAATAAGTAAATAATAGGCTAGCAGGACCAGGGTATGTGAAACAGTTAAAAAAATTGGCTTGCATATGCATAGAATCCACCAAAAAAGCCAGTGTCTGTGTATAAATCTCACAAAAACGAAAAGTTCACAGAATTTAGGGGCTAAATAAAAGGTACAAAATGGAATTTTTCGATGGAAGTTGAAAAAAACTCTCATGGTAGTAAAAAATTCAATTCATGAGAAAAAAGCCCGAGAATTTCACTGTTAGTGAATCACCAGATAGCAAGACAATGAAAGTCAATGGCACTTTTTACTACAGGTAAAAAGGGGTAAAAGGTTCAGTACTTTTTTCACGAGTAAAAAAGTGCCATTAACTTTTATTGTCTTTTTATCTGGTGATTCACTAACAGTGAAATTCTCAGGCTTTTTTCTCCTGAATTTAATTTCTTACTACCATGAGATTATTTTTTCAACTCTTACAGGCCGATTCATCATTAGCAGCAGGTAGCGACAGATGAGCGTCTGTAGCAGGCATTTTCAGAGCGCCTGCTAGTAGTCGCAGTGCTTGGCCGTGAGTCGCTAGTTTATAGCGACTCAGTCGCTGTTCAGTAATGTTGAATACATTGTGAGGAGTCGTTATTTGATCAGTACAGCGCTGTATGGGAGCGCATGTTAGCGACTGCTCATAGCGACCGACTCACACCATATTCAGCAAAAAAAAAGCCTCACAAATCTCTGGCGCTGAAAAATGCTTGTTTGAAGCCCAGAGCGCAGGAGGCAGTGTGTTTAAAGTCTGTTTTCCAGCATCTATCCACTATTAACAAGGGAAAACATATGGAATTGCATTGTAACAACATTGTAACATGAACACTTTAATGGCAGACCTGTAATGTAATTTCTGAAGAAATATATAAAAAAATAAAAAAAGGGCGTGGCTTGGCGATGGCCGTGTGAGGACGCACAATCCCGAGCTCTGTCCGACATATTAAAAAAAAAAGCCCTTAACAAGCAGCTGAAGTGCCTTAATAACGCGCTTACCTCATGTCCAAGAAGAGGAGGTCGAAGGTGGCGACCGGTGGACGCAAAACAGGTCCCATTTCAGCCTACTTCCAGAGTGGAGATCGGGGATCGGGAGAAGGCGAGGGCCGCAATATGGCGGCCGGCTCCCCACAGGTACAGGTGGCGGCGGGAGGATGCCGGGAGGGAACCTCTCCACCACGACTACGGCAGGAGATCCCCAAAGGACGAGCCCTACCCCCGGCAGATGTCCCGGACGTGGGACGAGAGGAGGACGAGGAACCCGCAGTGGAGCGCTCGCTGGCGCAGGAGAGATCCAGCGAGACAGGAGGGGGCGGGCGGGCTTCCCCTCCACGACATCTACACGCTGACAGCCGAGGGAACGACGGCGTGCGGCTGTGGCCGTCCCCCGGCCCCGCTGAGGAGGAAGAGCGTCGGGCGGCGGGGAGCATGCCGGAGGCGGCTCCGCCTAGTCAGGAGAGCAGCGGCGGATCACCGCTGACGCGGAGGCGTCGGCCCTGCGGACCCCCCGGGGGAGAGGAGAGGGCGAGAGTCCCCGGCTCTCAAGACAAGCACAGAGAGCGGAACCCGGGAGCGGCAGCATCTCCCCAGCATCACACAGCTCCACACACCTCCTCAGCGCATAAGGTGAGTGAGCTGCTGGGAGGCGGACTGGGCAACAGTGATACCGGGGGACTTCCTGGTAAGGATACGGGGCCCAATTTGCTTAATAAGGGCCACCAAAAGCGCTCCCCCATGCTCTCTCCGCAGGGAGGAGACCCCCTGATGCTGCTTCCAGACGGGAACCCGAGGAGGGAGGGGACCACCCCCCTTACCCCTAACGAGATTGGGGAACACTGGAGCCCCGGAGCCCAAGATGACAGGTCCCCCTATCCAGTAGTCAATGTCGCTAAGCCACACAGTGGGCTGAGCAGCAGATCGAGCTCGCCTAGGGGGCAGCCTGCTTCTCCATACTGGCCTCATGACTCCCCCTCACAGAGTCCTGCAATCTACAGTCAACCTAAGGCAGTGACCCTTGACCTAGACCAACACAGTATAAAAGCTCTCATATCATCACTACCCACTAGGAAAGACTTTGAGACCTTCATAAATAGAATGGAGTCCACCCTCAGGAGAGAAGTAGATGAAGTATCGAAAACCGTACAGGAGGTCGGAAACCGGGTCACAGCAATAGAACACGTGCAGGACTCGGTCCAACAGCGGCTGACCACAATGGAAAGAGCGCACAGTGCTTTAGAAAGAGCCCAGGCGGAGTCAACGCAACACATAGCGGATATTTTACTTCACCAAGATGACATGGAGAACAGAGGCAGGAGGAACAATATACGCATACGAGGGCTCCCTGAATACCCGGAACATACTAGTCTGTCAGACATCGTGACACAGATATTCAATCAGGTGTTAGACCGTTCACCAGGGGAGGCTATTGAACTGGACAGAGTCCATAGAGTTCCGGGCCCCAGGAACCAAGACCCGCAGAGACCCCGCGATATCGTTTGCCGCGTGCACTTTTATAAGCTAAAAGAAGAAATCATGAAGCTTGCTTGGGCCAAGAAAAACATAACCTATAAAGGGACTCAGATCATATTACTGCCTGACCTGGCGCGACGTACGCTGCAGATGAGGAGGATCCTGAAGCCACTTTTAGAGAGCGCGAGGGAGGCCGGTGCCACCTACAAGTGGGGGCATCCTTTCCACCTTGTCCTCCATTTGCGGGGCCGAAGCTTCATACTCCGTTATCTCTCTCAGCTTGCAGAGGCGTTTGAGTTCCTGGGAGCTCCGGTCAAGGAACTGGAAAACTGGCTCTCCCCGTCACTGAACCCTGCCCAGACACCGTGGAGAGGGGGTGGTCGGCGTGACCCTCTGCCTAGAAGAAACAGAGCCAGGCCCAGAGACCACAATGGAGCTAATGACTGGCACTGATTCCCGGCCCATTCGGCTGGTTTGCTTATGACCCGGACGGATCATTACTGTTCTGTTGTTTTCCATTGTTTACACTGTCTAGTCTGCTTTACTGATTTGTAACTTAATCACTCGGGCACTTAATGCACAATTTTCAGAAATTATAAGGGTAATGTTTTACTAATAACGGGCTTATCTCCAGGCCTAGGCCTCCTCGAGGCCTTGACCTCAGGGTAACCTCTCATGTTTAGGACGGAGCGCCTCATATTGGCTGCCGCTTTCCATTTCCCCCACGGTGAATCCTCCCGAGCCTTCCCAAAGGAGTTTGGGATAGCAAATAGGGAGAGAGCGCGTGAGAGCGCCTTTCAATCTCCCCCCCTCCCCCCTTTCTTTATCTCCCTTAGACCCTTTGCGCCTATACGGCGGTGAAAAGAGAAGTCACCGCATTACACCCACCAAAAGTTTAGAAGTGTAGGTGTGGTGCAGCCCTCTACGTAGAGAGTTTGTTCCTTCCCTTACTCCCACTTCCCTAGTTTTCTGGTTTTCATAGTTTCTGATCCCCCCCCGCTCCCTCCTACCTTCACCCTTCCATTCCCTAACGCTGAGGACTAGAAGATGTCAAGCATAGCCATTTGCTCCTACAATACGAAGGGTCTGAACGTACCGGAAAAAAGATCCAAAATCCTCTCCGAGCTTCATAAAAATAGGGTGAGACTAGCACTACTACAGGAAACTCATTTTAAAGAAGGACACATACCGGTAATCCGGGACCGCCACTTTACTTCGTGGATACATGCCCCAAACCCGGAAGCTAAGTCAAGAGGGGTGTCCATAGCAATACACAGATCTCTCCCCCACAAAATAGTGGACACCAAAGTTGACCCTAAGGGCAGGTATATATTCTTGAAACTAGTATTGTTCACAAAGACATACACCATAGTAAACATCTACAGCCCCAATCAAGATTCCGCACACTACTGTTGTAACCTATTAAAGCAGCTAGCTAGCTTTGCAGAAGGGGTGATTATATGTGGGGGAGACCTTAACCTGCCCCTCAATCCGCAAATTGACACCTCTACAGGCAGATCTGGGGTCCCAATAGCGGGGCTCAAAAAGCTGAGGAAACAACTGCTAGACCTACAGCTAGTGGATGTCTGGCGAGTGCTTCACCAGCGAGACAAAGATTTTACTTTTTATTCCAGTGTATATAACTCGTATAGCCGTATCGATTACCTCTTGCTGAGCCACCATGCTATGTCCTGGAACCCTGAAGCGAGCATAGGGAATATAATATGGTCGGACCATGCCCCGATATTTTTGTCTATAGATCTGCCCGGGCTGTACCCGCACAGATGGGACTGGCGTTTGAATGACAATTTACTGAAGGATGAGGGCTGTCTGGCAGCAGTGCGGGAGAACATAGAACATTTCATGGCAGATCACCACGCTGACAATACACCCCTCCCAGTACAATGGGAAGCACTTAAATGCGTAGTCAGGGGTATTTTTATTCAACAAGGAACTAGGCTTAAAAAAGAGAGATCCTCCCTGATAGAAAAAACAATTTGCCAAATTAAAGCTTTGGAACTCTCACATAAGCGATCCCCCACTAACGAGATCCGGATTGCTCTAGAAAAATCTAAAGATAACCTGAAAAGCCTGTATAACCAAGCTTTTCTGCGGTATAGAGATCGGCTAAAGGGGGTGTTCTATGAACATGCCAACAAGCCAGGTAGGATGCTAGCAAGGGCGCTGCACCCTAAGAATTCTACCACCTACATCCCTAGCATAAGAACACAAGGAAACAAGGAAACTTTTAACCCAAATGAGATAGCAAAGACCTTTAGGAACTACTATAACGCACTATACAACCTAGCAAAACCAGTTTCACCCGAAGCACAACGGACCCCACTAGAGGCAGTGTAGGCTTACATAGATAGGACCCCTCTTCCTAGAATCCCTCAGGCAGACATAGAGTCCCTCGAGGCCCCTTTCGGGACTCAGGAAGTAGCGAAGGCGATACAGGACATGCAGGTGGGTAAGAGTCCGGGACCTGACGGTTTTACCCCAAGGTTCTACAAGACATTTGGCACCATGGTAACCCCCTTTCTGACTAGGGTTTTTAATACTGTGGGGCAGGACTCCCCCTTCCCAAGGCAGTCGCTGGCAGCTACGATTGCTGTTATTCCAAAGCCCGGGAAAGACCCCCTCACATGTAGCAGTTACCGCCCAATTTCCCTGATTAATGTGGACGTAAAACTGTTCGCCAAAATAATAGCAACGCGCCTACAACCGCTTATTCCTGAACTTATACATCTAGACCAGGTGGGGTTTGTCCTGGGCAGAGAGGCGCGAGATAACACGAATAAGTTATTTACGCTGATATCTTACTTGCAAACCAGAAAGATCCCTGCGTGCCTTCTTTCGTGTGACGCAGAGAAGGCCTTTGACAGGGTAAGTTGGGACTTCATGCGCGCCTCTCTGCAACAAATTGGAATGGGACCATCCCTCCTGGGTAAGATCATGGCTCTTTACAAAGATCCCTCTGCCTCGGTGAGAACAAATGGAGTGATGTCATCTCCCTTCCTCATAAGTAACGGCACACGCCAGGGATGTCCCCTATCACCGCTTCTATACATTCTCTCCATGGAACATTTGGCAATAGCCATACGGAATAATCCGGACATAAAGGGGATAGAATTCGACAACAGGCAATATAAACTGTCTCTATATGCAGACGATCTACTGCTACATCTAACCTCCCCCACTATTTCCTTTCCATCAGTGTTGAAAGAGTTTGAGCAGTTCGGAGTTGTAAGCAACTTTAAAATAAATTACACAAAATCAGAGGCCCTCAACTTAACCCTCCCGACCGGAGAGGTTGACAGGCTCAAAAGTAACTTCTCCTTTAAATGGCAGTCGGACGCCATTAAATACCTAGGGGTCCAGATACCAAATGATCTAACCAAAATATACAAGCTAAACTACGCAACTCTGATGAACAGGACAATCAACGACTTAAAGCAGTATGATAGAAGGTCCCTGTCGTGGTTTGGGAGAATTGGTGTGTTAAAAATGGATGTACTACCCCGTTTCTTATACATCTTTCAAACGGCCCCCATAGTCCCCCCTAACTGTTTCTTCAAAATACTAAAAACTGCGTTTCTTAAATTTGTATGGGGAGTGTCTAAACCGCGTATTCGCTATGAGACGCTGTCTTGCAGTAAAAAGAAGGGGGGTGCGGGATTACCAGATCTCAAGCTTTACCACTCATCAGCAGTTCTCATGAGAGCCCTAGATTGGGCCCATCACAGCGTGAACAAATTATGGGTCACTATTGAGAGGGGACTATCGCCCCTTCCGTTGGTCTCTCTGCCCTGGACAGGACCTCAACCCAAACGCATCCTTAAATCCGTACCCTTCCTGACGCAACACCTGTTCACAGTTTGGGACCGGCTGACCAAAAAATTCCCGTTAGCTCAGCGGCCGGGTCCTTTGACTCCTATTTTCGGGAACCCGGACTTTGCACCCGGAGTAGGGGTCTCGTCCTTCCTGGGATGGCAGGCAGAGGCAGATCCACGCTTAATGCACATCATGGGGAAGTCGGGCCTCCCAAAACTGGAAGAAATTAGAATGCAGTCCCCTGGGGTCCACGTGTCTTGGTTCCTTCACAGACAGCTGGCCAACTACATATCCTCCCATCGCCTGGGTAAGGTGAAGGGTTGCCTGCTGACGGATCTCGAGAGGCTTCTCTCTTCCGAGACACCTGTACCCCATGCCCTCTCCACATTGTATCAAACACTGATGAACAGTATACACTCGAACCCCCCGGGGTATATAGCCAGATGGGATAACGAGATGGGTCAGTCTTTCTCAGAGGAAGACCTATCTAAAATATTTAACTTGACACATAAGTCGGCTTTGGAGGGGGCGGCACAGGAGAGGAGTTTTAAGATCATTTCAAGATGGTACAGGTGTCCTACGGACATCCATAAATACGCACCCCAGACCTCAAGTAAGTGCTGGCGTTGCTTAACAGAGGAGGGAAATATGACGCACGTCTGGTGGGGGTGCCAGACGGTCAGATCCTTCTGGGAACAGGTCTTGAATATACACACTGAGACAACAGGCACGAAAGTAAACAATTCACCTCAATTAACCCTTCTTTCCCTAACTGAGAGCTCCATATCTATATACAAAAAGGGTTTACTCCGGCACTTCCTATCGGCAGCGCGGGCTGTTATACCTAGGCACTGGAAGACAAGGGAGACCCCTTCCCTGACAGAGTGGGTAGTGGAGCTGGAGCATATAAGGCGAATGGAAGAACTCATCCTGGGCGATAAAGGCTTAGTAGAAAAATATATTACAACTTGGGCCTGCTGGATTAACTTCCGGGAATCAGACCGCTTCCGAGCACTGATAAAATGAATAATTGTGGACCAAAAGCCGGTAACTGGCTGCACCCTAACTCAGCTTTGAGCCTGGGCTCCTGAGACAATAGTGTTGGGACCCCTGTTCCAGCTTAGGGCATTTCCCCTCCCCCCCTTCTTTTCCTTCTCTCCATCTCCCCCCTACTTCCCTCGGTTACTGTCACATTTTGTTACATCTCTGATATGTTACTGGTTTGTGCCATGCAGGATGACCCCCTCTCTGGGCAGTGGGGTGCGGGATTGGTGTGCCGGGCCCTGGGGTCTCGGTCTGTGATCAGCCGGAGGAGGGAACAGAGTTCGCTGCTCGCGGGCCGGGATGCCTTGGAGCCCTGTCCTGCCTGGTGGGCCGCAGAGTTGGACCAGGGAGACTTTGGTCCAGCATGTTATGGAGCCGTGGGCTCCCGCCTCACGGCGCACCACTCGGGTACCCCCAGAGTTACGAGAGCAGACATTCGGGTCTTGGGGCACTGCTATGGCACTTTGAAAAGTTGGTGCTCTTACTATGAGTTGCCTCGTTTGATGTAACGCTGTTCTATGTACAATATTTTTGTTTCTTCTTTCGAGCATCAATAAAAACAGATTAAACAAAAAAATAATAAAAATAAATAAATAATTTGAATAAACTGCTAATTCAATGCCAGAAGAGGTCACAGAATTATTTGAGATTTAAAAACAAAAAAACAAACACAGTTTAAAGAGAAGGAAAGGATCGTCCATTGAAATGTATGGGAGAGCGTCAGGTAGTGAGAGGTCATACCTGGCACTGTGAAAGGCTGAACGCCGGCGCTGTTCGCCGAGGCTGTGAAAATGATGAATCAGACGCTACATGGCGTTATCCCAGTCGCTAAACAGATTCTGCTTGATAAATGTGTAATTGCGTGCTTTGTCCGGCGTTCACCAGTCGCTACATGTCGCTACCTCTCATTAACCAGCCACTACCTGACGCTACCCCTTCTTGAATAAGGGCCTTAGTGAATCAAGGCCAAAATATGTTAAAAAACGCTCTAAAAACGCTACGAGTGAGAATTACACATCAACATACACAAGATTCTCGTCTGTGAAATTGGCTTTGAGAGAGATTCTCACAGCGTTCTCAATGGCTCTCACATCATCGGGAACAATACGAGATGCTCTCGATGGAGGCTCTGAATCATGTGAAAGCTCCGATACTGAAGAAAGTCATGTGTAATGTTCACACGGAGAGATAAAAAGGGGAAAGAATGTAGAAGGCTGTGAATCGACCCTAATGTGTTGATGCATATCTACTGAAAATAGAGTCCTAAGCCAAATTCAAGTTAGACTGAGGCCCTTATTTATGAAGGAATAGCGACAGGTAGCGACTGGTGAGCGGCCGGTAATGACGGGCCCCGCCACGAGAACGCCGGCTCCCCACCACAATCACACATTTATCAAGCCAATCCTGCTTAGCGACTGAGATAGCGCCATATGGCGACTCATTCATCATTATTCCAGCCTCAGCCCACAGCGCCAGCGTCCGACCTTGAACAGCGACAGGTATGACCTCTCGCTACCTGGCGTGCTCCAATGCATTTCAATGGAACAATCTTTAAATATTAATAATTAATTGTTATTAATGTTTTTATTTATTTTTTTTTTTTAAATGTGAAAAATTCTGTGACCACTTCTGCCATTTTAGATTTAATTTCAGAATTTAAAAAAAAATTGTACAGAATTGATATTACAGGTCTGATATTAATGTATTCATATTACTAAATTATTTAAAATACTTTTTTTTTTGGTTTCCAAAAATATTTTGGTTTGGGGGTTAAAAAACTACTTTTAACACACCGCCTCCAGCGCTCTGGGGTTTAAACATGCATTTCACAGCGCTTGAATTTTTTGAGCGTGATTTTTTGATGAATATGGTGGAAGCCGGTCGCTCTGACCAGTCGCTATCATGCGCACCCATACACTGCGAAACCTGTGAAATAGCGACTCGTAACCTTGTATTCAACATTGCGCCACACCGACTGAGTCGCTGTCAACAACCGAACAACGGCCAAGCTCAGCGACTACTAGCGGGCGCTGTGAAAATACCGCTACAGTCGCTCAACTGTCGCTACATGTCGCTATCAATAAATCAGCCTCCCCGTGTAGACACATTGCTTTGCCATTAGTTACACAAACGCAAGGCTTAAAGGCAATAACTAGGAAGTCTTGTTATTACCCCCCCAGTACCCACAAGCCATGTTTCTGGAATTTATTGCACACAGCAAAATTTACTTTGTAAAATCTAAAACATAATAGCTTTAGTTCATGAGTGTCTTACATTAAAAAGCAGAGAATGTAATTAGCACTACTTATTCTGAACAGCTTGTGCTTTAGTTTTATGGTGTGTTAACACAATATATTTTTTTTTACTTTTTTACTTAGTTTCCTTTACAAAACAACATCTTATACGTCTGTTTTACAAGTATTTAACACTGTAATGATAATAAACAGTATTGTTCCAGTGAGCTGTTCCGGAGTCTTAAAAGCTAAAGTTCTTATTTAGGTGACAGAATAAGAATGATCCAATTATTGATTTTTAGACTACCCACCTGCAGATTATAGCAACAGCAAAGCTTTCAGCTCCCTTAAATAGTTGAATTAACATAATACAATGATGCAGGTGCTAAGAATAAAAATATCGTAGAGACACTTCACAGTTTCTCCATGATTATAGCATTTTCTTTCACAGTAACATAACCTTTCTTTTATTAACTTGCTTAGAAATTCAAATCACGACCCTAGTCTAACTATATATTTGACTTCATGACCTAATAGGTCAAGAAGTCACCACTGGATGAAGCTTGTATTTACATTATTGGTCACTGAACTCATTTTGCATGACAACTGAAATTTAATGACATCACAATTAGTTCACAATAAAAGGACTTAAAAGCCACAGACCATTCATTACATTGCTAAGACTGAGAGCCCCTCTATGTTAGGAGTTAGAAACCCTCAACATTTTATTTAACACCCAATAAGGTGATCTCTTGCTTAGTACTATTAATAGTACTATTAGTAAAACTTTTTTACTGAAAAACCTTCGCATTACAAAAATATGTTTTGACCAAACAGGAAAGATGATTCATGACTAGCGCCAGGTATCGACAGATGAGCATCTGTACAGAGGTGCTTAGAGCAAGCGCTAGTAGACGCTGTGATCGGCTATTGGTCGCTGTAATAGAGCGCCTCAGTCGCTGTAGTAACCTGGCCGGCATCGATGAATGAGATGTATGTTGGGCGTTCTAACACCAGTACAGCGTCCGACTCTCAGTGACTCACACCATATTCAACAAAAAACAGACACACACAGCGTCATAAAGCATAGAGCGGCAGAAGCTGTGTGATTAAAGTCTGTTTTTGAACACATATCCACGGGTAACAAAGCGAAAACACATGGAATGATATTGTTGTAACATTGTGACATTAATACTTTAATGCCAGACCTATAATGACAATTCTACATAAAAATATAAAAAAATCAAAAAAGTTTTCAAAAATGACTTTTTCTAGGCCAGAAGAGGTGACACAATTATTTGAGAGAGAAAAAAAGATAGAAAAGAGAGAAAAAAAAAAACCCTGTTAAACAGAAGAAAAGGAACCTCCATTGAAATGTATGGGAGAGTGACAGGTAGCGACAGGTAATACCTGGCGCTCTGGAAGCCAGAGCACCGGCGCTATACGCTGAGCTGCCTGTATTGATGAATCGTATGCTACATGGCGCTGTTAGAGTCGCTCACCAGAATCAGCTTCATAAATGTGGTATTGCGTACAGCGCCCAGCGTTCACTAGACACTGCCTGCCGCTTACAAGGCACTACCTGCCACTATCCCTTCATGAATAAACCCCTATAAAGTCCTAGAAAGCACTGTTGAAATGCTTAGAGGCCGATTCATTAATAGCGCCAGGTAGCGACAGATGAGCACCAGTAGTGTGATTTTCACAGCACCAGCTAGTATTCGCTGTGCTTGGCCGTTGTTCGCTTGTTGAGAGCGACTCAGTCGGTGTGCGTTAATGTTGAATACGTGGTTAGGTGTCGCTGTTTCACAGGTTCCGCGCTGTATGGGTGCGCCTGACAGCGAATGGCCAGAGCGAACGGCTTCCAGCATATTCATTAACAAATCACGCTCAAAAATTTCTTGCGCTGTGAAATTCTTGTTGAAACCCCAGAGCGCTGGCGGCGATGGGTGTAAAGTAGTTTTTAACCCCCAAACAAGCATATTTTTTGATAAAAAATTAAACAAGTTTTTATAAACATTTTGTAATATGAATACATTAATATCAGACCTGTAATATCAATTCTGCACAAATTTTTTTTTTTTTTTTTACCTTAAAAAAAAATATAACATTGCAGAAGTGGTCACAGAATGTTTGCCATTTAAAAAAAAAAAAAAATATATTATCAATTAATTATGAATATTTAAATATTGCTCCATTGAAATGCATTGGAGAGCGCCAGGGAGCGACAGGTCATACCTGGCGCTGTGATGGGATTAGTAGCGGTGCTGTTCGTTGCAGTCGGCTACATGATGAATCCCGCGCTAGCTGACGCTCTCGCCGGCGCTAGCCTCATTTAGCATGATAAATGCGTGATTGTGTCCGCCGCCGGGCGTTCTGGAGTTGGTAGCCGCCGATAGCTGGCGCTACCTGGCGCTAGTCAGACACTACCTGGCGCTATCCCTTGATAAATAAGGCCCTAAGTAGTGGTGGGAGAGCACACAGCATGACCATGCTGCATGCCAGGTGAGTATAGGCTTTTCTAATGTGAATGTGATTTAATCCATGAAAACCCATTGGCATACTGCAATTGAAGCCTTAGGTAAAAAGACACAGGGCTTATTAAAACAAAAGTTGCAAAGAAATAATTTTCAGGTGCTTGGTACAAGCAACAATAGAAAACAAATATGTATATATAATATAAAGATTGAATACTAGTATTTTCCCAGACAAATAAAGCTATTGTTTCTGCATATTTTAAACAATTTCACTGAATTTGCTGTTTCATTTGTTTAGCAGGTCTTAATTATCCTCTAAGGATTCCATTACCCCAGTTGGGCTAATTATTAAGATATGGTAGCTTGATTTTAATGCATGTAGAAGAAACACTGTGTTTTGCTGACTTTACATTTTTATTCCCTCCCCCACAGAAAAAAAGTTTAGTAATTGACAAATACATGCACCAAAAATACACAAGCAACATCCTTTATAATTCCAAAATGGATTGCTTTAGGTGGAATATAAAAAAGTAACCAAGAAGTAATTGATAGAAACAATGGTCTGTATAAGTGGAATATATCTGGAGCATCAGACAGAGAGACCTCATTGGTTGCTTTGGTCAGTTACTGCTATTTTCTGTTGTGTATTAGCTGATCTCTGTTCCTAGTTGTTCAAATTACATAAAACACTGTGTTGCCTTAAACATGATGACAATTTATTATTCTATTTAAGGCTAGTTGTCAACTTTAAAGGTGGGGTCATGATCAAGATTTCATGAAGCAAGTTTTAATCTGGGTACTCTGAGATGCTCTAAATTGGCTTATATGGCACTGTTCCCCTGGGGCACAAGGTGGAAAGGAATGCATGTGTGCCTAGGCACGGGCTTTAAATGAGAAAGCTCACCAAGATGCATGCTGCAATTCACATCCAAATATGCACCCAATCATTTTCCCAATAAGGTAAAGCCTGAAAGCAACAGCAGAAACAAATAGCATAGTCCATAGGATGCAGCTGTTTTCAAACTTTCAAGAAAAGAATCTTACCTCATAGAAAATATGAAGCACCTCACCTGTAAAAATTCCACATCCCATGTGCAGGTACAATGTTCAGAAAAAATTAGAACATGTTTTTTTTTAATATAATTGCATTATACTGTGTTAAAAGGACTGTATAATAAAACTGAAAACTTAAACTCAAAATAATAACAAAAAAAAAAATGAAAGAAATATATAAATATATTCATCAATCAATATATACATAAATGAGTAAATAAATAAATAATTTATAACATTAATAAATACATACATAACTATATACATATATACATTATTAAATAAATATTATCATCAATAAATACATGTATACATAAATATATACATATATTAATAAATACATACATAAATAAATTGATACAAATAATACATTTTTTAAAGGTTTCAGAGGTTCAGAGGGCGGGGGGGGGGTGAAGGTGGATGTGGAGGTGTAAGTGGAAAAGACGGAGGGGGTGGATGTGACAGAGGTGGAGGAGGAGAAGGGAGCAAATACTTTAATCACTTAATCAGGTGCTGGCACAGCCAAGTCCCATGGGATCCACATCTTGTTTATTTTAAGGAATGTATGCATATCCATGTTGGCTGTGGATAGGCGGTGATGACACCCCCTGTGGTGCTGAAGACAAGTTCTGATAGGACATTTACCACAGTTTAGGTCAGCACATCCAAGGCATAGATGGCAAGCTCTGGCCACGTGTCCAATTTAGTGACCCAGAAATTGAACGGGGAAAACCCATCACTCAGTAGCAGGACAGGTAGTCATCCACATGCAAGTGAAAGTCTGCCTCCTGGTACTTCGACGATATCAGTTCATTTATATGAATTGTGAGGTGACGCCAGTGCCCCTGCTGCGTTGTCAACTTACTGCTCCTTCTCCTCTGGTCTTGTGCATCCACTGAGCCCTCAAATACAGCTGTCCACTATTTTGTACTCCCTCATTTTGCAATCCTGCACCAGTATCAAAGAGTTGATGTTGTCCTTAAAGCAGGGATCCAGCAGGGTGACCACCCAGAAATCGTCACTGTGGACTGTCCTCAGTGTCAGGTGTCTCCTCCTCCTCTTGCTTCTTCCTCCAGCCACGCTTTAGTAAATGGCCGTTGGCTGTGCTGGGTGCCACCCTGCTGTGAGAGAAAGTCCCCCTCCTCCAAAACTGTCCACTAGGAAGAAGAGTATGAGAAGGAGACAACAGGAGGCACTAACTGATTTCCAGGAATCTTGGGTGGTGGAAGCATATGCTTTCTGCCTCGGTTCCTACCACCACTACATTGACCCACTGGGCAGTTAGAGAGATGTAACATCCCTGCCCATGCTTATTTGTCCACGTGTTAGTGGTGAGGTAGACTCTGGAACTAATGGCACTGCCCGGGGCACATCTTATTTTTTCCACAACCTAATGGTGCAGGGCAGGGATGGCCTGGCAAGAAAAGTACTAGCAGCCTCCACCATCAGACCTTTAAAACTGCCCATCTCCACAAGGCGGAATGGGAGCATTTCAAAGGCCAGCAATTTGGAAATGCTCGCATTCAGGGCCAAGGCTTGTGGTTAGGATGGGCCCACCTTCCGATTTTTCTACAAAGTTTGTGGGATGGAAAGCTGAGAGCTTCCCTGGGATTGTGTAAACTGGCTTGGTGATGGTGGTGTTGCAGCTGCTGCTAGAGGTGGGGGTGGTACCCACATCCTCCCTTTGAGGAGAAACAGGTGGTCTTGTTATTGGAGAGGTGGTGGTAGTGGCAACCAAAGCAGCAGAGGGAGTCTCAGGTATTTCTATGTTTTTTTGGGGTTTCTGCCACTGCATTTCATGTTTGGATTGCAGGTGTCTGATCCTGGATGTGGTGCTGAGATTATTAAGAATCTTCCCTTGTTTTAGGCACTGATGGCACAGCTTTCAAATGACCTGTGTCTTGTCTGCTGTGGACGGTTTGAATAAATGGCATGCTGGTTAGATCCTCTTGGCATTCTCAGTCCCTGGGCATGGTGGACAGTGGCAACAACGGGCTGACCACTGACCACTCGCACCCTTCTCCCTCTTCTTCTGGCTGCCTGGGGCTGTGTGACCACATCACCACTTCCTCCAAACTCGGATGTCCTTCAGACTACGTTGGGTCTAGGACTTCATCATCACTCTGGCATCCTCTTCCACAGACTCCTGCTAGCCTCCCTCTCAGCCTCAAGGTTTCAGAAAGCTGCAGCAGTCGACATTGGGGTTTCATCATCTTTAAGGGTGCCCTGTGATGGCCTGCTGGCCACATCCTCATCCTCCAACATAAGATGTTGTGCATCTGGGAACCCTAGGTCTGCAGCTGGGACAGGGGAGAGTGGATGGCCCATGATATCCCAGCTAGGCGTGTCATCATAGAGCATTATTGACTCCATGAGGTGTGGCTGGGATGGCCATGCTGCTTTTAAGGGGGTGAGGTGGAAGGCCCAGCACTCCCGGCAGAAGTGGAGGGGGAAGACTATCTCATGGAACTGGTACCACTGTGTGCCATATAATCTACGACTGCCACAACTTGTTCTGGCAGCAGTATTGGGGCCTACAAAAATGCAATCCAAACCCTGGCACGCAAGGCAAGGATGATACTCGTCCTCTCCTTGCAGCATCATCTCCATTACTAGAAACAGCGGCAGCACCATGGCCACGTCCATGTACCTTATTTGCTGCTTTTTGCATTGCTAAGAGACATGCAGTTACAGCGGACCCAAATGGACAAATAAAAAAAAATACAAGAAAATGCCCCTTATGAGCCCTGAACCAGTGGATACTCCACTAACAATTGGTATCAAAGAGCACTGACACACCAGTGCTGTGTACACTTGGTATAAAAGAGCACTGATCCTCAAAGTGCCCTGAGCTATTGGTATAAAAGAGTACTGATATACAAGTGCCCTGAATTATTGGCATTTAAGTTTACTGACCCCCCAAGTGGCCTGAACAATTGGTTTGAAAGATTACTGACCCCCGAGTGGCCTGAACAATTGATATTAAAGAATACTGGCACACAAGTGCCTTGAACTATTGGTGTGGAAGAGCAGACACACGAGTGCATTGAACGATTGGTATGGAAGAGCAAATACACCCAAGTGCTATTACAGAGTACTGACACTCAGGTGGTATTACAGAATACCGACACCCGGTGCTGACATCCAAGTGCTGTTACAGTGTACTGACACTCAGGTGCTATTACAGAGTACTAACATTCAAGCACTATTACAGAGTACTGACATGCAGGTGCTATTACAGAGTACTGACATACAGTTGCTATTACAGAGTGCTGACACTCAAGTGCTATTACAGATTACTGACACCCAAGTGCTATTAAAGAGTACTGACAGTCAGGTGCTATTACAGATTACTGACACCCAAGTGCTATAACACAGTACTGACACACAAGTGCTATTAAAGAGTACTGACAGTCAGGTGCCATTACAGAGTGCTGAAACCCAACTTATCTAGTTCTCACTCCTGCCGCTTTCCTTGACTAAATGTCCTGAAAAGGACAACACTGTGCTAAAAACCCTGACTCCAGATGCTTTAACTATAAAAATGTTCTTAAAAAATAAAGCCCCGACTGTCCCTCAGCAGCAGCACCGCTCCCTAACTATTGCAGAGTGAGCAGCAGCAGGAGGGCATGTTCCGCAAGGCCAATGGTGGGGAGGGGAGGAAGAAGGTTGATTGGCTGCTATACGAGGATGGAGCACAAGGGGCTAAGAGTATTTACAATGTCAACGCCAACGAAACTTGTTCATTTGCGGGCTGCTAGCCAATCAGCAGGTCACATTCCTATCAGCTCTTTCTTTCCTCTTTGAGTTCCGATAAAAGTGACACAAATAAGGGACTGATTATTAACCTAAAGCTGATATTTAAATTCTAGCTCCAGGCTACCAACTCACATCTTTTAATTCTGTAGTCTGTGCTCAAGATGTATCCCCTCTTTATTCACCTTATATGTCTATCACTTTGAAACCCTCCCCCAGGGCGCTCATAAAAACTCACCTTTACCCGCAACAACGCTTGCGCGGGCTCTTATCCAATGAGAGCTGTCTGATATGACTACATCATTCGGCAGGCAGCTCATATTGTTTACAATGGAGAGCACCCTGTCGCATCCTCAGCGTTGTGCGTGCCCCATTCAGATGGCTGGGCCAGGAGTGTGTGCTCCCTATTCTAGTTAATGAGAGCCACCTGCCGAATGACAAGAGCCTGTGCATGCACCATTGCAGCCTGGACAGGTACGTTTTTTCTGGCTTATTTAGGGGTTTCACAAAGCAGGGGATGACCAAGGTCATGAAAACAAAACACAAGAGAGTAGGGATGAGCGAATCGATCCGGACGAACCCGGATTCGTTCCGAATTTCATGGAAAATTCGATTCTGAACGAATCCGAATTTCCCTGCGATTCGATCGATCGAAGTTTTCCTTTAAACATTTATTTCAATTACAGGCATTCTAAAATGGTGGATGAACATGTCCAGACATATCCTCTGGGGCAAGGTATCATGGGTAAGTCACATGCAGCCTATCAGCAGCCAGGAAGCCCGGTGACGTCACCGTGCTATAAAAAACGGCGGCCATCTTGCTTGTGCGCATTTCAGCCTTGCATTGCGGCCAGAGCACAGCTCATTAGAGACAGGGACAGAGAGTTAGAGATAGGTAGGGAGAGTCAGAGAGGCAGACAGAGAGGTAGACAGAGCCAGGGAAAGATAGGGAAAGATAGGGAAAAACCGGAACCATCCAGCCAGGGACAGCTTAGAAGTGACAGTGAAATTTTTTTTTTTTCATTAGCCAGATCAGTTTTCAATTCGATTTCAGTTCTTTGTGCTGTAAATCTGCCTTGCCATTGTGCATGCCATCTATGCAGTGGCTTATTTAACCCTATCTGTTACACACAAGCATTTATCATAATATATAACTGGATTAGTTTAAATATTTTTTGGTCTGCCTTTAACAAAAAAAACACCAGCCCACCTGGGTATCCCAAACTTGCACTTAGCAGCCTATCTGTTATACTAAATACGCTTGTTCATCCTTCATGGGCTTAATCAAAGTATTGCATTTTGAATTAGTTTTTGGTCTGCCTTTAACAAAAAAAACACGAGGCGCAGGGCATCCCAAACCTTCTCTTAGCAGCCTGTTATACTAAATACGCTTGTTCATCCTTCCTCAGCTTAATCAAAGTATTGCATTTTGAATTGGTTTTTGCCCTGCTGCCAAAACACTAGGCCGCAGGTTATCCCAAACCTGCACTTAGCAGCCTATCTGTTATACTAAATACGCTTGTTCATCCTTCCTCAGCTTAATCAAAGTATTGCATTTTGAATTGATTTTTGGTCCGCCTTTAACAAAAAAAACACTAGGCCGCAGGGCATCCCAAACCTGGACTTAGCAGCCTGTTATACTAAATACGCTTGTTCATCCTTCCTCAGCTTAATCAAAGTATTGCATTTTGAATTGGTTTTTGGTCTGCTTTTAACTAAAAAAAAAAAAACAGCCCACCTGGGTATCCCAAACCTGCACTTAGCAGCCTATCTGTTATACTAAATACGCTTGTTCATCCTTCTTTAGCTGAATCAAAGTATTGCATTTTGAATTGGTTTTTGTCCTGCAGTCAAAACACCAGCCCACATGGGCATCCCAAACCAGCAAGTCACCCTATCTTTTATACTAAATAAGCTTGTTCAGCCTCAGTTTTATTAAGCTATTGCATTTTGAATTGGTTTTTGTCCTGCTGTCAAAACACTAGCCCACATGGGCATCCCAAACCAGCACATGTCTGTTATACTAAAGAAGCTTCTACAGGCCCTTTTTTTAATTTTTTTTTTTTTTATATAGAGCTGTAATAGATTATATAGTGAGGTAAATTCGCCATTTTGCACCATTATATACATTATATAGAGAAGCCCACTGTGTAAATCTGAGGAGCAATAGTTTATACAGTATTGTGAGGTAAATTCGCTGTTTTGCACTATTATATATATCAACCTAAATCCCTGTGTAAATCTGAGGAGCAATAGTATATATATTGTGAGGTAAAATTGCCATTTTATAGAGCAGGCCCTGTCTGAAAATCTCATTTTGCAATCTATGTTATATTGTGAGCTAAATTCGCCATGTTGCACCATTCTTTAGAGTGGCCCTCCTGTGTAAATCAGAGCAGCAATAGTTTATATTGGACAATACATTTGCCTTGTTTTGCACCATTATATGGAGCAGCCCCTGAGTAAATCTGGGAGGGGGGGGGGGCAATAGTTTATATTATGAGGTAAATTCATGGTTTTGCACCATTACATAGAGCAGTCCCTATATAAACCTGAGAAATAGGTTATATTGTATGGGTTAAATCTGCTCTTGGTTTTGTAGCATTCTATAGAGCAGGCCCTGTGTAAATCTGAGGGGCAATAGCTTATATTGTGAGGTAAATTTGCCATTTTGCAACATAATATAGAGCAGCCCAGTTGCCATCTAAATCAACTACTGGCCGGGCAGGACAGCTTTTCCAGGGCAAACTCTGCTAGTTGCGGCCACAAGTCAAGTTTGGCTGCCCAGAAGTCCAGCGGATCCTCAAGGTGTGTTGGCATGGTCATGTCAAGGTATCACATGACCTGCTGGTTCAGGTCCTGCTCCAGGTCTTCCTGCTGCTCATGAGTAGACTCACTATGCGGGTGTAGAAAGCTACTCATCAGCGACTGAAGACTGAGGCTGCTGCTGATGGAGCTGCTGCTGCTGCTGCCACCCCGCCGGCAGCCATGGCAGTGGAAGGTGAGCGCAGAGGTCCTCCCGAGTCAGACCTGCGAGAGTATGGACCATGACGCAGATAGACAAGCGCCCAACTGACTATGTAGGATGTCTCTGTAGTAGGTCAGTTTGTCCTCCCTCTCAGTGGTTGTAAAAAATGCCCCCATTTTGTGCCGGAAGTGAGGGTCCAATAAGGTGGAGAGCCAGAAGTCATCCCGCTGGCAAATGGAGACAATTCTGTGGTCACTACGCAAGCACATGAGCATGCTTCGTGCCATTTGTGCAAGTGACTCGGAGGGACTACCTGTCTCCATCTCCACTGCAAACTGCCACGGTGTGTCTGGGTCCTCTGTCTCGCCTTCCTCACAACCCTCTAGCTCCTCTGGCTGCTCCTGCTCCTCCTCTCCTGTCAGATGACTAGATAAAATGGTCATTTTGTCAAACCTAAACTGTGCTTCGCTGTGCCCCACCCCCTCCTCCTCCTCCACTTCAGCCCCCACAGGCTTCATGTGGCTGTGAAATGTATGCGCTATGTCTCTAGTGCCCTGACCAGCCATGGTTTCCAACATGTGTTGTAGTACAAGAAGCAGTGGAATCTCATCGTTCATCTCATAGTCCTGGCGACTGACTAATAAAGTAGCTTCCCCAACGGGCCTGAGCAAACGGCAGGTGTCACGTATGAGCTGCCACTGGTTTACATTGAAGTTACACAGGGGAGTCCCCCTATCCGTTTGGATCATCAAGAAATCCGTGATGGCTTTTCTCTGTTCCTATGTTTGATCCTGCATATGGAGGGTGGAATTCCAACGGGTGGAAACATCGCAAACCAGACTATGTTGGGGGATACCATTCTGATGCTGAAGCTCAAGAAGGGTGTGCTTGGTGGTGTAGGAGAGCCTGAAGTGCATGCAAAGTTTCCTTCCCGTTGTTAGGATGTCTTTCAGATGGGGGGAAGACTTCAGAAAACGCTTGACAACTAGATTGAACACGCAGCGCAGACAAGATGTTCTTCCCAGTGGCAGTCACCATGAGTCCCATTTGCCGTTTTCGTGGAGTAAGCCATGATTTCATGTATTGAGTTCTCATTTTTAGCAGTTCCTCCCATGTGTGACTCTGTTGCTCAAGGCAAACCATGTGAAGAACAGCGTGAAACCGCTGTGTTCTGCACACATGGTAGGCTGGAAGGGCACTGGGAAAAAAAAATAAAAAATAAAAAAAAAAGAGAAAAAATAAATATTTAGAAAAAAAGTAAAAAAAAGTAAATAAAAAAATGAAAAAAAAAATGTGTACAAAAATTCACAAAATATTAAAAGGCAATTGAAAATAAAATATAAAATAATATATATATATATATATATATATATATATATATATATATATATATTTCTAAAAAATACAAAAATATAAAAAAAAAGAAACAATACAACATTAACCAAACAAAAAATGTTAATACATTTTATATGTTACTGTGTTATTATGTTATATGTTATTGTTGCTATGTTATATGTTATTATATGTTATTATTATAAATATGTTCAAATAATATAAATGTTAACTATTAATATGTAATTGACAATATTCCACTTTTCTCTGTGACACCATTGCTAAGTGCAAGTGCACTGTCACAGGCACAAAGGCCTAGGAGTGTGGAGGCCACAGCGGAGGGACCTGTCCAAGTTGCTTTTGTGGTTGTGCAGGAACCACAATCACCCAGTGGTCCTAAAAGGATATTTATTGTCCCTGACCATAGTTACAGCTCCAGACGTAGGCACTGCTGTGCACTTTGGTACACACTGACAGGCTAAAAGACTGCTCCACCTGCTCCAATCAACAAAATTGTACAGGGCTGGTACTGCCTTCTTCGCAAAGAAATGACAACACGGGACTCTCCACCTCGGCTCGGCACAAGCCATCAGTTCTCTGAAAGATCCACCAACTCAAAAGGGAGGGACTGCAGCACCAGCAACTTATACAGGAGCACATTTAGCTTCTGCACGTTGGATGAGTGGGCACATACTGTTGTCTCTTGGACATGGCTTGGCAATGGATTGCTGGCGGAATGACTGACTCGGATTAATTGGAAGAGGATCATCTGGAGCGACAGAGGATGGGTATGACACACAGGAGGTGGTGGAGCCTTGGCTGGCTGGAACAGAGAGCGGTGTGCCACTGGGTAATGCAGCAGGCTGGACCACCACTTTGGAGCCAACTCTCCCAGGCCGCTTTATGGTGACGCTGCAAATGTTGATGCAGGGCTGTGGGTCCAACATTGGGACCCTGGCCACACTTCACCTTCTGCCTACACATCTTTCACATACCCATGTTAACCTCCTGCGGATGCTTGATGAAAAACTGCAACATGGGCTTGTAGCTGCCAACAGTCCGCACTAATTCACTGATGCTGCTGCCGCCACCGCCGCCAACTCCAGGGACCCTCTTCCACTACCTCCTGGGAAGATAGCCTGCCGCGCGAGGGGTCTACCCCGAGTACATTTGCCTCCATACTTTCCCCTTCTGCCACCATGCTGGCCTCTAAATCTGTCACTCTCCATCACTCCAAGCCTTTAAAAGTGCCCTCAAAACTCACTGATGTCCTCCTCAGGTTCCTCAACAGTGTCTGCTTAAGGAGCCAAAACGCTTGCAACAACTCCTCCCACGACACTCTCCTTATCACTACTTGCCCGCCTAGTGGAAGAGGCGGCAAGTGTCTCCTCCACTTCTTGGATGGGCAGTAGCTGCTGATTTTTCTGATTATCAGATCGTCCTCACTGAATAGTGGAGCTGAACCCAAAGCATAACATACAACAGACAGTTGACTGGGGGTGTCAGATGTCACTTGTGATGCAGTGGATGATCGTGTTAACCAATGGATGACGGCAGATGGGTTGCTGTTCAAGACACGACCGCTAGCTGATCCCGGGAGATCAGACCTCTCACTGAGACTCCTGCTGCCACTCACCCCTATTTTGCAGAGTCCTCTGCTTGATGAAATGAGGCCTTATATGTTACTATGTTACTAATATGTTACTATGTTACTAATATGTTACTAATCTGTCACTTTCCATGTTTTTTTTTTGAGAGACTGGCCTGTGTGGAAATGAATCAGGCATGGATCAGCCAAGATTTCCACCCACCAATGCCTGATGCATTAGAGTAGATTGATGATGGGGCCAGACCAACACTAAAGAAATATGACCGTGCAAAACAGATTTAAGGCGCTGCTCTCCAGTTACAGACATTCCTCCACATCAGACCACAAGTAATTATTGAGAAAATGGTTTACGTTACTCTTACTTTTTATTAATATTCTTCGGATAAGATATATTCTTCGAAAATCTGTATATGTTCTCTTCATGCTGCTGCCAACTCCAGGGTGTGTCTTTCTGGCAATGTTTGGGCTCCTGCTGCTGCTTGCAACTCCAGGGTGTGATTCATACAATTTTTGGGCTCCTGCAGCCAACTCCAGTGTCTCTTTCAAGCTATACTTGGGCTCCTGCTGCTGCTTGCAACTCCAGGGTGTGATTCATTCAATTTTTGGCCTCCTGCAGCCAACTCCAGTGTCTCTTTAAAGCTATGTTTGGGCTCCTGCTGCTGCTGCTGCTTGCAACTCCAGGGTGTGATTCATCCAATTTTTGGGCCCTGCAGCCAACTCCAGTGTCTCTTTCAAGCAATATTTGGGCTGCTGCTGCTGCTTGCAACTCCAGTGTGTCTTTAGGCCAATTTTTGGGCACCTGCTGCCAACTCCAGTGTCTCTTTCAAGCAATGTTTTGGCTCCTGCTGCTGCTTGCAACTCCAGGGTGTGATTCATACAATGTTGGGCTCCTGCAGCCAACTCCAGTGTCTCTTTCAAGCTATGTTTCGGCTCCTGCTGCTGCTGCTTGCAACTCCAGGGTGTGATTCATCCAATTTTTGGGCTCCTGCAGCCAACTCCAGTGTCTCTTTCAAGCTATGTTTGTTCTCCTGCTGCTGCTGCTTGCAATTCCAGGGTGTGATTCATCCAATTTTTGGGCTCCTGCTGCCAACTCCGGTGTCTCTTTCAAGCTATGTTTGGGCTGTTGCTGCTGCTTGCAACTCCAGGGTGTGATTCATCCAATTTTTGGGCTCCTGCAGCCAACTCCAGTGTCTCTTTCAAGCAATGTTTGTGCTGCTGCTGCTGCTTGCAACTCCAGGGTGTGATTCAGCTAATTTTTGGGCTCCTGCTGCTGCCAGCTCCAGGGTGTGTTTTTCAGGCACTATAGGGGCCCCTCATAGTGATGCCACCTCAACTCTCTGCAATTTTGCCGCTCTGCGATTCTATTAGCGATGCCTCCGATCCGCATGTGATAATTATTTACAGTATTATTTCACTAACCCAGCACGCATCCTATGCGTGTTACAGCAAGGCAGAATGGTTTACACCCTATTGAGTCTCTACGAGGCTCAGAAATAGCCGTTTTTAATAGCGATTCATCGCGAATAAATTCGGGTCGAAAGATTTTTGTCGGAAAATTCGGCGAATCAGTCGAATCGAATTTCTCAAAATACAGAATAGAAATACACAATAAACCTGCTTACCCATTGTTTCTCCTATGCTGCACGCCAAGTGCTGAGCTTAACAGAAGTCTTGAAAAGTATTCAAGAGTTCAAGATAACATACCATTCTATTGTTAAATAAATGCATTTAAATGTTTATATAGTGCATATGAAATAAAACCCTTTTCACAACACTGATATGTACTCCAGGTGTGCTAAACTGCTGCTAACCTTCAACGTAATAACTTGTGATACCACACATAGTTTTGCCGTTACAACTAGGGATGAGCGAACCGGTTCGGACGAACCGGAATTCGCTCCGAATTTCAGGGAAAATTCGATTCGCCATGAACCCGAATTTTCTTGGGTTCGTGCCGATCGAATTTTCCCTGAAATAAAAAAAAAAAATTGCCGGCATGGTGGGAGCCGTCAGGCCGGCTACGCTGTCAGCTCCCACCATGCCGGCATTTGTTTAAAAAGCAAACACTTACCTACAGGACGCGTCATCAGAGGGCGCCGGCCTCCACGCTCCGACCATGCAGGTAAGTGTTTGCTTTTTAAACAAATGCCGGCATGGTGGGAGCTGACAGCGTAGCCGGCCTGCCCGCTCCCACCATGCCGGCATTTTTGCTTAAAAAAAAAATGCCGGCATGGTGGGAGCAGGCAGGCCGGCTGCGCTGACAGGCGTAGCCGGCCTGCCCGCTCCCACCATGCCGCCATTTTTTTTTTCAGATGAGCGATTCGTGAAAGTTCGATTCGGGCGAACCCGAATTTCCTGGGGAAATTCGGCGAACCGCCCGAATCGAACTTTCAAGAAGTTCGCTCATCTCTAGTTACAACCCATGGCATCAAATATTTAACCTCTTAGTTTGTCTTATATTTACCCCAATATTTTTTAATTTAATCAGTGCATGAAACTACTGTAAATGATTATAATATTTTCAAATGTTTGATTAACATTTATGTTATGTATATTGTACTCAATATGAAAGATAGATTCATACATGCACTATGCTTTACTGGAATAAATTAATTAATTCAATATGATTATCTTTACCAATCAACACTCCCATGATACCAGTACCACAATATAGTCTGTTCTAATGCACACACTTTCCTATAGCAATTAATACAAGAACTCAAACATCTACTTAAGCTTGAATTATTGGCTTGATGCTTACAAAATTCAATCAATCAAATAGGTTATTTGAATCTATTCATTGTTTCTCATTAGATTCCATACATTCTTATTTTCCATTTGTGTTAAAACTGGTTTTGTCATTTTTACAAATCAAGCATGAAGGGATCATTGCATCTAGTAAAAAGTTTTAAACCTGGTAAGATAAGTGGAATGCATCAGTAAAAGTTAAGTGGAAGGGGATTCCGTGGTGACTGATTCACTATTAACGCCAGGTATTGCCACATGAGTGTCTTTATAGCAGCGCTTAGAGTGACCACTAGTAGTCACTGCAAGCGGGTTTCGGGCACTGTAACAGAGCGCCTCGGTTGCTGTAGAAACCTGGCCGGCATTGATGAATGTGATGTATGTCGGGCGCTCTAACAACAGTACAGTACAGTAGCAAGCGAGAGATAGCACCAGCTCAGTGTGTCCGGCACTCGGCGCTCAACACCATATTCAAGAAAAAACTACCCACACACAACTTGTCGCTCTAAAGCAGGGAGCTGTAGCATAGAACGCCAGACGCTGTGTGATCCGGCCGACGGATCTTATCAGTACGCGGGCAAGCTACACTCCAGGGATACTTCACTTCCCCTCCCTCCCTTTGAGACATCAATCGGCCTAGACACATTGAGGGTTTGGTGAGAATCTTGCCTGGCGTCTCCTAAATACTTGATATACATTGTTTTTATGTGAGTGCATTTTTAACTTAATCAGTGCACATGATTAAAACGATATTACGCTAGATTTTTCTATTTGGTTTTCCTTTCTATGTGGTTTGTCCAATCTGGGACAATTTTAAAAGCCAAAGTGGGATAAGAATATCAAATCGGCTCTGTTAATAACAAGAGAGGAATGGAATATTGAGGATCTAATAAGGCATTCAAGCACACCTCCACCTGTTAAAGCGGGGACCAGAATATTTAACCGGCTCTCCTATCCAATTAGAGAGGAATAAATCATGGAGGATTTTTAATAAGGCACTAAAGCTTATTATTATCTGGTAAGAGTATTTTGAAGGAGGTGGTGGGCACCAGATTCTCATCACCAATTTGCTGTTATATACACGTGGTGGAATTTGCTACAGTGTTTTGAACATTCCTGTGATAGAAGGTAACTAAAATCCTTGGCCTTAGAGGATACTCTCAGATTGGGGAACCACCCCAGAAGCTTGGGCTGTTAAATACTTGTTTGAAGCCCAGAGCGCAGGAGACGGCGTGTTTAAAGTGTGTTTTCAAGCATCTGTCAACTAGTAACAAAGCAAAAACATATGGAATTACATTGTAACAACATTGCAACATGAACACTTTAATGCCAGACCTGTAATGTCATTTCTGAGAAAATATATAAAAAATGAAAACATTAAGAAAAAACTGCTATTTCAATGCCAGAAGAGGTCAAAGAATTAAAAAAAAAAAAATATGTTTAAAGAGAAGAAAAGGATCGTCCATTGAATGTATGGGAGAGCGACAGGTAGCGAGAGGTCATACCTGGCTGTGCAAGGCTGAACGTTGGCGTTGTTCGCTGAGGCTGTGAAAATGATGAGTCAGACGCTACATGGCGCTATCCCAGTCGCTAAACAGATTCTGCTCATAAATGTGTAATTGTGTGCCGTGTCCGGCGTTCACCAGTCGCTACCTGTCATTAACCAGCCACTACCTGACGCTATCCCTTCTTAAATAAGGGCCTAAAGTGCTAGACGCAGACTCAATACCAAAGGTGGATGGAAACAGCAGAGATATTCAACACACACTCTCTTCTGGCAGTTCCCAGGTGTATTCAGGACATTTTGAATACAATGAATTACACTTATTAGTTTAAGGTAAATACACATTGGTTTCAGTGTAGAATATGAATGCTTGATAATGTGTTTTTTGTAGATTTTTAGGACATGTCAAATTTTGAATTCATTACGCCATAGTCTGCCATTTATAACATCACAGGCTGTCAAATGTTTACCAGTTATTTTGTAGTATGTCCACTTTAGTCCAGCAATTCATGGGTACTGCTCAGACAAATAGCTTCTAACAGGTGGAACACAACCCACAGAGTGACTTAAAAGTGAAGGCCTGGAGGTGAGGTCAATATGTGCTGACTGCGTACAATGTGAGGCCACACCCACCATTTATGAGTGCGACCATGTATGTGGAGGAGTAATATCTGTGGTTATAGGTAAGTCAGTGGATGGCCCAACTAGGTATGCAGTGACCCTGAATGTTTTTATGGAAGGGGGCAGTGTTAAATGTTATATAGAAATTTCTATTAAATATTACATATGAACTCAAGTGTGACAGACATGGTTTTGTCATTTTCACATTGACAAATCAAGCATGAAGGGATCATCTCATCTAGTAAAATGTTTTAAACCTGGTAAGATAAGTGGAATGCATCAGTAAGAGTTAACCAATTAAACTGAAACTCATAACCATAGCCACAGGTTAGTCACTCAAGTAGAAACACATCTTAAAAACCTGTCAAACCTGACAGCGTAGAGCTTTTCACGAAGTGTGACAGGATACCAGATTGCATAAAGAAATAATGATTGGGACTAGTCATAAATTTATATATTACTATTTAAAGATTTAAAGTGCCCTGTCATTATAGGAAAATCATGTTATAGTAAATGAGTTTTATTTTGTAATAGAACAATGAATGGGGGTTCCACGTTGCCCCCCAAAAAACCCTACTTAACAGAGGGGTGAGGAGCCTGGGTAGTTGGGGGGGGGGGGGCTTGTTCACATGAGTCTGCTCTTCATATGTGAGTGCCTGCTTTTGTTTTTTGTCATATCTTATTTATGGTCGGCTCACTTCTTACCTGGTGGGGCCTCACTGTTTGTATAGGTAGGTTTATACAGTGGGTTTTTTTAGGTTATTAGTTCCAGACAGGATTGTTCACTTCTTTATATATTTCTTTGGGTTTATATATATATTGATGTATTGTGGGTACACTTTATGAGATTATTTAATTTATTTTTTTATGTATTTTTTAACAAGCATAATATTGTTCTTCACTTGTATTATAATTGTACCACTTATAGGGGCAGGATTTCATGAATGGTTTTTCAGGACTTATGTTATTGTTTAGCAGGCCTGTATCTTTGGTAGCTGTGCAGGAGAGCCCATGGGCCATCATTTAGAGGGGTCTGTTTGATACTTTTAGAGCAGCGGTGCTTGGATTTTTGCCCCCCCCCCCACTTTTCCCCCTCCTCTTTATTACTTGTTGTGTATATATGTTTTTTAATGTTTTTTTAAAGATTGTCCTATAGTATTGTTGTAAATAAATGTAGATATATTAATAAAATTTACTATATTTCACATTTTTGATCATCTTTAGTGGTGCTTCTGTTAAGTAGGGTTTTTGGGGGGGGGCAACGTGGAACCCCCATTCATTGTTCTATGTATGTAACAGGTTAGTCTGTTGTAGCCCCGTACAGTTAGCACACTGGTTGATAATTGATTATTGAAAATTGTTGGTGCGGTCCCCCCTTTTTCTTGTTTTATTTTGTAATGATAATGGATTTTGGCATCTTTTAAACATAATTGGATATATTTGAGTTCACATTTTTTTGACCAATGCCAGGTGGTAGAAACCACAAGAAATGCTGTGGGCAACTAGGAAGTCAACTGAGGAAAAAATGACCCGCCTAACTGTAGAATTTATACTTTACAAATACTTTCCGACAGAACGGACACATGGGTGGCTATGAGTAAACTGAAAGAATAATAAAGGCTTTTTACCTTTTTTTTTTTAGCCCAACAGAGAAACCAAACAAAAAAATTAATGAGGACATAGAACATAGAATACAAAATATATAGCCCTACGGGGTTTCTATAACAGCTCCTCAAAAACCTGGTGTTCTAGTTCTTTTTTTTTTCTGTTTCAACACTGGAGAAAAGGGTGTGGGTGGGTAAGGCGTAATTTCCCTCTAAGAATCTCTTGCGTTACATCTACAGTTGCAGGATTCATATGCAGGAATCAATAGCCGTACCCAGTTTGCCCAAAACCGGTATGGAAAAAATTCTTGAACTTTAATCTTAGAAGGGAACAATCTAAAGGGAGTTGCTGCAACAATCAGGGTAGAGGCCTATATACTGAGAGGGAAAAAAAAGAAACCACAAGAAAACCATAGAGCTTGCTCCTTTGCAAATAGCCTGCTATCAGTTTTTGTTGTATCAGAAGAGCCGAACATGTTGCAGAAGCAGCATGCTAGTATTTTCCGTTATTGTTTTCCAAAGACTGGTGTATGTATGATTCACTGGCTTTCCAAACACCCAAATAACAGCCCAAGAAAACTAGTGGAGGTGTCACCATTTGAAGGTAATTTTCCTCTTGGCACCCCACTCTAGTTACCACTATGCCCTCCCATACCATTGGAGCTCTCAGCACCTCTTTTCTGCCCCATTTTGTGTCTCCCTCTCTTCTGTATTTGGTTAACTGGTGGTGTGGATGTACAACACAAGCTTTGGTGTTTAATGCATGTCCTAAGTTATGTTTTTCAAATAAGCCTCTGGGAGCCTCTGCTAAAAAGCTGAAGATGAGAAACAGTTTGACCTTTCAGGACAACCCTAAACATACCTTCAAATTAACAAAAGATCTGAGTTTTAGAATAGCCCAGCCAAAACCCAGACCTGAATCCAATTGAAAATCTGTGGGTTGACTTAAGAAGAGGGTTGTACATAGGAGGTGTCCTGATAGATATGGATATGGAGTGCTTTTACAAGGAAGAGTGGGCAAAGATTGCTAAGTCTAGATGTACCATGTAGAAAGACTTCTCCTACAAATTACTAAATTATGTCAAAATAAAAAGGTCAAACAAATGATTAGTTTAAAGTGGACCAAAACCCACCCTGGAGTCTATGAGACACCCAGATTCTGGATGCCCCGCTAAGTAAAACTCCCCAGGTTGCACACTAAACTCACTTTCTGGGCAAGATTTTCATACCAGCGCTGTGGGTAAGAGATGTGCAATGCGGGTGGAAGGTAAGTGAGTTGTTTTATGCCCGAGGGCACTCTTAACCTGAGGTCTGACAGGAAAGTCCACAATGTGTACTGTTCCTAAAAGGATTAGCGAGGTGAGAGATTTTCCCCTTTACTCAAAGGTGTATCTTCAGGTGAGACAGTACCACTCACTTTCCTGTTATCTTCTCAACTTCCTTAAACTCCTCTAAGGAGCCGTATTGCTTTCTTAGATGATTTCTGCCCTCCTTGGCTGACACATCTGGAACTGAAAAGCCCCCCTCTGCATTGCAGACTTCTTGGGAGAAGCATCTGCCTTACTAGATGTTTCAGGACTTCGTTAATCCTGTTAGTGGTTCTCTCCCCCTTGGAGAGCTCCCAGTGATAGAAGGGTTTGAAACTGGTTCCACTTATTCTAACCATAGCTACAAGACCAGAGGCTCATGTCCTGTGCAGCATGTACAACATGAAACCTTAGGAACAAGGTCGGGTACATGCCCTCTCTGGACTAGTCAAGGAGTAGGAGTAGTCAAGTAGGGGTACCACTATTCTGGGCCTGTCTCCCCTATCTTGGCAGAAATCATTTCCAGGGCAATTGTGACTTTGGCTCCCTAGGTAACTTTTGCATGACCACATTATTGCACTTCTTTTTCTCTGCAGTGTGAGTGTAGGTTCACCTTTCTAACATAAATTCATGAGGGACTGTATTCTGGCTTTTGGTATGGTGTACAATTAACTGGAATGCCATAGGATGGGGGTACCAGTACAATCTCTCTACAGCAGAGCCTTAGTCGTATCCAGGTTTCTGAGTACCCCTTGCTTCTTTTTTTGAGGATCATCTCTGCTTTGGAATTATAAATCCTATCTTTTTCCAGAATACATTTGTATAATCACAGATATTTATGTCAAATCCCCTGTTACAAAGTAGGAGCTTTAGCAAAAACCCGAGGTGACAAGACAACAAAACTGAGACTTCATAAAACTGAGACAATATTGGAAGGAGTCCTGCTAATGCTTGCTTAGTAATATGCTAATTGATCTGGGTCAAGGATATTTCTTTAATTGCATCTAGCTAGATCCATACTGGTTTTGCCCAAATACAAATGATGTCTGGATTTTGCAGCAAATCAGATTGGAATTGTAAATAAATCTAATTGGATACCAGGATCAGGTCATTCTTGAAGCTGCCACTAAAAAACAAGCTGTTCTAAATCTCTAAAGCTTAGAACAAGCAATCTTGGCTGACATTTTTAGAGAATCTCTTATTCTTTACAGCCAGATGATGAAAATGCTCTAGCAGCCTAACGTAGTCTTGTTCAGCTGCAATCCCTGCCTCCTCCTCCTCTAAAGGACCAAAAAGCCAGTTAACAGAGAGTTATAAACAGGGTCCCAGACTCCCAGAGTCACAGGGCAGACTCCCAGACTGCAGACTCATGTGGGTTTCTGATCTCCTCATCATTGCTGAGGAGTTGATAGGTTGCCGCTTACACCAGCTGCAGCGTCTAGCCCACTGGCCACGTCTGTCCCTCCTACAGTCTGCTATGCTAGTTTGGAATGGTGTTCCCTGCCACCCCCCATCTTTCTGGGGGCTTTCTATCTCTTCTGTCCGGAAGGGGGAATGCGTTTCCAAATGACTACAAATGCTAGCGCAGGAGACAGCCGAATTAGATCGTCTCGAAGTGCATGCATCAAACTTTATAGCAAGTGTTACCAGCACTGAAAGGCTCAAACTCTTACCAAACGGCGGAGGGTAAATGACATATATAATAAAATCCATTGTTGTTCACACGCTCATCAGCTTAAGCATTATATATACTCTGGTTGTTCCTTTAAGGCTCAAAGGATGATACATGGGAAGTCAAATCCACTATTCCGTTGTTTCCAGCAGGGGTATGGTTAAAATCCCCACAGACAAATTGAGCATGCAAGAGAAGCACAACGAGCAATGCAATGCAATAATGCTGAACCAAATGTGTTTGTATAAGACAGCCGAATTAGAGCTTCCCGAAGTGCATGCATCAAACTTTATAGCAAGTGCTCCCACCACCAGAAGGCTCAAACTCTTACCAGACGGCGGAGGGTAAATGACATATATAATAAAACCCAACGTTGATCACACACTCATCAGCTTAAGCATAAGATATATATACTCTGGTTGTTCCTTTAAGACTCAGAGGATGATATATAGAAAGCCAAATCCACTATTCTTTTCAATGCTCAAACGTTGCTTCCAGCAGGGGTATACTTAAAATCCCCACAGACCAATTGAGCATGCAAGAGAAGCACAAAGAGCAACCTAGTGCAATAATGCTGAACCAAATTTATTTGTATAATAAAAGTAGATAAAACACTCACAAGTGTAGGTAGGTAAAAAGCATAAAAGATCCAAGCCAGGTTGAAATCAGTAACTCTCACCGCACATGAACAGCATATCAGACTTCCAGATTTCCTCAATGTTCAATGCTCAGGTGGAGGTACAATGCAATAGTCCCGAACACGTTTCGCCGTGTCCTGCGGCTTTAACAAGGGTGTAAAACAAAGATAAGAGGACATCTAATATCCTAAAATGTGTGGAAGGGGTGTGCGCATCCACTGCAGCCAGCCCTAAGTAAAACAATAGAGCACACGCACCTTACGTCCATGTGTCTCACCTTCCATCTGGAAAGCCAATTGGAAAGGCGGGAGGGTGTCAGCAACACAACTCACATCAGGCCACTCCCCACCGAGCTGAAAAGCAAATTAACCCATTACGGCAGGCCATATCTAAAAAGTAAGTTAAATTATACTATTACATTTGCTCGACACTAATTGTAACTCTTTTTTGACGTTTAGTCCGGCTTTAAGGCGTATTTATTTTTTTAAACTGACCTATTAAAACATAAGAACTATTTAAAAACACACAAGAAAACTATAATACTCAGTATTATTATTATGCAAAATTTTTTAGAAAATCTGCAATAAATCTGTTGGTAGCACGGAACATAAAAATGCCTTTAAATCTACTTTGTTCTTGTTTTTAAAATTACCCATCTCATATGTAACACTTTTATTATAAAACTCAGCATGGTTCCAGCATTAAATTGCTTCTTATCTTTATATAATCGCAAGCACTGCCACAGTCAATGAATATTTAACCAAGTAAATTGTGTTATATATATTTTCTAACCTTTCTTATATTTTTACAACAAATAAATATGGGTTATAACAATGATTTTTTTCTGGAAGGGTTGAGTTTTGAGATACTTTCTTACTCAGCACAAAATAAAGTAAAATAAAAAATAACTTTCTTATATTTAAAGAGGAGCAGCCAGGAGTAGTTTGCAACCACGGGAACACTCTCCATTCAGCTTTGCTTACAGCAATAAGCTCAGATCGGCAAAGCAAAAGGAATGTGCGCCAGTAATTTGTCAGTTGCCCCCCACATGCACCATGGGAGAGAAGGAATCTAGTGGGATATACAAGACTGGGCTGCCCCAGTCAGGAAGAAAAAAACACCTGCCAACTACTTCATTGGCTTCTGCATGTTAACCTGCCACGTCTTTTGGGGGATCTTCAACTGCTGCTGCATATCACCTCATCGCCTTCTGCATTTACAGTGGACCAACACCCAGGACTGTGTGAAACCCCCCAGAAAGCCCCAAAAACTCACCTGTCCCCGCTCCCACGTGACCGCTGCAGCCAATCCCCGCCGACGGACAAGCGAGGTCCGTCGCCGGACAAGCGAGCGCGCCCGCCGCCGCCTCCCGCTCGTCACTCTTACAGGGAGCGCGCCCTCGCCGGCCATTCACAAACGTCCGACTCGAGTGCGCGCCCTGCTTAAGGGATGCGCGAGTGACGGCGGCTCGTGCATGCGCCGCTGGATCGAGGAGCAGGTAGGGATTTTGGGGCTTTCTGGGGGGGGTTCACACAGCGGGGCACCCCCGATCGGGGTGCCCCACAGGCCCGATGCTGATCGGCCCGGGAATCTTATAGATTCCTGGGCCGATCAGCATCGGGTGTTGGTCCACTTTAAGAGTGAATCATCTCCTCAAGTCAATGTCAGGGGCCCCTGAGTTGGCATCCTCCTGGAGGTATTTAATTATTATCTATATACCCCGGTATACGTGCACAAATTACATTGTGTTGTTATATTGTGTGTGGTTCATTCATACTTGCAAGTTAACGTTTATTACATTATTTTGCTTAGACAACTTGATCTTTTTCCAAAAAATGTGTTTCCTATTTGTTGCAAGGGCGTAAGCCCAGGCACACCAAACATTAAACCCACTCTTTCACTTAGTGAAGGTTCAGCTTCATTTTGTTACCAACAGGTTAGCGCCATAGTCTGTATAGAGTAGAGTGTTTACCATCACACCCCCCAAAAAAAACTACCCTACAGTGATAAAACAGGCAAAGTCAATTGTTAGCTCATTGTGTCGGGCAACTTTTAGAAATGTCCTAAGCTGTTTTCCATTTGTTAATTGAAGAAGAAGAAATGGCTAGGATATCGAGGGTCATAGTTTTACCTCCTGATTTTTCTTTCAAAGCATGTGGATATGGCCCTTTGCTCTGTGATGCTGCATAATAATTAGTATAATAATTAGCATAATGGACAGGGCCTAGTTTCAGACCAGGAAGTTCCATGTGCTGTAGTGATTTCCTATAGAAATCGTTGCCGCATTATTGATCGCGTTTGTACATTGAAAGCACTTGCCATTCAATAGAATGGAATCAATATCCCAGCCACCTTGAAAATGCGGAAGGTAATGCTTTTGCAGGGCAATGTAATCGTTGTGCAAACACCAAATGCTGATGTGAAAGCACCCATAGATTACTCTGAAAAGCATTTCACTGGTGATTGCAGGGCAATCGCACACATCCACCAATCTCAGTTCCTGAAAGGAGCCTGGCTGTGCTCCTTCCCATTCTCCCTGTTGCTAGGTGACATTGGATGCCTAGACTAGCACTCTCAGACATACATGCACACACTCACACCCACAAATACTTGCTCCCTCCCGCATGCATGCACTCCTAAAGGCACATGCCCTCACACAGATGCGCATGCATGCACTCCTGCACTCCTGCACAAAAGTGTCCACTACCAGACACATATGCTTGCACCCCCAGATGCACATAAGCTCACTCCCACACACCTGCAAACACTCCCAGACCTCTATGCACACACTCCCACACACATGTGCACATTTCCAGATGCTCCAGATGCTAATGCACACACTCCCACACTTATAGACGCACTCTCTGAGGCACATGGGTGCACACTCACAGATGTAACTTGATGCTTCATTTGTCTAGCACATATTGTTGTAAATGGAGCTGCCTGAAGCTCCTGTAATACTGCAGAGGGACCACTGACATGCCAGCAGAGACAGACTGACATGGTTCTGTGTGCCATAATTCTGTGTGCTCCATAGCTCCATAGTTGTGTGTGTTGTGTGAGCCGAGTTCCACCAATAACCAGTGGCAGACTTGGGCCAAAACTTAGCCTGGTATTTTACTGGGCCCTGGCCAGCTCATGACCAGCTTGTGGCATTCATTCTGAGTGGACTGTACATTGTACATCCTGGATCTTTAACAAAGTGTGCACAAGTCTGGCAGAAATGGATATAGCAACAACTGATGCAAGGTAGTGAAGTTTCAGTATTGTTGGGGCGCAAGTTGTAGGGATGGGTATTGCTTCCCATAGTCATGATCCTGAGACTATAGCATTGGGGGCAGAATATAGGATGGTATTCCTTGGCAAGGGAGTACAGTACAGAGGGCTGATGGGTAGACTAGGCAGGCAGGAATTGGGTGTGGGTGTTGCAGTCCCACTGGCCCAAAAGCAGTGTGGTCCACATGGAATTCTCCTGGGCCCCCTTGGCTAGTCTGTCCTTTCCCTGGCACTGTATGTGGTGCACTTTTATATTTTTCAATGACTTCTGAAGGAGGGATTCTGGGTTCAGGAGCGTGGGTGCCCCTGCACCACCCAGGTGAAATGAAGCATGAGCAGCTGATTAGTTGGATGGCCATGCATGCCCTGTGGCACTGCTTCAAAGTTGAGGTTAGTTCCTCACCTCACTATGACACTCCAGAGGGCTTCTGTCTCACTGTTCCAGACAAGCCATTCTGCCTGGACTGGGCACAGCTAATCAATAGACAGCCCTGCTCACATATTCAACCCATTGCCCCAACCTGCACACTTCATGTCATTTTAAATTCTGAAGTTTGTCTGGGATCCTCGTAAGGTCTGTAAGGCATACCTTAGAGGAATCCTGGAATCTCTTTACAAGCCAAACACCGAAAAGAGCCATGAATCTCAGAAGTTGGGTGACTCTCGGTAAAACCCGCATGAGTTGACATGTCTGCATTTGGAGCATTGTTGAGAATGAATGGAATCAAACTACAACCTACCTCCAAAAACAGAGGAGAGGCACATGGGACAGGCCTCAGATGAGATCCTTGCTGACTTATCATTACCATTACCCGGATTGACCCTTTAATAGATTTTCAATTGCAGAAGCAATAGGAGACAGTACCAGTTCTTTTAAAGAACTAGATACAGTATTTTATTATAGGAATCTGGAAGTAACAGTGTTCCAAAGGAAAAATAAAACTTGACAATTCTCAATTCGGAGCTAAAATTTTTAGGGGCCTTATTTAAGAAGCACTAGTGCCATACAGTGACACACAGCGCTTGTAGTTTTGCTGCTGTGCCATCTCAGTGCTCCATTTATGAACCAAAAGACCTGGAGCACCACTCAGTGCCTAATCTATCAATTGTGCTGGTTTCTGTTTTATCCCCAGTGCTGTGAGACTGACATTTTTACTTACATATTGGCCCTGGTGTTCTGCATAGGGATGAGCGAATCGATCCGGACGAACCCGGATTCGATCCGAATTTCAGGAAAAATTCGATTCGGATCGAATCCGAATTTCCCCGCGATTCGATCACTCGAAGTTTTCCTTTAACATCCATTCATTTACATTTACAGGCATTCTAAGATGGCGGACGGGACATGTCTGGACATCTATCCCGCGCCAGTGCAAGCTGGGGCAGTCACATGCAGCCTATCAGCAGCCAGCAAGCCCGGTGACGTCACACAGCGGTATTTAACGGCGGCCATCTTGCTTTTCCTCATTTCTCTATTGCATTCGTGACAGACAGAACGCTGTGTAGCTGAGGCAGTTAGACAGGCTGGAGACAGGGACAGACAGGGACAGGCTGGAGACAGGCAGGAGACAGGCAGGAGACAGACAGGAGACAGACAGAAAGCCAGGGAAAGGTAGGAAAAACGGAGCTGGCTGACAGGGAGATTTTTTTTTTTTCATCCAGCCTTTGTTAGCGTTTTCAGGCTGCTTATAGTAACTAACTGTGCATATATACTGAACTGATCTTAAGTCTGCTGTGAGGCATCCCATTCTGTGACTAAAGCAGCCTCTGTTTAAGACCATATAAGCATTTGCTCTTATCATATTTGAAATTAGCCTGATAAAGACACTTTTGCTGGGCAAAGCACTACTGGACCCTGCCAGGTCCATTCCTGCCCAGGGCATCCCATTCTGTGACTACAGCAGCCTCTGTTTAAGACCATATAAGCATTTGCTCTTATCATATTTGAAATTAGCCTGATAAAGACACTTTTGCTGGGCAAAGCACTACTGGACCCTGCCAGGTCCATTCCTGCCCAGGGCATCCCATTCTGTGACTAAAGCAGCCTCTGTTTAAGACCATATAAGCATTTGCTCTTATCATATTTGAAATTAGGCCTGATAAAGACACTTTTGCTGGGCAAAGCACTACTGTACCCTGCCAGGTCCATTCCTGCCCAGGGCATCCCATTCTGTGACTACAGCAGCCTCTGTTTAAGACCATATAAGCATTTGCTCTTATCATATTTGAAATTAGGCCTGATAAAGACACTTTTGCTGGGCAAAGCACTACTGGACCCTGCCAGGTCCATTCCTGCCCAGGGCATCCCATTCTGTGACTAAAGCAGCCTCTGTTTAAGACCATATAAGCATTTGCTCTTATCATATTTGAAATTAGGCCTGATAAAGACACTTTTGCTGGGCAAAGCACTACTGGACCCTGCCAGGTCCATTCCTGCCCAGGGCATCCCATTCTGTGACTAAAGCAGCCTCTGTTTAAGACCATATAAGCATTTGCTCTTATCATATTTGAAATTAGGCCTGATAAAGACACTTTTGCTGGGCAAAGCACTACTGTACCCTGCCAGGTCCATTCCTGCCCAGGGCATCCCATTCTGTGACTAAAGCAGCCTCTGTTTAAGACCATATAAGCATTTGCTCTTATCATATTTGAAATTAGCCTGATAAAGACACTTTTGCTGGGCAAAGCACTACTGGACCCTGCCAGGTCCATTCCTGCCCAGGGCATCCCATTCTGTGACTAAAGCAGCCTCTGTTTAAGACCATATAAGCATTTGCTCTTATCATATTTGAAATTAGGCCTGATAAAGACACTTTTGCTGGGCAAAGCACTACTGGACCCTGCCAGGTCCATTCCTGCCCAGGGCATCCCATTCTGTGACTAAAGCAGCCTCTGTTTAAGACCATATAAGCATTTGCTCTTATCATATTTGAAATTAGGCCTGATAAAGACACTTTTGCTGGGCAAAGCACTACTGTACCCTGCCAGGTCCATTCCTGCCCAGGGCATCCCATTCTGTGACTAAAGCAGCCTCTGTTTAAGACCATATAAGCATTTGCTCTTATCATATTTGAAATTAGGCCTGATAAAGACACTTTTGCTGGGCAAAGCACTACTGTACCCTGCCAGGTCCATTCCTGCCCAGGGCATCCCATTCTGTGACTACAGCAGCCTCTGTTTAAGACCATATAAGCATTTGCTCTTATCATATTTGAAATTAGCCTGATAAAGACACTTTTGCTGGGCAAAGCACTACTGGACCCTGCCAGGTCCATTCCTGCCCAGGGCATCCCATTCTGTGACTAAAGCAGCCTCTGTTTAAGACCATATAAGCATTTGCTCTTATCATATTTGAAATTAGGCCTGATAAAGACACTTTTGCTGGGCAAAGCACTACTGTACCCTGCCAGGTCCATTCCTGCCCAGGGCATCCCATTCTGTGACTAAAGCAGCCTCTGTTTAAGACCATATAAGCATTTGCTCTTATCATATTTGAAATTAGGCCTGATAAAGACACTTTTGCTGGGCAAAGCACTACTGTACCCTGCCAGGTCCATTCCTGCCCAGGGCATCCCATTCTGTGACTAAAGCAGCCTCTGTTTAAGACCATATAAGCATTTGCTCTTATCATATTTGAAATTAGGCCTGATAAAGACACTTTTGCTGGGCAAAGCACTACTGGACCCTGCCAGGTCGATTCCTGTTGGGGCATCCCATTCTGTGACTAAAGCAGCCTCTGTTTAAGACCATATAAGCATTTGCTCTTATCATATTTGAAATTAGCCTGATAAAGACACTTTTGCTGGGCAAAGCACTACTGGACCCTGCCAGGTCCATTCCTGCCCAGGGCATCCCATTCTGTGACTACAGCAGCCTCTGTTTAAGACCATATAAGCATTTGCTCTTATCATATTTGAAATTAGGCCTGATAAAGACACTTTTGCTGGGCAAAGCACTACTGTACCCTGCCAGGTCCATTCCTGCCCAGGGCATCCCATTCTGTGACTAAAGCAGCCTCTGTTTAAGACCATATAAGCATTTGCTCTTATCATATTTGAAATTAGGCCTGATAAAGACACTTTTGCTGGGCAAAGCACTACTGGACCCTGCCAGGTCGATTCCTGTTAGGGCATCCCATTCTGTGACTAAAGCAGCCTCTGTTTAAGACCATATAAGCATTTGCTCTTATCATATTTGAAATTAGCCTGATAAAGACACTTTTGCTGGGCAAGGCACTACTGGACCCTGCCAGGTCGATTCCTGTTGGGGCATCCCATTCTGTGACTAAAGCAGCCTCTGTTTAAGACCATATAAGCATTTGCTCTTATCATATTTGAAATTAGCCTGATAAAGACACTTTTGCTGGGCAAAGCACTACTGGACCCTGCCAGGTCGATTCCTGTTGGGGCATCCTATTCTGTGACTACAGCAGCCTCTGTTTAAGACCATATAAGCATTTGCTCTTATCATATTTGAAATTAGGCCTGATAAAGACACTTTTGCTGGGCAAAGCACTACTGTACCCTGCCAGGTCCATTCCTGCCCAGGGCATCCCATTCTGTGACTAAAGCAGCCTCTGTTTAAGACCATATAAGCATTTGCTCTTATCATATTTGAAATTAGGCCTGATAAAGACACTTTTGCTGGGCAAAGCACTACTGGACCCTGCCAGGTCGATTCCTGTTGGGGCATCCCATTCTGTGACTAAAGCAGCCTCTGTTTAAGACCATATAAGCATTTGCTCTTATCATATTTGAAATTAGCCTGATAAAGACACTTTTGCTGGGCAAAGCACTACTGGACCCTGCCAGGTCCATTCCTGCCCAGGGCATCCCATTCTGTGACTAAAGCAGCCTCTGTTTAAGACCATATAAGCATTTGCTCTTATCATATTTGAAATTAGCCTGATAAAGACACTTTTGCTGGGCAAAGCACTACTGTACCCTGCCAGGTCCATTCCTGCCCAGGGCATCCCATTCTGTGACTAAAGCAGCCTCTGTTTAAGACCATATAAGCATTTGCTCTTATCATATTTGAAATTAGGCCTGATAAAGACACTTTTGCTGGGCAAAGCACTACTGGACCCTGCCAGGTCGATTCCTGTTGGGGCATCCCATTCTGTGACTAAAGCAGCCTCTGTTTAAGACCATATAAGCATTTGCTCTTATCATATTTGAAATTAGCCTGATAAAGACACTTTTGCTGGGCAAAGCACTACTGGACCCTGCCAGGTCCATTCCTGCCCAGGGCATCCCATTCTGTGACTAAAGCAGCCTCTGTTTAAGACCATATAAGCATTTGCTCTTATCATATTTGAAATTAGGCCTGATAAAGACACTTTTGCTGGGCAAAGCACTACTGGACCCTGCCAGGTCGATTCCTGTTGGGGCATCCCATTCTGTGACTAAAGCAGCCTCTGTTTAAGACCATATAAGCATTTGCTCTTATCATATTTGAAATTAGCCTGATAAAGACACTTTTGCTGGGCAAAGCACTACTGGACCCTGCCAGGTCCATTCCTGCCCAGGGCATCCCATTCTGTGACTAAAGCAGCCTCTGTTTAAGACCATATAAGCATTTGCTCTTATCATATTTGAAATTAGCCTGATAAAGACACTTTTGCTGGGCAAAGCACTACTGGACCCTGCCAGGTCGATTCCTGTTGGGGCATCCCATTCTGTGACTACAGCAGCCTCTGTTTAAGACCATATAAGCATTTGCTCTTATCATATTTGAAATTAGCCTGATAAAGACACTTTTGCTGGGCAAAGCACTACTGGACCCTGCCAGGTCCATTCCTGCCCAGGGCATCCCATTCTGTGACTACAGCAGCCTCTGTTTAAGACCATATAAGCATTTGCTCTTATCATATTTGAAATTAGGCCTGATAAAGACACTTTTGCTGGGCAAAGCACTACTGTACCCTGCCAGGTCCATTCCTGCCCAGGGCATCCTATTCTGTGACTAAAGCAGCCTCTGTTTAAGACCATATAAGCATTTGCTCTTATCATATTTGAAATTAGGCCTGATAAAGACACTTTTGCTGGGCAAAGCACTACTGTACCCTGCCAGGTCCATTCCTGCCCAGGGCATCCCATTCTGTGACTACAGCAGCCTCTGTTTAAGACCATATAAGCATTTGCTCTTATCATATTTGAAATTAGGCCTGATAAAGACACTTTTGCTGGGCAAAGCACTACTGGACCCTGCCAGGTCGATTCCTGTTGGGGCATCCCATTCTGTGACTAAAGCAGCCTCTGTTTAAGACCATATAAGCATTTGCTCTTATCATATTTGAAATTAGCCTGATAAAGACACTTTTGCTGGGCAAAGCACTACTGGACCCTGCCAGGTCCATTCCTGCCCAGGGCATCCCATTCTGTGACTAAAGCAGCCTCTGTTTAAGACCATATAAGCATTTGCTCTTATCATATTTGAAATTAGCCTGATAAAGACACTTTTGCTGGGCAAAGCACTACTGTACCCTGCCAGGTCCATTCCTGCCCAGGGCATCCCATTCTGTGACTAAAGCAGCCTCTGTTTAAGACCATATAAGCATTTGCTCTTATCATATTTGAAATTAGGCCTGATAAAGACACTTTTGCTGGGCAAAGCACTACTGGACCCTGCCAGGTCGATTCCTGTTGGGGCATCCCATTCTGTGACTAAAGCAGCCTCTGTTTAAGACCATATAAGCATTTGCTCTTATCATATTTGAAATTAGCCTGATAAAGACACTTTTGCTGGGCAAAGCACTACTGGACCCTGCCAGGTCCATTCCTGCCCAGGGCATCCCATTCTGTGACTACAGCAGCCTCTGTTTAAGACCATATAAGCATTTGCTCTTATCATATTTGAAATTAGGCCTGATAAAGACACTTTTGCTGGGCAAAGCACTACTGTACCCTGCCAGGTCCATTCCTGCCCAGGGCATCCCATTCTGTGACTAAAGCAGCCTCTGTTTAAGACCATATAAGCATTTGCTCTTATTATATTTGAAATTAGCCTGATAAAGACACTTTTGCTGGGCAAAGCACTACTGGACCCTGCCAGGTGCACTCCTATTTGGGGCATCCCATTCTGTGACTAAAGCAGCCTCTGTTTAAGACCATATAAGCATTTGCTCTTATCATATTTGAAATTAGGCCTGATAAAGACACTTTTGCTGGGCATAGCACAACTTGTCCCTGCCAGGTGTACTTACTGCTGGTTTTTAGGGCATCCCATTCTGTGACTACACCAGCCTCTATTTAAGAACCTAACCATTTGCACCTATTCTAATTGAAATTAGGCATGATAAAGACACTTTTGCTGTGCATAGTCTTACTGCTGCCTGCCAGGTGCTCTCTGGTTTTTGGGACATCCCATTCTGTAACATACCATTAGCCTCTGCATTTACTGTAAGCTGCACAGTTATTTAAAGAAATTTGGCCTGTATGAGCCTGCTAACACACTGCTGCTGTGTGCATATATACTGATCTCAAGTCTGCTTGGGGCATCCCATTCTGTAACATACCATTAGCCTCTGCATTAACTGTAAGCTGCACAGTTATTTAAAGAAATTTGGCCTGTATGAGCCTGCTAACACACTGCTGCTGTGTGCATATATACTGATCTCAAGTCTGCTTGGGGCATCCCATTCTGTAACATACCATTAGCCTCTGCATTAACTGTAAGCTGCACAGTTATTTAAAGAAATTTGGCCTGTATGAGCCTGCTAACACACTGCTGCTGTGTGCATATATACTGATCTCAAGTCTGCTTGGGGCATCCCATTCTGTAACATACCATTAGCCTCTGCATTAACTGTAAGCTGCACAGTTATTTAAAGAAATTTGGCCTGTATGAGCCTGCTAACACACTGCTGCTGTGTGCATATATACTGATCTCAAGTCTGCTTTGGGGCATCCCATTCTGTAACATACCATTAGCCTCTGCATTTACTGTAAGCTGCACATTTATTTAAAGAAATTTGGCCTGTATGAGCCTGCTAACACACTGCTGCTGTGTGCATATATACTGATCTCAAGTCTGCTTGGGGCATCCCATTCTGTAACATACCATTAGCCTCTGCATTAACTGTAAGCTGCACAGTTATTTAAAGAAATTTGGCCTGTATGAGCCTGCTAACACACTGCTGCTGTGTGCATATATACTGATCTCAAGTCTGCTTTGGGGCATCCCATTCTGTAACATACCATTAGCCTCTGCATTTACTGTAAGCTGCACATTTATTTAAAGAAATTTGGCCTGTATAAGCCTGCTAACACACTGCTGCTGTGTGCATATATACTGATCTCAAGTCTGCTTTGGGGCATCCCATTCTGTAACATACCATTAGCCTCTGCATTTACTGTAAGTTGCACATTTATTTAAAGAAATTTGGCCTGTATGAGCCTGCTAACACACTGCTGCTGTGTGCATATATACTGATCTCAAGTCTGCTTGGGGCATCCCATTCTGTAACATACCATTAGCCTCTGCATTAACTGTAAGCTGCACAGTTATTTAAAGAAATTTGGCCTGTATGAGCCTGCTAACACACTGCTGCTGTGTGCATATATACTGATCTCAAGTCTGCTTTGGGGCATCCCATTCTGTAACATACCATTAGCCTCTGCATTTACTGTAAGCTGCACATTTATTTAAAGAAATTTGGCCTGTATGAGCCTGCTAACACACTGCTGCTGTGTGCATATATACTGATCTCAAGTCTGCTTTGGGGCATCCCATTCTGTAACATACCATTAGCCTCTGCATTTACTGTAAGCTGCACATTTATTTAAAGAAATTTGGCCTGTATGAGCCTGCTAACACACTGCTGCTGTGTGCATATATACTGATCTCAAGTCTGCTTGGGGCATCCCATTCTGTAACATACCATTAGCCTCTGCATTAACTGTAAGCTGCACAGTTATTTAAAGAAATTTGGCCTGTATGAGCCTGCTAACACACTGCTGCTGTGTGCATATATACTGATCTCAAGTCTGCTTTGGGGCATCCCATTCTGTAACATACCATTAGCCTCTGCATTTACTGTAAGCTGCACATTTATTTAAAGAAATTTGGCCTGTATGAGCCTGCTAACACACTGCTGCTGTGTGCATATATACTGATCTCAAGTCTGCTTTGGGGCATCCCATTCTGTAACATACCATTAGCCTCTGCATTTACTGTAAGCTGCACATTTATTTAAAGAAATTTGGCCTGTATGAGCCTGCTAACACACTGCTGCTGTGTGCATATATACTGATCTCAAGTCAGCTTTGGGGCATCCCATTCTGTAACATACCATTAGCCTCTGCATTAACTGTAAGCTGCACAGTTATTTAAAGAAATTTGGCCTGTATGAGCCTGCTAACACACTGCTGCTGTGTGCATATATACTGATCTCAAGTCTGCTTGGGGCATCCCATTCTGTAACATACCATTAGCCTCTGCATTAACTGTAAGCTGCACAGTTATTTAAAGAAATTTGGCCTGTATGAGCCTGCTAACACACTGCTGCTGTGTGCATATATACTGATCTCGAGTCTGCTTTGGGGCATCCCATTCTGTAACATACCATTAGCCTCTGCATTTACTGTAAGCTGCACATTTATTTAAAGAAATTTGGCCTGTATGAGCCTGCTAACACACTGCTGCTGTGTGCATATATACTGATCTCAAGTCAGCTTTGGGGCATCCCATTCTGTAACATACCATTAGCCTCTGCATTTACTGTAAGCTGCACATTTATTTAAAGAAATTTGGCCTGTATGAGCCTGCTAACACACTGCTGCTGTGTGCATATATACTGATCTCAAGTCAGCTTTGGGGCATCCCATTCTGTAACATACCATTAGCCTCTGCATTAACTGTAAGCTGCACAGTTATTTAAAGAAATTTGGCCTGTATGAGCCTGCTAACACACTGCTGCTGTGTGCATATATACTGATCTCAAGTCTGCTTTGGGGCATCCCATTCTGTAACATACCATTAGCCTCTGCATTTACTGTAAGCTGCACATTTATTTAAAGAAATTTGGCCTGTATGAGCCTGCTAACACACTGCTGCTGTGTGCATATATACTGATCTCAAGTCTGCTTGGGGCATCCCATTCTGTAACATACCATTAGCCTCTGCATTAACTGTAAGCTGCACAGTTATTTAAAGAAATTTGGCTTGTATGAGCCTGCTAACACACTGCTGCTGTGTGCATATATACTGATCTCAAGTCAGCTTGGGGCATCCCATTCTGTAACATACCATTAGCCTCTGCATTAACTGTAAGCTGCACAGTTATTTAAAGAAATTTGGCCTGTATGAGCCTGCTAACACACTGCTGCTGTGTGCATATATACTGATCTCAAGTCTGCTTTGGGGCATCCCATTCTGTAACATACCATTAGCCTCTGCATTTACTGTAAGCTGCACATTTATTTAAAGAAATTTGGCCTGTATGAGCCTGCTAACACACTGCTGCTGTGTGCATATATACTGATCTCAAGTCTGCTTGGGGCATCCCATTCTGTAACATACCATTAGCCTCTGCATTAACTGTAAGCTGCACAGTTATTTAAAGAAATTTGGCCTGTATGAGCCTGCTAACACACTGCTGATGTGTGCATATATACTGATCTCAAGTCTGCTTTGGGGCATCCCATTCTGTAACATACCATTAGCCTCTGCATTTACTGTAAGCTGCACATTTATTTAAAGAAATTTGGCCTGTATGAGCCTGCTAACACACTGCTGCTGTGTGCATATATACTGATCTCAAGTCTGCTTTGGGGCATCCCATTCTGTAACATACCATTAGCCTCTGCATTTACTGTAAGCTGCACATTTATTTAAAGAAATTTGGCCTGTATGAGCCTGCTAACACACTGCTGCTGTGTGCATATATACTGATCTCAAGTCTGCTTGGGGCATCCCATTCTGTAACATACCATTAGCCTCTGCATTAACTGTAAGCTGCACAGTTATTTAAAGAAATTTGGCCTGTATGAGCCTGCTAACACACTGCTGCTGTGTGCATATATACTGATCTCAAGTCTGCTTTGGGGCATCCCATTCTGTAACATACCATTAGCCTCTGCATTTACTGTAAGCTGCACATTTATTTAAAGAAATTTGGCCTGTATGAGCCTGCTAACACACTGCTGCTGTGTGCATATATACTGATCTCAAGTCTGCTTTGGGGCATCCCATTCTGTAACATACCATTAGCCTCTGCATTTACTGTAAGCTGCACATTTATTTAAAGAAATGTGGCCTGTATGAGCCTGCTAACACACTGCTGCTGTGTGCATATATACTGATCTCAAGTCAGCTTTGGGGCATCCCATTCTGTAACATACCATTAGCCTCTGCATTAACTGTAAGCTGCACAGTTATTTAAAGAAATTTGGCCTGTATGAGCCTGCTAACACACTGCTGCTGTGTGCATATATACTGATCTCAAGTCTGCTTGGGGCATCCCATTCTGTAACATACCATTAGCCTCTGCATTAACTGTAAGCTGCACAGTTATTTAAAGAAATTTGACCTGTATGAGCCTGCTAACACACTGCTGCTGTGTGCATATATACTGATCTCAAGTCTGCTTTGGGGCATCCCATTCTGTAACATACCATTAGCCTCTGCATTTACTGTAAGCTGCACATTTATTTAAAGAAATTTGGCCTGTATGAGCCTGCTAACACACTGCTGCTGTGTGCATATATACTGATCTCAAGTCAGCTTTGGGGCATCCCATTCTGTAACATACCATTAGCCTCTGCATTTACTGTAAGCTGCACATTTATTTAAAGAAATTTGGCCTGTATGAGCCTGCTAACACACTGCTGCTGTGTGCATATATACTGATCTCAAGTCAGCTTTGGGGCATCCCATTCTGTAACATACCATTAGCCTCTGCATTAACTGTAAGCTGCACAGTTATTTAAAGAAATTTGGCCTGTATGAGCCTGCTAACACACTGCTGCTGTGTGCATATATACTGATCTCAAGTCTGCTTTGGGGCATCCCATTCTGTAACATACCATTAGCCTCTGCATTTACTGTAAGCTGCACATTTATTTAAAGAAATTTGGCCTGTATGAGCCTGCTAACACACTGCTGCTGTGTGCATATATACTGATCTCAAGTCAGCTTTGGGGCATCCCATTCTGTAACATACCATTAGCCTCTGCATTTACTGTAAGCTGCACATTTATTTAAAGAAATTTGGCCTGTATGAGCCTGCTAACACACTGCTGCTGTGTGCATATATACTGATCTCAAGTCAGCTTGGGGCATCCCATTCTGTAACATACCATTAGCCTCTGCATTAACTGTAAGCTGCACAGTTATTTAAAGAAATTTGGCCTGTATGAGCCTGCTAACACACTGCTGCTGTGTGCATATATACTGATCTCAAGTCAGCTTTGGGGCATCCCATTCTGTAACATACCATTAGCCTCTGCATTTACTGTAAGCTGCACATTTATTTAAAGAAATTTGGCCTGTATGAGCCTGCTAACACACTGCTGCTGTGTGCATATATACTGATCTCAAGTCTGCTTGGGGCATCCCATTCTGTAACATACCATTAGCCTCTGCATTAACTGTAAGCTGCACAGTTATTTAAAGAAATTTGGCCTGTATGAGCCTGCTAACACACTGCTGCTGTGTGCATATATACTGATCTCAAGTCTGCTTTGGGGTATCCCATTCTGTAACATACCACTAGCCTCTGCATTTACTGTAAGCTGCACATTTATTTAAAGAAATTTGGCCTGTATGAGCCTGCTAACACACTGCTGCTGTGTGCATATATACTGATCTCAAGTCTGCTTGGGGCATCCCATTCTGTAACATAACATAACCTACCTACCATACTAAGCAGCTCTCTTATTTAAACTAAGCAGGCCTCTTGGAGGCTGAGTGTCCACTTTTGGGTGTGCATTTATATTCGGTTTCATATACAGTGGGGTATCCCAATTTGTAAGATAACCTACCCCAACCATGTAAACTAAATAGGCCTGTTGCAGCCTGAGTTTCTCTGCTTGCGTATGGCCTGCATTACAATCTGTCTCTTTCAATGACACTGCTGCCTGGGGTATCCCAATTTGTAAGATAACCTACCCCAACCATGTAAACTAAAGGTTACGTCCTTCCAGAAGGAAAACTTATGCCGAACACTATTTTTGTTAGGGGCATTGACCTTTGGATTGATCGGCATGAAATTAATTTTTTTTTTTCAAAGTATGGCGCTGTGAAGAAGGTCAAAATGATGTCTCATACTTGGATTATTGTTACTTTTTGTTCAGCTTGAAATATAACAGGCCACACGGGCATCCCAAGGCACATGCTATTTTAAACCTATCTGTTATACAACATAAGCGTTGATCAGGCTACTTCAGTTTGCACTTGTTTTTGACTGATTTTAATAAACCAGGCCGCAGGGCACCCCAAAGCTGCACCTTGCACCCTATCTGGTATACAACATAAGCGTTGATCAGCATCAGCTTCATTAAGCTACTTCAGTTTGCACTTCCTTTTTGACTGCTTTCATTTAACCAGGCCGCAGGGCACCCCAAAGCTGCACCTTGCACCCTACCTGTTTATACTAAATAAGCATCTACAGCCTCAGCTTTATTAAGTTATTGCATTTTGAATTGGTTTTGGTCTGCTTTAAATACACCAGGCCGCAGGGCATCCCAAACCTGCATGTTGCACCCCATCTGTTATACTAAATAAGCGTTGATCAGCATCAGCTTTATTAAGCTATTGCATTTTGCATTGGTTTTTGTACTGCTGCCAAAACACTAGCCCATATGGGCATCCCAAACCAGCACATGTCACCCTATCTGTTATACTAAATAAGCTTCTACAGGCCCTTTTTTTATTTATTTATTTTTATTTATATAGAGCTGCAATAGCTTATATTGTGAGGTTAATTTGCCATTTTGCAGCATAATATAGAGCAGCCCCTGTGTAAATCTGAGGGGCAATAGCTTATATAGTGAGGTAAATTTGCCATTTTGCTTCGTTATATAGAGCAGGCCCTGTGTAAATCTGAGGGGCAATAGCTTATATTGTGAGGTAAATTTGCCACTTTGCAGCATAATATAGAGCAGCCCCTGTGTAAATCTGAGGGGCAATAGCTCATATAGTGAGGTAAATTTGCCATTTTGCCTCGTTATATAGAGCAGCCCAGTTGCCATCTAAATCAACTACTGTCCGGCCAGTACAGCTTTTCCAGGGCAAACTCTGCTAGTTGCGGGCACAAGTCAAGTTTGGCTTCCCAGCAAATCCAGTGGATCTTGAAGGTGTGTTGGCATGGTCATGTCAAGGTATGACATGACCTGCTGTTTGAGGTCCAGCTCCAGGTCTTCCTGCTGCTCATGAGTAGACTCACTATGCGGGTGTAGAAAGCTACTCACTAGCGACTGAAGACTGAGGCTGCTGCTGATGGAGCTGCTGCTGCTGCTCCTTCCACCCCCCCAGCAGCCATGGCAGTGGAAGGTGATCGCAGAGGTCCCCCCGAGTCAGACCTGCGGGAGTATGGGCCATGGCGCAGATAGACATCGCCCAACTGACTACGTGGGATGTCTCTGTAGTAGGTCAGTTTGTCCTCCCTCTCAGTGGGCGTAAAAAATGCCCCCATTTTGTGCCGGAAGCGAGGGTCCAATAAGTTGGAGAGCCAGAAGTCTTCCTGCTGACAAATGGAGACAATTCTGCGCTCACTAGTACGCAAGCATGTGAGCATGCATCGTGCCATTTGTGCAAATGACTCGGAGGGACTACCTGTCTCCATCTCCACTGTAAACTGCCACGGTGTGTCTGGGTCCTCTGTCTCACCTTACTCACAACCCTCTAGCTCCTGTGGCTGCTCCTGCTCCTCCTCTTCTGTCAGATGACTAGATAAAATGGTCATTTTGTGAAACCTAATTTGTGGTTTGCTTTGCCCCACCCCCTCCTCCTCCTCCACTTCAGCCCCCACAGGCTTCATGTGGCTGTGAAATGTATGTGCCATGTCTCCAGTGCCCTGACCAGCCATGGTTTCCAACATGTGTTGTAGTACATGAAGCAGTGGAATCTCATCGTTCATCTCATAGTCCTGGCAACTGACTAATAACGTAGCTTCCTCAAAGGGCCTGAGCAAACGGTCGGTGTCACGTATGAGCTGCCAATGGTTTACATTGAATTTACACAGGTGTCCCCCTATCCGTTTGGATCATCCAGAAATCCGTGATGGCTTTTCTCTGTTCCTATAGTGCAGTGGTCCTCAACCCTGTCCTCAAGGCCCACCAACATGTCATGTTTTTTGGATCTCCAAATAGCCAGCTCTATTGCTCTGCAGCTGCACTAATTACTCCACCTGTGCATCTTTGTGGAGATCTGCAAAACCTGGCCTGTTGGTGGGCCTTGAGGACAGGGTTGGGGACCACTGCTATAGTGGATCCTGCATATGGAGGGTGGAATTCCAACGGGTGGAAACATCGCAAATCAGACTATGGTGGGGTACACCGTTTTGACGCTGAGGCTCAATAGGGTTGTGCTTGGTGGTGTAGGAGTGCCAGAAGTGCATGCTAACTTTCTTTCCTGTTGTTCTTTCAGATGGGGGCAAGACTTAAAAACTAGACTGAACACGTGTGCCATGTGAGGACGCATGACTTTGGCTTCCTTGTCGCAGCGCAAACAAGATGTTCTTCCAAGTGTAATGCAGCAGGCTGGACTTATGGTGACGCTGTCTGAGAGGAGAAATCCCTCAGACATCAAGATTAAAAATTCCAAGAATTTTTGAGGGCTAATTATTCAGAGGCAAATGATAGCTAGTTGTTTCTGATTTAATTACAAGGTGGAAACACACCCTCAAACAAAACTTCACTTTGGCAATACTATTGCATTTGTCTATTCATAATTTTATGTATATACACTAACTAACCTACTTTTTCTCCCCAGGATGCTGCATGAAACACTGCCACATCGCTGAGTAGCTGATTTTTCCGAACAACAGTCCGCAATAATCTGCTGCTGCTGCCGCCGCCACCGCCGCAGACTCCAGGGACCCTCTTCCACTACCTCGGCTTGCAACACCTCCTCCCACGACACTCTCCTCATCACTAATTGCCGGGTAGTGGAAGAAGAGGCGAGTGTCTCCTCCACTTCTTGGCTGGGCAGTAGCTGCTGAATTTTATGATTATCAGATCTTCATCAATGGATAGTGGAGCTGAACCCAAAGCATAACAGACAGACAGTTGACTGGGGGTGTCAGATGCCACTTGTGATGCAGTGGACTGCTTTTGCAGCACTTCGAGACAAAGTTGCTTCATTGGCTGACACAATGACTGGTAAATCTTTGGAACATATGGTTTACAAGCAAGAATAACCATTTGTTTTTATATGAAAAAGACCCTGGTTTATACAGACTTTTTTTTTCCAGAGATTGCCCTGCGTGGAAATGAATGGCGCTTGGATCATCCAAGCTTTCCTCCCAACAATGCCTGATGTATTCCAGTAGATTGATGACGGGGCCAGACCTACACTAAAGAAAGATGGATCGTGCAAAACAGATTTAAGGCGCTGCTCTCCAGTTACAGACATTCCTCCGCATCGGACCACAAGTAAGTATTGATAAAAAATCCTTTACGTTACTCTTACTTTTTATTAATATTCTTCGGATAAGACGGATCAGACATGATTCCAGATTAAAAATTCCAAGAATTTTTGAGGGCTAATTAGTCAGAGGCAATGATACCTTCTTGTTTCTGATTTAATTAAAAGGTGGAAACACACCCTCAAACAAAACTTCACTTTGGCAATACTTTTGCATTTGTTTATTCATAATTTTATGTAGATATTACTAACTAAGCTACTTTTTCTCCACATGACTCTCCACAGGGTGTGATTCATCCAATTTTTGTGCTCCTGAAGCCAACCCCAGGGTCTCTTTAAAGTAATGTTTGGGCTCCTGCTGCTGCTGCTGCCAACTTCTGCCAACTCCAGGGTGTGATTCATCCAATTTTTGGGCTCCTGAAGCCAACTCCAGTGTATATTTGGGCTCCTGCTGCTGCTGCTGCCAACTCCAGGGTGTGAATCATGCAATTTTTGGGCTCCTGAAGCCAACCCCAGTGTCTCTTTAAAGTAATATTTGGGCTCCTGCTGCTGCCAACTCCAGGGTGTGATTCATCCAATTTTTGGGCTCCTGAAGCCAACCCCAGTGTCTCTTTAAAGTAATATTTGGGCTCCTGCTGCTGCTGCTGCCAACTCCAGGGTGTGATTCATCCAATTTTTGGGCTCCTGAAGCCAACCCCAGTGTATATTTGGGCTCCTGCTGCTGCTGCTGCCAACTCCAGGGTGTGATTCATCCAATTTTTGGGCTCCTGAAGCCAACCCCAGTGTCTCTTTAAAGTAATATTTGGGCTCCTGCTGCTGCTGCTGCCAACTCCAGGGTGTGATTCATCCAATTTTTGGGCTCCTGAAGCCAACTCCAGTGTATATTTGGGCTCCTGCTGCTGCTGCCAACTCCAGGGTGTGAATCATGCAATTTTTGGGCTCCTGAAGCCAACCCCAGTGTCTCTTTAAAGTAATATTTGGGCTCCTGCTGCTGCCAACTCCAGGGTGTGATTCATCCAATTTTTGGGCTCCTGAAGCCAACCCCAGTGTCTCTTTAAAGTAATATTTGGGCTCCTGCTGCTGCCAACTCCCAGGGTGTGATTCATCCAATTTTTGGGCTCCTGAAGCCAACCCCAGTGTATATTTGGGCTCCTGCTGCTGCTGCTGCCAACTCCAGGGTGTGAATCATCCAATTTTTGGGCTCCTGAAGCCAACCCCAGTGTCTCTTTAAAGTAATGTTGGGGCTCCTGCTGCTGCTGCTGCCAACTCCAGGGTGTGATTCATCCAATTTTTGGGCTCCTGAAGCCAACCCCAGTGTCTCTTTAAAGTAATGTTGGGGCTCCTGCTGCTGCTGCTGCCAACTTCTGCCAACTCCAGGGTGTGACTCATCCAATTTTTGGGCTCCTGAAGCCAACTCCAGTGTATATTTGGGCTCCTGCTGCTGCTGCTGCCAACTCCAGGGTGTGATTCATCCAATGTTTGGGCTCCTGAAGCCAACTCCAGTGTATATTTGGGCTCCTGCTGCTGCTGCTGCTGCCAACTCCAGGGTGTGATTCATCCAATTTTTGGGCTCCTGAAGCCAACCCCAGTGTCTCTTTCAGCCAATGTTTGGGCTCCTGCTGCTGCTTCTGCCAACTCCAGGGTGTGATTCATCCAATTTTTGGGCTCCTGCTGCTGCCAACTCCAGTGTCTCTTTAAAGCAATGTTTGGGCTCCTGCCTCTCATAGTGATGCCACTTCAACTCTCTTGAATTCAATTGTGCCGCTCTGCGATTCTATTAGCGATGCCTCTGATCTGCATGTGATATTTATTCAAAGTATTATTTAACTAACCCAGCACGCATCCTGTGCGTGTTACAGCAAGGCAGAATGGTTTACAACCCTATTGAGGCTCTAGGAGGCTCAGAAATAGCCGTTTTTAATAGCGATTCGTCGCGAATTTATTCGGGTCGAAACGATTTTTGTCGGAAAATTCGGCGAATCAGTCGAATCGAATTTTTCAAAAGTTCGCTCATCTCTAGTTCTGCATGATAAATTCGGCATCATCCACCTCAGATCTGGCATTCACAAGGGGTGCAGCGTGTCACTGTATATGTGCACACAAGCGTCACTAGATAATGCCATTTATCAATCGGCTATCACAAGGTACAACACCAGATTTGGCACCACACAGAACGCTGTCTGCTCCATTTTGCACTTTGGGGCGCTGCTGCTTTGGCGCTGTAAACGCTGCACAGAAGTGGCCGAAATGGTGACTTATGTTCCTTATGAATTAGGCTCCCGACATAAAATTATTTTATGTCTGCACATATTTGCTACATAGAAGTTAAACAGACACATTTTAATAGGTTAAGTAGATTCCTAATGCTGCTCTAATAGGAAGTATAGAGCATATGATGAATGGGTTTAAAAGTCCACTTAACCTTTAATGATGGAGATGTACTCTGGAATGTACTGCATAATAAGTACTACACAAAAAATGTAGTTTCTCAACTGACATTTGAAGATTAATACCAAGGGTGAAGAAATAACTTGTACTCCAAACAGGAAAAGTAATTCTAAAAGTCTCTTTACTTTTTAGCAGAGAGTCAGCCAGAAAAAAAGCTTCATTTGATGTTTTGCTGGCATAGTGTAGTTTATGTGAGCATGATCATTCCAAAGGGCTAAAAGCCAAAGTAGTTCTCCTTTGATAACTATTGTAGGTAATGGCTTAGATAGGATGACAGGCAACCTATTTCATAATATGAGAGCCTTGTGACCTAATTTGGTGGCTGCACTTCACTTCTTGTTAAATAATGTTTTGGGATAAACCAGATTAAAGAAATGCTGAATATCAATAAAATGAAAGAGCAGGAACTGCTAAATCGACACACATTGGGAAATGAGAGTAATTTGTAGTTTGCTTTCTTACAGAATAAGAAAAAGTTTACCAAAACAAAAAATAAGCAGCATTTCCCCGCTAGCCACTTCAAAAGAGAAACAACCCAAAAAAACACAAACACACCTAAAGCCTCCTGGTAGGCTTCACCTCTAATAAATACCATATTACCGTATTTTTCTCCCTATAAGACGCACCCAAAAGTGGGGGAAAAATGTCAGTGCATCTTATCGGGCGAATGCTGGAAAAAAAATAAATAAAAAGGGAAAAGTTTACTCACCTCTCTGGAAGCGGGGGAGGCAGCGGCGCCAGCACACACAGACACCGGCCTGTTATAGTGGTGGGCATGGCTGATGCTCAAGCATCGGCCATGCCCACCACTATACCAAGCCCGGGTGTTCACTGTGTGTGCAGGCGCCGCAGAGCGAGGAGGCGGCGGCAGGTACAGCTGCCCCTATCGCTTCCTCTCTGACACACGGCCTTATGCAGCGGTGGGCGTGGCCGTCCCTTGAGCGTCGACCACGCCCACCGCTGTATAGTCCGGGTGTCTCTATCTGCTGGGGCCGTGGAGAAGTGACAGGGACAGTGCGAGCGGTGATACCTCTGCCGCTCGCACTGTCCCTGTCACTTCTCAACGACCCCAGCAGACAGAGACACCCGGACTACACAGCGGTGGGCGTGGCCGATGCTCGAGCGTCGGCCACGCCCACCGCTGTGTGTGTCTGTGTGTGAAGACGGCGGGGACAGCGGGAAGGATTTAAAGGTGAGTTTACTTTTTATGTTTTTTTTGCTATTGCCTATAAGAAGAATGAAAGGGGGGTGGATGCCACACTACCTATACAGGGATGGAAGGGGGGGATACCACACTACCTATACAGGGATGGAAGGGGGGATGCCACACTACCTATACAGGGATGGAAGGGGGGGATGCCACACTACCTATACGGGGATGGAAGGGGGGATGCCACACTACCTATACGGGGATGGAAGAGGGGGGATGCCACACTACCTATAAGGGGATGGAAGAGAGATGGATGCCACACTACCTATACGGGGATGGAAGAGGGGGGATGCCACACTACCTATATGGGGATGGAAGAGGGGGGATGCCACACTACCTATAAGGGGATGGAAGAGGGGGGGATACCACACTACCTATACGCGGGATGGAAGAGGGGGGGATGCCACACTACCTATAGGCGGATGGAAGAGGGGCGATGCCACACTACCTATACAGGGAATGGAAGAGGGGGGGATATCACACTACCTATACAGGGAATGGGAGGGGGGATGCCACACTGCCTTTATGGGAATGGGAGGGGGAATGCCACACTACCTATATGGGAGGGGGGATGCCACACTGACTATATGGGGAATGGGATGGGGGATGCCACACTGCCTATGGGGAGTAGGAAGGGGGGAATGCCACACTGCCTATGGGAGGGGGACATCCCACACTGCCTATGGGAATGGGATGGGGGAACGCCACACTGTCTGTAATTGGGTGTTTTAACACAACATTTTGCTTAGAATATTTTTTTTCTAGTTTTCCTTCCCCAAATCCTAGGTGCGTCTTATAGGGTGAAAACTACGGTATACAGAGTGTTTAAATTGCAGAATAACCTGACCTAATAGCTAAAAGGTTTTAGCTCTTTCTGAGTTTAGAAAGGCCGTGAGAACAAAATTGGTTTTAATTTATTTCCTTCTATTTAAAAAAATCCCCTGCACATGCCATGGGGCAAATTATTTTTAATATAGTATATACAGTATTTTTATCTTTCAATCTTTTTATTGAATTTTCTTGGCAACACAATATTACAGGATCACATTGAATTCAGCAGCATTACATTCATAGTAAAAAGAACAGTGTCAATGGCATCAAAAAGTATACCAACTATTATCTGAAGCCAGATACATAATGTGAGAGAAGGCTAGTCCAACCCGAGAGGCAGGAGGCACAAAGGGGGGCCTCCCCTTCTCCGACTATATCTCCCACTATCTCGAGCACAGACCAGCGATATCACAATACACAATACATAATACAAGAATCATGTCAATATGGTTCCAACATCAATCAGAGGTATGGTTTCAACAAAGATGGGGGAGGGGAAGAAGAACCACGAAAGGGGGTGACAAAGGGAGGGGAAAGGGGATAAGAGTCCCTGGTCCGCTCCTAATAGCTTCTCTACATAGTCATCAATTCAATGCTAGCATCGATATGTTAGGGGTTGCATACTGGATCCAAGGCTCCCAAACCTCTAGAAAGTACTCGTGTTTGTCATTCAAAATGCTGGTACGTTTTTCATTTATCAAGAATCCATTTAGTCTAGCTTTAACCTCCAAGATAGAAACCAACTGCTGTTTCCAGGCCTTTGCAATCGTCTGTTTAGTGGCCAGCATAATAAATGAGAACAGCTTGTTTTGCAGCCTATTAAGTTCAGGGGCCTTATGGCGAAGCAGCGCCACCCACGGGTCCCTTTTGGGGGAAACCCTCATGATCTCAGCTACCATGCGGAAGACCTGTTGCCAAAGGCGTGATACAAAAGGACAGGTCCACCATGTATGAAGCACATAACCTTTTACCGAGCAGCCCCTGAAGCATTGCTCTGGGTACGCAGGATAAATTTTATGTAATCTAGCAGGGACCAGATACCAGCATAACAAGACTTTATAGGCTGACTCCACTGTGAGTGAATTAATTGAACAGCCCCAGGTCGCCCTCCACACCCCCGACCAGTCCACCTCCTCCTTCTCCAATCTCAGGTCCTCCCCCCATTCCCGAACATAGTTGTGATCAAGAGGTTTCGGGAAATCATTAAGGGAAGAGTATAGTAAGGAGATCCTCCCCGGGCTATCTGGCTCCCCCACACACAAGGACTCAAATTTGGTCCATTTCCTATACGGGGCTAGTCCAGCAAGCCTAGGTCTAAGCCAGTGGCTCAACTGTGTGTAGTGGAACCATTCCGTCCGTGGGAGCCCATATTTATCCCTTAGTTCTTCAAATGACATAAGGCCTTTATCCGTCAGGAGATGATGGATCGCACAGATACCCACCGACACCCAATGCGAGAAGGACGCCCCTCCCCGGAGACCCGGTGGGAATAGAGGATTGTCCCATAAATTCAGAAGAGGAGCGTGAGATGACATTAATCCCGAGGAATATTTTACTGAGTCCCAAACCTTAAGGGAGTGTACCATCAAGGGGCTCAGATCTTTTGGTCTATATTGGGGGTCTGTCCATAGCAGAGCCTCCAATGGGGACTCCCCCAGGCTTGGGATCTCCAGCAGGGCCCACAACGGTAGGTCTCTTGCTGCATGTAGTTGAGACAACTGCGCTATTTGTGCTGCTTTATAATAATGAGCAATATTAGGCACCCCCAAACCCACCTGGGATTTATGAGCAAACATTGTGTGTCTTGCCACTCGGGGTCTAGTTGTCCCCCAGACAAACTGGAAAATCCGTCTTTGAAGGATTCGGAGCATATAGGCCGGGATCCTGACAGGTAGTACTCTAAAATAATACAAGATTTTGGGGAGGATTGTCATTTTGACTGCGGCCACCCGTCCCAACCACGATATGGAAAGGTCTGCCCAGGAATCCATCAAAGAATTCAGAGTTCGTATCAGGGGTGGATAGTTGGCTGCGTAGAGACCCCCATATGTGGGTGCCAAGCGAACACCCAAATAGGGGAGGCCACTTGAGGTCCACTTGAAGTCATATGTGGACTTGAGGTGCAACACTGCTCCCGCCGAGAGCCCTACATTCATGGCAACCGATTTGGATCTATTTATCTTAAGCCCAGAAATCTCAGCAAACTCGTCCAGCACCCCGAGAAGATTAGGTAAAGTAGTGATAGGTTGTGACAAAACCAGGACAGCATCATCCGCAAAAAGCAAAACTTTATGGTGAACCCCTCCAATATCAATGCCCTTGATATTTTTATTAGCTCTAATTTTAAGCGCCAAGGGCTCCACAGCCAAAATGAACAGGATGGGGGACAGGGGGCATCCTTGGCGGGTACCTCTCTGTATACCAAACCTGTCTGAAGAGAAGCCAAGGTATCTAACCCTCGCTGACGGTCGGTGATACAATGCCGAGATCCACTGTAGAAACCTGCTGCCAAAGCCCCACCTCTCTAACGTTTTATGCATATATTCCCATGAGATTGTGTCAAAGGCTTTGTAGATATCTAAAAATAGTAAAAAAGCAGGAATTCTCCTGGCCTGGATGGAGTGAATTAAGTGGGCTATACGTCTAACGTTATCACCAGCTTGTCTGGAGGGGACAAAGCCCGACTGATCTCTATGGACCAAAGAGCCCAGGAAGGAATTCAGCCTCGAGGCCAGGATTTTAGCCAGGAGTTTAACGTCCTGGTTGAGTAATGAGATAGGCCGATAGTTAGAGGTCAGCAGGGGATCTTTCTCCGGTTTGGGGATCATGACAATGTTAGCCATTGATGACTCAGGACTGGGATGCATGCCCGATCTAAGGGAGTTGAATAGTGCCACCAGGTGAGGCCCCAATAGCGGGGCAAATTTCTTGTAATAGAGTCCCGAGAAACCATCTGGACCCGGGGCCTTTTTGGGTTTAATGGTCTTTATTGCAACTAACAATTCCCTGTAATGTGATGGGCTCTTCCATACTATCTAGACAGTCCCGCGGGGCAACCGGTAGCTCAATGCCCGAGAAAAAGTCTTCAATTTTTTGTGAGTTGTTCCCCCCCGGGCTGGAGTAGAGATCCGCCAAGAAAGTTTTAAAGGCATCCACAATCTTTAAGGGATTGGCTGTTGTGAGCCCCTGTAGCTTCAGTTGAATAGGTTGGCTTTTGGGTTTGCTCAGCCTGAGTTGTTTGGCCATCATGGAATCCGGCTTGTTGCCTCTGGAGTAAAAGTGCTGTTTGGACCACCGCAGCTGTTTCTCTGCCTGGCAGTCCAGGAGCAAGTTAAGTTCCAAGCGGGCCAAATCAACTCTGTCTTTAGTGGTCTGACATGGGTTGCCCCTCCACTCCTCCTCGGCCTTCCTAAATTGATCAGATAATTCCTTCACTTTAGCCTCCCTTTCCCTCTTTCTTGCTGTGGCTATTTGTATTATGTGCCCTCTCATCACCAATTTATGGGCTTCCCATAAGGAGACTGGAGAGTCCACCGATCCCACATTGTGCATAAAATAATCAGCTAGATGCTTCTGGATTTTGTCACAAGTATCTTTAGTTGTCAGGAGCGATTCATTAAGGCGCCAGAAGTCAAAGGATCTCCCGGGGACCGCCAAGTCCACAGAGACCATCATTGGGCTATGGTCAGACCAAGGCGCGGAGAGGATCTCGGCTCCTTGAAGTTGTGTAAGTGAATGTTGCGGCATGAAGACGTGGTCTATTCTACAGAAAGATTTGTGTGGATTAGAGTAGAATGTAAAGTCTCGCCCTGTGGGGTGGACCTCCCGCCATGTGTCACACAGCACATAGGAACCCAAAAGTGCACTGAACGCCCCCGGTCGGCCTGTCTCTGGCACCCCTCCACGGCCCGGGACTGTGGGGGATGACTTGTCCACCTTGGGATCTATTACCAGGTTTGAGTCGCCCGCCAGGTACACTACGCCTCTGGAGTGCTCCTTAACTACCTTGAATAAATGGGACAGAAATCTGAGTTGGTGTGCGTTGGGGGCATAGTACGAAACTACCGTGATTTCCACGTCATATATGGAACCAGACACCAGGACATAGCGGCCTGTCGGGTCCACTATTTCCTTATGGCAAATAAAGGGTAAATTTTTCCTGAAAGCAATCGTGACCCCCCGTTTCTTTTCTCTAAACATAGCATGATAGTGCAGGGGGAAGTATCTATTTAGGTACTTAGGATGTGAATGGCGGGCAAATCTGGTTTCCTGTAGGCAAAGAATGTCGGCTCTGCTGGCTTTATAAAATTGGAAGGCCTTGTTCCGTTTGGAGGGAGAATTAAACCCCTGTACATTATGTGAGATTATTTTCAAACTATTGTGAGACATAACCATACAGTGCAAGCATCACTATCGTCCAGGGCGGACCAGGGACCCAGGGAGGGGGGGGGGGGGGGGCGACCGGGGCAAAGCACACAAGAGGACCGGGGTAGGGTGGGTGTTGAAACCAACAATGAGGACAAACTATAAAAATATAAACTTATGATCTGCAAAATATTCACAAACACCAGTATCATTATCCGGGATGATACAAGGGGGCCCGTCAGGACCAAGGCCGGAAATTCACCGCCCGTTCAAACGGGCCTATCAATAGAGGGAGGGTTATCTCAACTCCTCCGTCTACCGTAATGCAGTAATAGAAAAGTGCAGTGGGGGTGTGTCCCCCAGGGCAGGCTAAGGACGACTATATTACATTAGAAAATGCTGACCGGTTGGATTCTCCCGACTGAAGGGAAGTCAGGACAAAACCCAAGAGATCTCAGTACATCACTATAGAAAATGCAGGAAAAAAAAAATATGCAACAAACGGCTAACAGGTTGAAGAGCCATAAGAAAGAACTGCAGTGCTGGCAGCGCCGACAACAGAAAAATTTGGCATCAAAGTCCTGGACCGAAAGGAACTCACACAACGTCCTGGATTTGAGGCAGACAACAGCATTTCACTGGAGCTAGTAACAGCAGAGGACGAAGAGGAAGAACATAAGTTTGCGCCCATCACCTTTGATTGGTTTGTAGGGGCTCCCAGTGAACCCGAGGTAAAGTAGGGGCCCTTTTCTTGTTGTCAAAGGAAGGCCTGTCCCGGGGTGGTATATACAGTATTTTTAATGTTAAAAAAGAAGAGTAGCCTATATAGAATCCAAATGTACTAAAATGAGCCTCTCCAAATGTACAGGGTAAGCAAAGTCTAAGGCCCTTATTTAAGAAGGGATAGCGTCAGGTAGTGGCTGGTTAATGACAGGTAGCGACAGGTAGCGACTGGAGAACGCCGGACACGGCACGCAATTACACATTTATCAAGCAGAATCTGTTTAGCGACTGGAATAGCGCCATGTAGAGTCTAATTCATTATTTTCACAGCCTCAGCGAACAGCGCCAGCGTTCAGCCCTGCACAGCGCCAGGTATGACCTCTTGCTACCTGTCGCTCTCCCATACATTTCAATGGACGATCCTTTTCTTCTCTTTAAACGGGTTTTTTTTTTCAAAAAATCACAAATAATTCTTTGACCTCTTCTGGCATTGAAATAGCAGTTTTTCATATTTTTTTAATTTTTTATATATTTCCTCAGAAATGACATTAAAGGTCTGCCATTAAAGTGTTCATGTTACAATGTTGTTACAATGTAATTCCATATGTTTTCTCTTTGTTACTAGTTGTTAGATGCTTGAAAACACACTTTAAACACACCGCCTCCTGCGCTCTGGGCTTCAAACAAGTATTTTTCAGCGCAAGAGATTTGAGAGGCTTTTTTTTTGCTGAATATGGTGTGAGTCGGTCGCTATGAGCAGTCGCTAACATGCACTCCCATACAGCGCTGTACTGGTCAAATAGCGACTCCTCACAATGTATTCAACATTACTGAACAGCGACTGAGTCGCTATAAAGTAGCATCCCATGGCCGAGCACTGTGACTACTAGCGGGCGCTCTGAAAATGCCTGCTACAGACGCTCATCTGTCGCTACCTGCCGCTAATGATGAATCAGCTTCCCCGTGCTTGAGTCAAGCCTTCCTAGATTAAAATGGGTCAAAGCTAGAAATGTTAAGTCCATTTTGAGGATGCATAAAAGATAATGCACAGGGAGTCCCTTAACCCCCCTCACACTGCTCCCAGCTCCAAAAAATGGCTATGCATCCATTCTCAGCATTGGGAGCAGTTGGGTCTCTGCAGACAGGTAACCACAATGTATTAATGGTCGCTTAACAGCTATAGTTATAGTTTAACTGCTTAAATGCAAAATTATAATTTGTTCCTTTCCCTTCCACCATCTCTTGTCCAATATTTATCATTTACTCCAGACCTGGGCAATGTACGGCCCGCGGGCCGTATACGGCCCTTTGCTAGGCTCTTACCGGCCCGGGCTGAGCTGGCCAGTAAGAGACGCAGAGGAAGGGAAAACATGCCAGACTCGACGAGCCGAGTGGCCGATCGGCTGCTGCTTAACTTAGGTGATCGCCTGTGTACAGTGTGAGAGGCTTAGGTTAAGCAGCAGCTGATCGGCGCTCGGCTCGTCGGGTCTGGCACATTCTCCCTTCCTCTGAGGAAGCCAGACCCGATGAGCAGGTGATAGAGACCTGGGGACTTTGGAAGGACAGAGTAGGGGCTCCAGAGCATCAGTAAGTCTGCTCAGAAAGATTATGTAGTTTGCTTGTGTTTTCCCTTCCTGCCTGCTGTCTCTTTTTCACCATGTACCTGCCCACCATGCTCTCACCATGCCCCCTTCCTGCTGTCCACCATGCTCTCACCATGTCCCCTTCCTGCTGTCCACCATGCTCTCACCATGTCCCCTTCCTGCTGTCCACCATGCTCTCACCATGCCCCCTTCCTGCTGTCCACCATGCCCCCTTCCTGCTGTCCACCATGCTCTCACCATGCCCCCTTCCTGCTGTCCACCATGCTCTCACCATGCCCCCTTCCTGCTGTCCACATGCTCTCACCATGCCCCCTTCTTGCTGTCCACATGCTCTCACCATGCCCCCTTCCTGCTGTCCACCATGCTCTCACCATGCCCCCTTCCTGCTGTCCACATGCTCTCACCATGCCCCCTTCCTGCTGTCCACCATGCTCTCACCATGCCCCCTTCCTGCTGTCCACCATGCTCTCACCATGTCCCCTTCCTGCTGTCCACATGCTCTCACCATGCCCCCTTCTTGCTGTCCACCATGCTCTCACCATGTCCCCTTCCTGCTGTCCACATGCTCTCACCATGTCCCCTTCTTGCTGTCCACATGCTCTCACCATGCCCCCTTCCTGCTGTCCACATGCTCTCACCATGTCCCCTTCCTGCTGTCCACATGCTCTCACCATGCCCCCTTCCTGCTGTCCACATGCTTTCACCATGCCCCCTTCCTGCTGTCCACCATTCTCTCACCATGCCCCCTTCTTGCTGTCCACCATTCTCTCACCATGCCCCCTTCTTGCTGTGCACCATGCTCTCACCATGCCCCCTTCCTGCTGTCCACATGCTCTCACCATGCCCCCTTCCTGCTGTCCACATGCTCTCACCATGCCCCCTTCCTGCTGTCCACCATGCTCTCACCATGCCCCCTTCCTGCTGTCCACATGCTCTCACCATGTCCCCTTCTTGCTGTCCACATGCTCTCACCATGCCCCCTTCCTGCTGTCCACATGCTCTCACCATGTCCCCTTCCTGCTGTCCACATGCTCTCACCATGCCCCCTTCCTGCTGTCCACATGCTTTCACCATGCCCCCTTCCTGCTGTCCACCATTCTCTCACCATGCCCCCTTCTTGCTGTCCACCATTCTCTCACCATGCCCCCTTCTTGCTGTGCACCATGCTCTCACCATGCCCCCTTCCTGCTGTCCACATGCTCTCACCATGCCCCCTTCCTGCTGTCCACATGCTCTCACCATGCCCCCTTCCTGCTGTCCACCATGCTCTCACCATGCCCCCTTCCTGCTGTCCACATGCTCTCACCATGCCCCCTTCCTGCTGTCCACATGCTCTCACCATGCCCCCTTCCTGCTGTCCACCATGCTCTCACCATGCCCCCTTCTTGCTGTCCACCATGCTCTCACCATGCCCCCTTCCTGCTGTCCACATGCTCTCACCATGCCCCCTTCTTGCTGTCCACCATGCTCTCACCATGCCCCCTTCCTGCTGTCCACATGCTCTCACCATGCCCCCTTCCTGCTGTCCACCATGCTCTCACCATGCCCCCTTCCTGCTGTCCACCATGCTCTCACCATGCCCCCTTCCTGCTGTCCACCATGCTCTCACCATGTCCCCTTCCTGCTGCCCACATGCTTTCACCATGCCCCCTTCTTGCTGTCCACCATGCTCTCACCATGCCCCATTCCTGCTGCCCACCATGCTCTCACCATGCCCCCTTCCTGCTGTCCACCATGCTCTCACCATGCCCCCTTCCTGCTGTCCACCATGCTCTCACCATGCCCCCTTCCTGCTGTCCACCATGCTCTCACCATGCCCCCTTCCTGCTGTCCACCATGCTCTCACCATGCCCCCTTCCTGCTGTCCACATGCTCTCACCATGTCCCCTTCCTGCTGTCCACCATGCTCTCACCATGCCCCCTTCCTGCTGTCCACCATGCTCTCACCATGTCCCCTTCCTGCTGCCCACCATGCTCTCCCCATGCCCCCTTCCTGCTGTCCACATGCTCTCACCATGCCCCCTTCCTGCTGTCCACATGCTCTCACCATGCCCCCTTCCTGCTGTCCACATGCTCTCACCATGTCCCCTTCCTGCTGTCCACATGCTCTCACCATGCCCCCTTCCTGCTGTCCACCATGCTCTCACCATGTCCCCTTCCTGCTGTCCACCATGCTCTCACCATGCCCCCTTCCTGCTGTCCACCATGCTCTCACCATGCCCCCTTCCTGCTGTCCACCATGCTCTCACCATGTCCCCTTCCTGCTGTCCACGTGCTCTCACCATGTCCCCTTCCTGCTGTCCACCATGCTCTCACCATGCCCCCTTCCTGCTGTCCACCATGCTCTCACCATGCCCCCTTCCTGCTGTCCACCATGCTCTCACCATGTCCCCTTCCTGCTGTCCACATGCTCTCACCATGTCCCCTTCCTGCTGTCCACATGCTCTCACCATGCCCCCTTCCTGCTGCCCACCATTCTTACACTTTGCCCCAGCTGATATGAGCTCTCCTTCCAGACTGCCAGAAGCCAAGGGCTTCTCTGATTGGCTGGGAAATTATCACATCAGAATGTTTGAAGTGGACCAAAACCCTGCTTTATCAGCCTGGGAATCTTATAGATCCCCTCCCCGCGGGGCATCCAAAATCGGGATGCCCCGCTGTGTGAAACCCCCAGGTCGCCCATAAACTCACCTTCTTTCCAGTTCAACGGCGCATGCACGAGCTGCGGCCGCATGCCCGCTATCCCTCTAGCAGGGCGCGTGCCTGTGTCAGCCATTTGAGAATGGCCAGCGCGGGCGCGCTCCCTGTTAGAGGGAAGCTCGAGAGGCAGCCGCCAGCGCACTCAGAGCCGCTGAGCTTAGACGTCGCTTAGACGCCCATAGCTCAGCGGCCCTCCACAATATTTTTAGTTTCTTATGTGGCCCCATGGAAAAAATAATTGCCCACCCCTGATTTACTCTCTCTCATTTAATTCACAACAATACTTATATCCCCCCCCCCCATAGGAATGGTGGTGGCTTGCTCTTGCACTCAATAGAATTGTGACAGCTTCTGATGCTGTGCTACAACAACACTACCACAAATGGGGCAGAGAACAAATATGATAATCTTAGTGTTCTGTGCTGGGGCAAATAAAGCATTTTGTATATTACCCCCAGGTGTGCATATCTGTAAACACTGTGAGCACAAAATGCTGGGGTGGCAAGTCATAAATGTTCACATCTAAACTAAGAGGCTGATTCACTACTAATGCCAGGTATCGGCAGATGAGCGTCTGTATAGCGGCGTTTAGAGTGACCGCTAGTAGGCGCTGTAAGTGGGTATCGGGCGCTGTAACAGAGCACCTGCATTGATAAATGTGATGTTTGTTGGGCGCTCTAACACCAGTACAGCGCTGCAGGGAGCAAAAGGAAGTGCCAGCTCAGTACAACCTACTCTTGGCGCTCCACACCATACTTATGAAAAAAGGACACACACAAAATCTGGTCGCTGTAGCATAGAGCGCCAGACGCTGTTTGATTAAAGTCTGTTTTTGAACACATATCCACCAGTAACAAAGCGAAAACACATGGAATGACATTATTTTAACACTGTGACTTTTAACACTTTAGTGCCAGACCTGTAATGAAAATTCTGCATAAAATAATTAACCCCCCCCCCAAAAAAAATAAAACAATTATTATAGGCCTGGAGAGGGGACACAATGATATGCAATGATATGAGCCAAAAAAAAAAAACCTGTTTGAACAGAAGAAACGGAACATCCATTGAAATGTATGGGAGAGCGACAGTGAGCGAAAGGTAGAACCTGGCACTCTGGAGAGAGGAAAAAAAAATTGGGATCAGTAAAAAGATTAGAAGGAAAGTCCATTGAAATGTGTGGGAGAGCGACAGGTAGCGACAGGTAAGACCTGTCACTCTGGAAGCTTGAGCGCCGGCGCTATACGATGAGCCGCCTGTAATGATGAATCGAACGCTACATGCCACTGTTAGAGTTGCTCACCAGAATCGCCTTCATAAGTATGTTCACCAGACGCTGCCTGCCGCTACGAGGCACTACGTGCCGCTATCCTTTCAGGAATAACCCCCTTAGATTCAACAATAACATGCTGAATGGTATTGTCATGTTGTCATTGGGATATGGGTTAAAATTAAAGCAGACCAAAAGTCGCAAATCACAAATAAAAACATACATCTTTGGGATTCCCATCAAAGGGATATACTAGTCCCCAAATGGGGCAGTACACTGACCTCGCCGGCATCCTCACCTTCTGATATGCTCGCTGCCATCAAGGATGCCACTGAGCGCTCTGCTGAATTTGACTGCAGGGCTACCTCTGGGCAGAGCTATCTTGAGAGGAAATCTATGCTCATATGTACTGAAATCCTTAATGGACATTCTTAATGCATGGGGAAATACTACCTCAAACACTCCTGGGGGGAAACAAGCTGGTTTGAACGTTGGTATATTTTCAGATGTACATTATTTAGCATGAACCTCACTATTTGGTCAAGCAAGATAAAAAAAAACTATTGAAATTAAAAAAAAGGTTTGCACCTGCAGCCAAGTTGGGGCATTTTTGTAGGTGAGCCTAAAGCAGTGCAAATCCTGTGCCAGCCCAAGCCCCCACCCATCCTCCGAACCCAAGTACCTTGGACAATGCAGAAGGAGGCAGCTTTGAAACTAAATAGGATTTTTCCCCTGCTGCGGCCACATCCATAGTCATGAGTGAGTCCGTAGAAGTTCAGGTTAGCAGGGGCTAGAGGGCTGCAAACTGGGGGGAAATTGCTTATGTTTAAGCAGAGCTGTCATGTTTTTAGTAAGGGCGTAATTCATGAAACTTTAGCGCCAGGTAGTGCTTCGTAGCGGCAGGCAGCGTCTGGTGAACGCTGGGCGCTGAAAGCAAAACCAAATTTATGATGGCGATTATGGTGAGCGACAGCGACATGTAGTGTACAATTCATCATTACAGGCGGCTCAGCGTATAGCACCGGCGCTCTAGCTTCCAGAGCGATGGGTCTTACCTGTTGCTACCTGACGCTTTCCCATACATTTCAATGGATGTTCCTTCTAATCTCTTTACTGATCCCAATTTTTTTTCCTCTCAAATAATTGTGTGACCTCTCCTGGCCTGGAATTAATTATTTTTGAATTTTTATGTTACAACAACATCATTCCATGTGTTTTCGCTTTGTTACTGGTGGATATGTGTTCAAACAGACTTTAATCACACAGCGTCTGGCGCTCTATGCTATAGCGACCAGATCCAGAGCGCCGACGCTCTGTGTGACTGTCTTTTTGTTAAATATCGCTGAGAGTTGGTCGCACCTTTCGCTCTCTGCAACGCTGTACTGCCCAACATAAATCTCATTCATCAATGCCGGCCAGGTTACTACAGCCACTGAGGTGCTATGTTACAGCGCCTGATAGCCGATCACAGTGTATACTAGCAGTCGTTCTAAACGCTGCTATACAGATGCTCATCTGCCGATACCTGGCGCTAGTAATAAATCAGCCCCCCCGATGGCCGCTCCCATGCATAAGTGCAGCATATGTATAAATATATTCCACAATATCTGCATGGAGTTAAAGCCGACCAAAATATTTTATGTCCCCCCTTGTACCCTTAATCTGGCCCCCACTCCGATTACCTCAAGGTGAACTTTATTTTTATGATTTGGGCTTGTTTGCCTGTATTAGTCATGCCCACCCATCAAATTTGAAATAGCTGTCTAAATTACTCTCCATTTTCCCTGCAGTCTGAGACGTGCTCCCATCACCAGCCTACCTAAATGTGTGGCATCCCAAATCAGCATGAGTCAGGGAAAGGCAATAGACTAGCAGGGTTTTGGTCCGCTATAAGCCCTCTCAGACCGCATACATGAATAACCATCAGGATAATTGGTTTAGGGGAGCAATTTACTTTACTTTACTTTAAGGTTAGTTTTTTGACTGAAAGCCCATTTTAAGTTTACCCTTACTGCACCTTTGAAACTGGCTGCAGTTGTTTTTTTTTTTTCTCTATGGGAAAAGGACAGTATTTTTTCCTTCTGGAATCTTTCTGGAATTTTTCTGGAACTTTGCATGTTTTAATGTTTGAGCACAAGTTTTATCAGAACTTCTATTTAAAGTTGCAATATACGAAGTGATTTTACAATTAATGTAGGCCATCAGAAACCTTTACTTGTTCACTAAACTTTAATTTGTTTACAACTTTTCCTTTTGTACATCAAGGAATTATACTGCAGAATTATTCCTAAAATTATGCAAGCAGCAATATTCCTGTTAAAATGGTGTACGTTTACAAGGTGCGTATTTTTTTGCAGAGTAATTAGAACTTGTGCTTGTAGCCGATTATAGCATTTTATTTGCCTCAAGGGTGTATGCAAGAAAGGTATTTAAAGTTGCACTAATTATAGTCTAATTTAAAGTGCCGCAATATAATTTCGTTTTTGTAACAATAGTTTATTTTCACTTTCTTTACAGATACGCTTGGTTATTCCCCTTTTAAAGCTTCAAACTTTTTAATTGGACTATAAAGTTTTATCTTCCTGTTTAGACATACCAACAGACATATATAAAAGTTACCTGACCTTGTAGTTTATAGTGACAATATGGCTGGAATAACCCTTTTATCCGAGTTGATAAACTGCTATTGTCTGAGCTATGCTGAAAACTCACTCCTGATGCTATTAGAGAAAAATAAATGCAAGTATGACCAGTAATTGAAAATGTTTCCTTCATTCAAATATAGTGGTACATTAAAGCAATTCACTTTTGTGTGTCCAATTGTTATATTATTATTATTATTATTATTATTATTATTATTATTATTATTATGTTATATTATTATTTTTTTATTTGTGCATAGATTTTTATGTGTGCATAGAAACCTAGAAAAGTCTTCAGGTAACATACATTTGGTCTGGTTATTTAATTTTTAACAATTACCGCGAGTCCAAGCAATGTACCTTATTTGTTATCATTGGGGCCCCATAAAAAGTTGTCTCTGGGGGCCCAGTACAAAAAATAGAAAACACAAAGCAATTCTTACCATAAGTAGATCAGCCATACTCCCCAAGTGTAACATCCCACACCTGCTGCTACCACAAGGCCTCACCAAAATATACCCCCCAAGAAGATCAGAAGATTACAGTCCCGCCATTACTCTCTGTGCACAAATCTACAGTATCTGTGATCTATACCTAAAAAAGAACAAGCAGTTTAAAATGTACCAAGATTTTAACCCCCCTCCCACCTATATTATGTATGCCCCTACAGCCATCTGATTTGAGCACAGTGAAGGGTTATGCTAGGCCTCTGCATGTGCTGTGGGATCTAGGTGTGTATTGGTAGGCCCTGTCTGGGTATCTGAGAGGCACAGGGGATTGCAATGGAGGGGGAATTCAGTGGAATGCACCATTGTTGGGGTTTCTGTCTGGGTATCTGGGGGGAGCAGGGGAGTACCATGGTGGGGGGGGCTGATTTAGGTATCTGGGGAGAGGAGGGAGTGTCATGGTGGTGGGGCACTGCCTAGAGATCTGGGGGAACCAGGGAAGTACCATGGTGAAGGGTGCTGCCTGGGTATCTGGGGGGAGCAGGAGAGTACCATGATGTGGGGTGCTGCCTGTGTATCTTGGGGGGATGCTGCCTGGGTATCTGGGGGAGCAGCGTAGTACCATGGTAGGGTGTGCTGCCTGGGTATCGGGGGGAGCAGGGAAGTACCACGGTGGGGGTGCTATTTGGCTATTGAGGGAGAAGCAGGAATGTACCCTGCCTGGGGTGGCTGTCTGGAGAGGGGTGTGGGGCATTGCCATGTTCAGCGGACTTTACTAAATGTTAAACAGGGGGGGGCAACGGGACTGGCTTTGCAGAGCGTGCAAGCAGCATACCCACAACAGCTCCGGCTTCTGCGCGGTCTCTCCAGTGCCGAGTATTGTTTGACACAGCTGTCATGTGATTGCTGAGTAATAAGCAGAGGCCATGGAGACTGTGCAATAGCCAGAGCTGTTGTGAATATGCTGTAAGCACACTGCTGCTCTGCAAACCCTGGTCCTGTCATTTACCATTTAGTGACCAGAATATAGATAGGGTGACAGCGATACCATACGATACCATACAGATGACTGATTCTGGCCCCCGCTTTTCTTTTCTCATGCCGATACAGAAAATAACTAGCTTTCGGGGTAATACCTCTTCATCAGGTCAAGATACGGGGAGGCTGATTCATTACTAGCGGCAAGTAGCGACAGATGAGCGTCTGGAGTGCAGCGCTATGAGCGACCGCTATTGTCCGCCCCGATCGGCTGTCAGTCGCTATTGCAGGGCTCCTCAGTCGCTATCTGCCGTTCTTGGGAATCACGCTGACATTGGTGAATGTGATGTTAAAGATCTGCTTTATAGGCGCTGTTGAGTTTTTACACCTTGTTCAATACAGCGCCTGAGCGTTTTTTTGCTGTTTGCTAGAAATCAATCTGTTACAACATTCTGTAGAAAACACATTGAACCATGTATGTTTTGATATTTATATTAAATTGTCTTTTGTTATATTTACAGAAGTCAAAATCTGGGTTTTCAATCTTCATGGTACCTAAAAAAGAAACAAAAGTGTAGTTAGTTAATTTTTTTTTTTTTATACTTCCCTATTTGGTTTGGTTGTTGCATTTAATTACATAACAAACCCTCCTTTTTGTTTTTATAATTTTAATTTTTGTCATTTCCCATATAAGTAGACCCCTAATTTTTTTTTTATTTGGAGTTTTGGGACCATTTTTTTTTTTTTTTTTTTTTGGAGGGGGGGGGGGGGACTTGAAGACCAACCACATTTGTTGGTTTAGTTTTTTGAAGGGCCCTCTAGTACAGTAGGTGTTTTAGAGTTAAGGTGACCTAGCTTACTGAAAAAAAGAGGTAATCATGCTTTCCCGTCACTCAAATTCCCGTCTGGGTGTCCTCAGTACTGTCTGCGGCCATGTTGGGGACTTCTGGCACCAGTGCTGTATCTTCAGGGGGTTCAATTCAGTGACATATGCAAATATTGTGTAGGACACAGCATGCGAGTATTATTTTGGAGACCTTTTGTGGACTGTACAACATCTCTCCTCCTGGCCGTGCCAAACAGAGAAAGTGTGCTTTCAGCAGGCCGATGGTTCTTTCCACAATGCATCTGGTTTTGCGATGTGCTGCATTGTAGCTTGGGCAGAGGTCTGTGGATTTCTGACTGGAGTCATTAGCCACGTTTTCTGCCCATATCCCTTGTCCACTGTTGAATAAACAGATTGAGAGAGTGAGCAATTAGTTAATTTCAAACAACATAATGTAAACATTATAGGTTCGGTTATATATTTGGTTCAGTTAATAGTCTACATATTAAACTTGTAAATAGATGTCATGGATTATTAATTACCCAGTAGCCAGCCAGGTGGCATTTCATTGTTCTCAAACTTCCGGCACAGGACTGATTGCTGGAGCATGAAAATCATGGCATGATCCTGGGAAGCCAGATCTCACAGCCCGCAGCTTCATGTCATGGTCACATACTACCATGACATTCATGGAATGGAACTGTTTCCGATTCCGGTAATGTAGCTCCTGTGCACGGGGAGGGCGGAAAGGGATATGTGTACCATCCACGCACCCTAGCACATTAGGGATCCCTCCCATGCGGTAGAACGCACGTTTTATTTTGGCAACCTCCTCCTCAGGAAATTTTATATAAACAGGGATAAGGTCACAAATAGCCAGGACTACCTGGTAAAATATGCGGCTCATTGTAGCCTGGCTGATCCCGCTAAGGAGGGCAGAGGTTACCTGGAAATTCCCCCGTGCCACAATATTAAGCATGGCACATAGGCGAACTATGGCAGGGATGGATTGGGTGCGTCTGGTGGATGGATCGATTTTGGTCTTAATCTGATCATATAGGAACTGTAGTGCTGCACGATTCAGACGCAATCTGCTTCTGATCTGCTCGTCACTTAAATCCCAGACAGAGAGGCGGATGGCAAAGGATCGGGGTGCCCTAAGCCTCACAGCACCCTCCTCCCTTGCCTCTTGACCTTCCTGTATGCTGCCACAACAATACATCCATAACTCAAACATCACCCTCTCATCCATCTCACAATCACTGGCTAGAGCTCAGGCACGTGTACAGAAATTAAAAATAGTTGGTAAGCACACTCGTGTAGTAACTTATGAAAGAAAAAATAATAATAGTTATGTGGGTGCAATTCAAAATCATGGGACAGATGTCCCTAGGAGTACCAACAAACAATATATTAAGAATGCACACCTAACCACCAAACATATGGTTGCAAAAAAGAGGGTACATTTATTTATGTACAAAAAGCATTTAACATATACCCCTCGATTCAAAGAGCAAAAGTTAATTGATTTCGGATCGAGAATCGTAAGTTTGGGTGGGTGTTAGTCATTTTTTCCTGTTTTTTTGGCCATTTCCGACTCGCACGAGCCTACGTTCGAATGCGTATATGCTCTTACGATCATCGCAAGTTCGTGCGTAAATTTTAGGATCAAAAAGTAAAACTTAGGATCAAATCCTAAAACTTAGGATCAAAACGTAAAACTTAGGATAATTGGATGTGTTTAGGTGTGATTCAGAGAACAGTTTTCAAACCTCTAAATACGTTTTAAAAGAAAGCCACTGCCGACACCTTTTAGCAGTCGGATTGCTGTTCTTGAACAGGTTTTTTGGCTATGTGGAGGAGTCTGCGCGTCTGGAGCTCCAATGAACTGCATGTATCAGCATGGCCGAGGCCATAAATTGTATGGCAATGCATACCTGATTCATGTATGCCTTATAAAAGCATTTTAATGTGGACCTTAATTAGTCCTTTGCATGTAAACCTTTATTTTGCAATCTATTTGCGTTAATGAAAGAAACTTATGTCCTTTGGTATTTATTTTTAAATTGATGTACTAGAATAATATTTTTAGTTTGAATTTATTGGTGTAGTTGTTTACCTTTGCTTTGTTTAATTATTTAAGCACATCTTTGGTCAGATGCATCACACTTAATGAGGAGAGGAGAGCGGGATAAAGTGCAGGATGTGGGTTACTGCTGTATTTTGCACAGACACAGCAGAGCTGGGGGCACGGAAAGGTCAGAAATCAAAGAATGCAGAGCAACACAGTCACAAGGCCCTTTCTGTTTGCAGGCTGCCCGATAATACCTGAGCCGCCATCTTGGCTGTTTCTAGACTCATAACATGCAGAAGTTGCTGGGTGTTTTTTTATATTTGAGAGCAATATGTATGTAGAGGGTGTGGGTAACCACACCAAAAATTTTAAGTTGTACCATTTGAAGCCAAAATATTAAACAAAGTAAGATTTACTTATGCAAATGCATTCATTAATGGTTGGTTACTACAAAATGAATGAAATAAAGAAAAATAAGACCAAATATTTAGAATGCACTTTAATGAGGTAAGTTTGTAGTGCGCAGCCGCAAGATCAGAAGGATTTACGTCCAGACAAAAAAGGAAAAAGGGCAAAACCAATGTTGCAACCTGAGAAAGGAAACGGAAAATTCAGGATGGAAACTGACATAGGTCTGATTCCCGAACTGCCATACGAACGGGCGTACATTTTAGGATAGAAACGTATTTGCTTATAGAATCACTCGCAAGTTCATACGAACGCACGAGCGGACGTGAAAAATAGGATGATCGGCACCAAAATCAAAGCTGTTACATGTTTCTTTGAATCGACCCTATAGTCTTTGAAATAACGCAGGTAACACGTAGAGCTAAGGGGCAGGTACATTACTAAACACAATCCCCTCGATTCAAAGAGCAAAAGTTAATTGATTTCGGATCTAGAATCCTAAGTTTGGGTGGGTGTTAGTCATTTTTTCCTGTTTTTTTGGCCATTTCCGACTCGCACGAGCCTACGTACGATTTCGTATATGCTCTTACGATCATCGGAAGTTCGTTCCTAAATTGTAGGATCAAATCCTAAAACTTAGGATCAAAACCTAAACCTTAGGATCAAAACCTAAAACTTAGGATAATCGGATGTGTTTAGGTGTGATTCAGAGAGCAGTTTTCCAACCTCTAAATCCATTTTAAAAGAAAGCCACTTCCGACACCTTTTAGCAGTCGGATTGCTGTTCTTGAACAGGTTTTTTGGCTATGTGGAGGAGTCTGCGCGTCTGGAGCTCCAATGAACTGCATGTATCAGCATGGCCGAGGCCATAAATTGTATGGCAATGCATACCTGATTCAATACATTTCATGTATGCCTTATAAAAGCATTTTAATGTGGACCTTAATTAGTCCTTTGCATGTAAACCTTTATTTTGCAATACATCCATATATTTGCGTTAATTAAAGAAACTTATGTCCTTTGTTATTTATTTTTAAATTGATGTACTAGAATAATATTTTTAATTTGAATTTATTGGTGTAGTTGTTTACCTTTGCTTTGTTTAATTATTTTAGCTCATCTTTGGTCAGATGCATCACACTTACTGAGGAGAGGAGAGCGGGATAAAGTGCAGGATGTGGGTTACTGCTGTATTTTGCACAGACACAGCAGAGCTGGGGGCACGGAAAGGTCAGAAATCAAAGAATGCAGAGCAACACAGTCACAAGGCCCTTTCTGTTTGCAGGCTGCCCGATAATACCTGACCCGCCATCTTGGCTGTTTCTAGGCTCATAACATGCCGAAGTTGCTGGGTGTTTTTTAATTTTTGAGAGCAATCTGTATGTAGAGGGTGTGGGTAACCACACCAAAAATTTTAAGTTGTACCATTTGAAGCCAAAATATTTAAATTAAATCCACAAGTAAAAAATGCAAGTTAACTAAAAATTAAACAAAGTAAGATTTACTTATGCAAATGCATTCATTAATGGTTGGTTACTACAAAATGAATGAAATAAAGAAAAATAAAAAAACAAATATTTAGAATGCACTTTAATGAGGTAAGTTTGTAGTGCGCAGGCGAAAGATCAGAAGACAAGACAAAAAAGGAAAAAGGGCAAAACCAATGTTGCAACCTGAGAAATGAAACGGAAAATTCAGGATGGAAACTGACATAGGTCTGATTCGCGAACTGCCATACGAACGGACGTAAATTTTAGGATAGAAACGTATTAGGTTATAGAATCACTCGCAAGTTCATACGAGCGCATGAGCGTTCGGGAAAAATAGGATGATCGGCACCAAAATCAAAGCTGTTACATGTTTCTTTGAATCGACCCTAATATATACAATATGTACAGTGCATAAAATCCTGGGGTTTACATTTGCTTGGTTGTATCCAGCTTAATAAGGCACAGGGATAACAGGATTTTGTAACAGAGATTGCTTTCAAGGAAAAAATGGTAGGTTGCTATACCTTAAGGAGATTATGAGGCACTCTTGTATGCGGATATTGTTCCAAGCACGGGATCTTTGCTCCAAGTGTCCTTAGCAAGGTATGAGCTTCAGCTTAAGAGGTCCTGGTACTGCTGCTCAGTCATAAAGTACAAGTGGAGTTGCTAACGTTGCCGCTGACACGTGTTTCGGTTCAGTAATAATAAACCTTCCTCAGAGCGGTGTGTAACGGGCGGTGTCCAGATGCAGGATTGAGGCCGGAGAGGAGCGAAGTGCCTGTAAGCTGTTTAGCTACCTGATCTTTAAATAGCGCACTGTGGCGCGAATCCCCCCCGGGCCGGCCCATGTGACGCGTGAATGACGAGAACATAGTCCGCGTCATCATGCGTCACTTCCGGTGACGCGCGTCCCGGCCTCGCGCCAGCCAGCCCTAGATCAGCGTATTGCCAATCGCAGGATGGCAGCGCACAGGTCCACGGGGCGCGCGTCACAGCGGTGATCAGAGGAGCGATGGAAGGTAAGTAAAACTGATCGTAGGGGGGTTTCCTCAAGGAGGGGATCCTGGTCAAATGCCTGTAAAATAAAGATCAACATGAATACAGATACAATATTTGAGAAAACACTCTCAGCTGTGACGAAAGATTGCAAGAAGTGTTCAGCGAACCTCCCATGTTTACTTTCAAACACTCTAAAAATATTAAAGACACCTTAATACAGGCAGACACCTCAGATAAATTATCCATACCTCCAAACAGAGATTGGCTAAGCTCTCTTCCCAAACCTTTGGGGATGTTCGCATGTGGCAACTGCGCACAATGTAATTCGGTGATCCGCTGTAACACTTTCAATCATCCGTCCACCTGCAAATCTTATGCATTAAAAGGTTTTTTCAACTGCAATACCACTAATATGATATATCTACTGCAATGCGACTGCGGTAAGGCTTATGTGGGTCAAACCCAGAGAGAGATCAAAACCCGCATCAGCGAGCATCGTAGCAATATTAGATGATTTGACTTTAATTCACCTGTGGCAAGGCACTTTGCTGAAGCCAACCACCAAACATCCCAATTAAGATTCCTTGTGATCGAAAAGTACATCCCCATAAACGAGGGGGTGATTTGGCCAACAGACTATCCAGGAGGGAACTCTTTTGGATATACGAACTAAATACTAGGCATCCCTTTCTCTAACTACTACTCTAAATTTCGTCCCTGCATCTAGTGACTTTCTACAAGACACCAGTTATTCCCATCAGGATCATCCAGTTTCTTAGTACCATTACTTTACAGGTAGCTACTTTTTGAATAGCATTGTGTCCTTTGTTTTTCCAAGGAACTCCTCCCAATGATTTAGCAGTGCTAAACAAGGTTAACTCATGTATCTCTATTTGGCTTTAGGTCCGCATTATTATACTTGCAATATAGTTTTTAATAACCTCCATAGCACTGCTATAATTTGAGGATTCCTCAGTAGGACTGTTACCTCATCTTTTTAATATGCCGGTGGGAATCTATCAGCCCTTTAGATTTGTTTAAGGATAATCGCTCTTTTACCCATCCTACTAATTAAAGCGATATTTTGGTCCAGAGCATCTCTACACCATTTAACAGCCCTAATAGATTCTTTTGAATTGGGCTTTGGCTGCTATACACCATGTCCCAACAGGACTTACCAGTTATGCTATAGCAGCCCTTGTGTGTAATTACAAACTTCCTTACCATTTGAATACATTAATAGAATTGTTATTCCTTATTGTTAGGTTGCTGGGAGCCCAGGCCAACATCAAAGGAAATCCTTTTAATGTTATGGCAATAGGCATGTGATAAATATAGGTCCTTTTCTGCACTATGCCCATTACCTAGTCCAGATGAATATATGCGCCGTATTATAATAACATGTTTTCTCAAATATTGTATCTGTATGCATGTTGATCTTTATTTTACAGGCATTTGACCAGGATCCCCTCCTTGAGGAAACCCCCCTACGATCAGTTTTACTTACCTTCCATCGCTCCTCTGATCACTGCTGTGACGCGCGCCCCGCCATCCTGCGATTGGCAATACGCCGATCTAGGGCTGGTTGGCGCAAGGCCGGGACGTGTGTCACCGGAAGTGATGCATGATGACGTGGACTACGTTCGTGTCATTCACACGTCACATGGGCTGGCCCGGGGGGGATTCGCGCCACGGTGCGCTATTTAAAGATCAGGTAGCTAAACAGCTGACAGGCACTTCGCTCCTCTCCGGCCTCAATCCTGCATCTGGACACCGCTCGTTACACACCGCTCTGAGGAAGGTTTATTATTACTGAACCGAAACACGTGTCAGCGGCAACGTTAGCAACTCCACTTGTACTTTATGACTGAGCAGCAGTACCAGGACCTCTTAAGCTGAACCTCATACCTTGCTAAGGACACTTGGAGCAAAGATCCCGTGCTTGGGACAATATCCGCATACAAGAGTGCCTCATAATCTCCTTAAGGTATAGCAACCTACCATTTTTTCCTTGAAAGCAATCTCTGTTACAAAATCCTGTTATCCCTGTGCCTTATTAAGCTGGATACAACCAAGCAAATGTAAACCCCAGGATTTGATGCACTGTACATATTGTATATATTGTGTTTAGTAATGTACCTGCCCCTATATATAGCTCTACGTGTTACCTGCACGTTATTTCAAAGACTATATGTTAAATGCTTTTTGTACATAAATAAATGTACCCTCTTTTTTGCAACCATATGTTTGGTGGTTAGGTGTGCATTCTTAATATATTGTTTGTTAGATCTCAGGCACTGCCCCAAAAACCAAAAACAATATCAACACACAGACCAACCACTCCACATACACAATCACAATCCACACACAATCACACAAATGCAGCTCACCACCAAAACCAGATGTATAGTGGTTAGAACCATCAGCCTGCTGCAAGTATGCTTTCAAAGTTTGGCACAACCAAGAGGGGAGTTGCTGCACAACCCACAAAAGGTCCCCAAAACAATCCTCACTTGCTGGATTCCACACAATATTTGCATATGCCACCAAAAATAAACTCCCAAAGAAACAGCACTGATGCCAGAAAACCTCAACAAAGCCACAGACAGTAAGCCAGAAACACAGCCAGACACTTAGTGCAAGCTAGGGCTAAGTAAACCAAAACACCACAGCCTTTGCCACAGTGTATCAATAAAAGAATGTTTGAGAAAAGAGATATTCATACTTATCCAAAGGACTGGTCCGCTCAGCCACCTCTTGCGTTTGTTAGCTGTTTCCAGTCTGTAATTAGCTTACCACAGGTGTGTTGGAAACGGCTAGTGCAAGCATAATAGCGTACTTTTGTGGATCTGTTTGCTCAGACATCTTTTGGCCAATGAAAGTTATGTTGCTCAAAATTCAAATAGCCGTTTTTGGCACCACAGTTCCAATGCTGTTAAGAGACATGGTTCACATTTCTTCCTAATGTCTGTCTGCCTTGTTAAGTAGGTAATTAATTAGTTCATTGCCTGACACACATGTTTGCCAGAAACCTCAGTCATTGGAGTCAAGATGTAGCTACAAACACCTGGCCAGTATGTGTGAAGCAATTAACTGGGCCTGTTTGTGATTGGTTCAAAGAGCACATAAAATCTGCCACACTCAAACAGCAGTTGTTGCCATTTTTTAGTCTGCATATGTGCTGTGTGTGTTGTTTTGTGGTGTGTGCAGCTACAGGATGGAGCCAAATTCTGGACATCTGCCGGCCACTGCTGGACTGAGTACCAGTGGGGTGGGTGCTGGCCGGAGACCTTCCTTAAGGAAAAGGGCACAGCTGGAAGGTGAAGCACCACCCAAGGCCAAGCGTCCAATGGCCAAGAGGGAGACAGAATTTAATTTAGCGGATAACAATACTCTTGTGCGTCTCACACTGGCTAAATGGGACTTATTATTTGGCTACCAAAGTCAGTGTTTAGGCAAACAAGAAAGGAGCAAATTGTGGGATGCCATTGGTGAGCAGATTACTAGCACTGCTCAATACCCACGTAGTGGCACATCCTGCAAGAAACGCTTCTACACTTTGAAAAGGGCCCTTATGCAAAAGATGAAGAATGATCTACTTGTAGACAGTGGAACCAAGCAGGGTCAAAAGAGTAAATACAGGCCATATGAGGAGATGCTGGAGTGCAAGATTCCTCTCAGTCGCCTGCAGGGTGTGGATGCTGGGGATGACACCACAGGTTGGGGTGAAGGCACATTGTTTTCACATTGCAATTAGAGATGAGCGAACCGGTTCGGACGAACCGGAATTCGCTCCGAATTTCAGGAAATATTCGATTCGGCACGAACCCGAATATTTTGTGGTTCGTGCCGATCGAATTTTTCCTGAAATTAAAAAAAAAAATGCCGGCATGGTGGGAGCGGGCCGGCCGGTTCCGCTGTCGACGATGACGCGCCCTCAGATGACAGCTGAGAGCGGCGCCGGCCTCCACGCTCCCACCATGCCGGCAAAAATGCTTTTTTTTTTGTTTTGTTTTTTAAATGCCGGCATGGTGGGAGCGGGCCGGCCGGCTTTACCGGCCCAGGGAGGGAGCGGAACCGGCCGGCCCGCTCCCACCATGCCGGCATTTTTGATGGGGAACTTCGTAAAAGTTCGATTCGGCCGAACCCGAATTTCTTTGTGAAATTCGGCGAATCGGCCGAATCGAACTTTTCAAAAGTTCGCTCATCTCTAATTGCAATTTATGGTTGGTTTAATGTATCTTCTTATTTGTTAACCAATTCTTTGGCATATTAACAGTAGGACATGTTAAGTAGCAGATTAAACCTCTGAAATATTTAAACTTCCTGTCTCTTGCTTTATGCATAGTGGCACATTATGACTCACATGATTCGCCTGATGAGGTCACCCTGAATCCTGCCCTTCCCCCACCCTCAAGCTTAACCCAGTCTGATATTCAAGGTCTGTTTTATTTGGTTGTTTTCTTAACTTTTTTGTATGTTTGTCACACAGTAACAATGCATAATTCATTACTTTGCTTTATCATAGTTGCCCTCAGAATTGCACCAGCATCTCCTCATGAGGCTACCTACTCTTTGGATGCCAGTAAGTGCATGTGTCAACCTTGATTTTGGCAATGTCATATAAGTGTGCATGGCTTTCAGTCATGTTATTTCATTGTAGACCAAGTCCCTGCTTCATCTTTGGACCCCACTTCCTGTGTTGCAGGTCGACAGGACCCCGTTGGTGTGTATTGCAAAGCACACTGTATCCTTTCTGTTGTTTGAGTTCAAATGTGTATATTTTGTTAGTTGATACTTCCAAATCATGTTAATTCTCACTCCAAGCTGGATAGTTAAAGGGGATTGGGCAGCAACCGGATCCTACATGTTGTAATGATGTGCATGCTAAGTTATTGTGCTTAAATAAATCATTTTTTAAGAAATGCAAACATTAACAATACTATGGCTGTTAATATTGATATCCATTGTGGCTTGTTTTAGACCCAAATACAGGAAGTGCGCTTCCGGAAAGGGTCCTTCACCGTGCGGCTGCTAGGGATGAGGGTAAGACTGATTTTAGTTTGGTTCTAGTAAGGATGTTGTTTTCAATTAAATGTTGTTTGTGCCTTGACATTTGTTTGGAAACATGTGATTTTAGGGCAAAGCTCGAGTGAGGCCCTAGGTCGGGACATCTTTGAGGTGGCTTGTATGTGCAATTTGACCTATGTGTGTATGTTCTAGTTTGGCACAATGATTACCTCATCTTGCTCTTCCATACATCTTCAGAATATGTTAGAAACTAAATGCTTTTGTGTCTTGCACAATCAGTCACTTGGGAGAGGTATGGGCTCGATAATGTTTGTAAGAACTAGTCACACAATATCAAATGACACACTAACACGACTTTCCTGTTTAGCATATGCGAGCTTGCCACATCCCTCAGATGATGATTTGCCCCTTTCTGGCAGCCAGACACCGGAACTATTTGTGGAGGAGCACACTCAGGTACCATGGATGAATGTTTTTGAGATTAACCACGATTACCTGTTTTGGGGTCAATCAGGTCCCACCATGTAACATACAACATACTTTGTTGTTAGCATACGTACCTAAAACACAGTCAGGGATACCTCTCTATATCTAGATATGTTAATGTTGACTGAAAATTACTACAGTCATTGTTTGCCATACATTACTATGTTTACAAAATGAAATGCATAACAATGTGTGTAAGAATCCAAAATAAAACTGGGTTGCTATACACTTAAAATATGGTTTAAAAGGCAAGACACACTGAAAGTAGAAACCTAAAAACATTTATTTGTTATAAAAGGGGCCAACATGGCCAAAATCACTACGCACAGCGGATCAAACCATACCCCCCACCCTACCGCTGTTTCTTCTTTCCCAGCAGCATAAGTCGCGGCCGCCGGACGTACTGCCACAGTCTGCGATGCTCATTAACGCAAGCTGTATGGAGACAAAAAAATGGATTAGTCAATAGAACGTGATACAAACGTACACAGATGATTTCACATTATATAGTTTGGTCTCATAATGTGACCAACTACATTAACATTTGTGCAAACTGGGCCCTTATGTGGGTCCATTATATGAGTACTAGTGCCTTACATGTGCCCTACATATTGAAGTAACCGTTTGTACTAAATGAAGGGCTAAGTAAGATTGTGGACATTGATTGGGTTATTTTGCTCAAAACATCATGTCCAAAGTAATAAATAGAGATGAGCGAACTTCTCAAAAATTCGATTCGGGCGATTCGCCAAATTTCTCAAAGAAATTCGGGTTCGTCTGAATCGAACTGTAACAAATCGCTCATCTCTGGTGGGAGCGGGGAGGCTGGCTGCGCTGTCAGCAGGCGGCGGAAGCCGGCTTCCGCTGCCCGCTGACAGCGCAGCCGGCCTCCCTGTTCCCACCAAGCCCTGAAATGGAAAAAAAATGCCGACATGGTGGGAGTGGGGAGGCCAGCTGCGCTGTCAGCGGGCGGCAGAAGCCGGATTCCGCCACCCGCTGACAGCGCAGCCGGCTTCCCCGCTTCCACCATGCCGGCATTTTTTTTTTTTTCAGCAAACACTTACCGGCATGGTGGGAGCGGGGAGGCCGGCTGCACTGTCAGTGGGCGGCGGAAGCCGGATTCCGCCAACCGCTGACAGCGCAGCCGGCTTCCCCGCTCCCACCATGCCGGCATTTTTTTTTTTTTCAGCAAACACTTACCGGCATGGTGGGAGCGAGGAGGCCGGCTGCGCTGTCAGCTGTCATCAGAGGACGCTGACAGCGCAGCCGGCCTCCCCGCTCCCACCATGCCGGCATTTTTTTTTTCCATTTCACGGCTTGGTGGGAGCGGGGAGGCCGGCTGCGCTGTCAGCGGGCGGCGGAAGCCGGCTTCCGCCACCCGCTGACAGCGCAGCCTGTCTCCCTGCTCCCATCATGCCAGCATTTTTTTTTTTTTATTTCAGGGAAAATTCGGTCATCACGAACAACTAAAAATTCGGGTTCATGCTGAATCGAATTTTCCCTGAAATTCGGAGTGAATTCAGGTTCGTTAGAACCGATTTGCTCATCCCTAGTAATAAAGATTCTAACCCTTCTGCTATTCCTATTCTAGTTCTCAACCTTATTTTGAAATTAGTTTAATTTGGACACCAAAACTTTTTAAACAAAATGTATTATGGGTTTGAAAGGAAACAAAGGGGATGCAACAATCTAGCATGCAGACATGCATTTATGATTGTGGCTCACGCAAATGTCAGCTAAATGTGTGCTAATTTACCACATAGGGACATTGCCAATTATGATAGCTTTTAGGGTGACACATAGGTGGCCAAAGTATGTTTGGATATGAAGTTAGTGTACTCACTATCGCAGCTGTGGCTCGGGCCCATGCTGCTGGGTGTCCCTGGAGATTGGGTGGGGAGTATGATCACAGGGTCCGTCTGCGTGGAAACATCTGTTTGGAAAAAACAAACAAAAAACAATCATAAGGTTTGCGCTTACAAATTAAGATTATACATCCACCTGTTTAGGGAGTCTGGTAAATCATGCTACCATGTTTACACACATGTTTGCTATACATTAGCATATTTACTGGTCCGTGAGGTCAGGTGAATAATTTAGGTGTGCAACATGGACACATCAATATAATGTGCCTCAAACATTTACAGTGCAATGCTAATGCAGTAATTTAAGTTGAGCTGATCATATTCATAGTAGAGTGTGCAACATGTGTTTTCACAAAAAAAAAAAAAACATTTGAAAGGCAGCATCATGGTGTACGCAGTGACTTTGGGGTTGGTTGCATTTGGATTGAACTGGAGTGGGGTTCCAGAATTTTCTTAAAATTACTTAAAAAGATTATGCTATGTAGCAAACATGTGTATGTAGTTTTGAATGTCATTACATATGCCATGTGAGTGATAACAACAAACACTTACCACAACTATGCCCGCAGGCAAGGGCTGGCGCATAGCTGCTGGAGGTGCCGGCTCTATGATGCCCTAAAAACCAGATAACAAGGGCACAGGATTATTGAAAATGCACCGATTCCACCTGTAACATACAAACAACAATTAGAAATGCACTCACCAGGGGATGAACTGCCACTGGTATCCCAGGGAGGACTCTGAGGAGGAGGCGTGGAGCCTCGACTCCTCACAATTGGCCCAGAAGAGCCCAAAACACATGGGCCACCCTCCTCCCTCTCACTCCCAGATCCTTGAGGGAGTGTGGGTGAGTCCAACTCCACCTGCCCACTTGGACTCCACACTTGAGAGTGGCCCACAGGGTTTTGAGACTCAACTGAGTCTGATTGTGAGGAGCTGAGGCTTCAGACTGCCCTCCCCCCAGCAGCACGCTCCTCTGGGGCATCATCCACTTCCTCCCCTGGGTCCTCAAGATAGGACTGGTGAGAGGACCCCCCCCCGCAGATTCATCCGACCCCACCACTCTTCTGCGGGGGAGGAAAGCCTTCCCACGTTTGCCCAGGGGAGGACGCTTATCTGTGTAGAAGGTAAAGAAATAAGGACACCTTTAAAAATAAAACCAAAAATGTACTACATTATTGTATGGATTTACATGTTGTGAGGTGACACTTACCTGAAGCATAGGCATCATAAAGCCTATGAACGCCCTCTGGGTCCCGGCGTTTGAAATCCGACCACTTTTGGATTATTGAACGGACACTGAGATTTGTCTGGATGCGCCGGGACACAGTGGCCTTCACTCTTTGCACCATGGGCATAGTCATATTCTGCAACACATAAATCCCATAAAAAAACACATTTAAAAAAAACATCAATACATATATATATATACAGTAATAAACATATATAACAAGCTATATTGTTGCACAACATAAATGGAACATATACTCACTTTAACCACCTGGCCATTAACACGCGTATCCACCCTTTTGTGGCGCTATTTTGTGGTTGTGGGGGGAACAGGGGATGTTGAGGTGCCAGGGGAGACAGGGAGGGGAGGGTGGGGAGATGTTGGGGGGGAAGAATCAGAGGTGTAGCTGGGGAGGCATGTGGCAGAGGTGGAAGTTGCAAAACGAAAGTGAAAGGCAAAAAAAAATGACACTCATCGCTAAAATACGCTAACATACGCTTACCAAATCGCTAGCATACGCAAAACCATTGCAGTCATGCGAGTGATGAGTCAGATGCGCCAGTGTCTGCTGCGTATTCAACAACAGCGACTGTGGGCGTTAAAAGAACATTCACCCCAAAAAAACACATGTATGATCAGCACAGTGCCGCCGCCTGCGACACATAGCGACTCGGCATAGCGACTGGCCCTCGCTGCAACACCACTGATTCAATAAATAAAGTTCGAGGATATAGCGTGGGCACTGTTTTTAGGTGACTGCGGCATAGAGCGCCTGTAACGCTTTAAAAAGATTATTTGGGTGGTTTGACACCTTCGAAAACGCTAACAATAACTGAAATGACATTGGGAGAGGGCTGTGACAAATTCCTAAATACATTTTCAGAAAAAAAAAAAAACATTGGAAACATTCCAGACAATTCAGAAATAATGCTTAATACATTAATAAATAAATAAATAAAAAAAATACCCACAAAAAAAAAAAAAACATTGTGTCTGCCATAGAAATGTATGGGAGAGCGACTGGTAGTGAGAGGTAATACCTGGCGCTGTGCAAGGCAGAACAATGGCGCTGTTCGCTGAGGCTGTGAAATTGATGAATAATCCACTACATGTCGCTATTCCAGTCGCTAATCAGATTCTGGTTGATAATTGTGTAATTGCTTGCCGTGTCCGGCGTTGACCAGTCGCTATCTGTCGCTACCTCTCATTAACCAGGCGCTACCTGATGCTATCCTTTCTTAAATAACCCCCAAAGTGCATACTTTAAATCCAGGTGTGCCCCTAGTGGCAGCCAGAAAGAGGTCCGCCTTCTGGAGTTAGTGATTAACCATTTAGGTACTTACAAAAACATAAGGTACCATTATAAAAGCAAGGAAGTGTAACCTTAGAGAAAACATCAATCACCCAAACTTGCACAAACAAATTGATATTGAAGGTCTAGGGTTTGTTCCAACCAAAAAAAATCAGAATTCAATACCACTGTAGACATTATTATCTTTACTAGAAAATTACAGTGTCCCTCTTACAGTTATAAACCCATAGATCCAAAATCAATTCCAGCAAGCTTGAAACAATCATCAAATCAAGATCTCCCTTGCCTGTCCCCATCTATAGAGACGTTTAACCCTTTAAATGCCAGCCACGTAAAATTTACGTGGCTGCCTCTCCTGCAGTTAATCGCCAGCCACGTAAATTTTACGTGCCTGATTTTCCCCACTAATAGTAAAAAAAGTTTTAAAAAAAGTCACTTACCTGACCCCACGTTTGATTCAGCCGGGTCTCCTCTTCAAAATGGTGGTCTCCGATCGTTCATCGGACCTCCTCCGGCTGCAGGGGAGGGCCCGGAATAGGGTGCCCCCCCCCCCATTTCAGCTTCCTCCGGCTTTTCCTGTAAAAAAAAAATGACATTTACTTACCTCCGTGTGTGCTGGCTCCCGCCGACCCTCCTCTTCACCTGGGAAGGCTCTCTCCCCTCTGCTATTCCGATGGCGGGCGCCATCTTGCCGCTGAGCCCCGCCCCTTTTGGGGACGGGACTAATGACGTCAGCCCAACCCGTCACCCCTAAGCCCCGCCCCCAAAAGGCGTGATGACGTCAGCCCAGTCCCGATCACCGGCTACAGCTCGCTTAGCTGTCAGATGCCGGTGATCGGTGCCCGGGGAAGGAGGTGACAGGAGATCCTCTGATCTCCTGCCTCCCCCTTCTCTGGATGCCGATCGCCGGCATCTGTCATCAGAGCGGCGAGGGACAAGAGCTTACAATCGGAGGTAAGTACAGTAAAAAATTTTTTTTTTTTTTAATAAAATCATTTTGTCTGTGTGTTTTTTTCAGTTTCTATAAGACCCCTATACCAGCTCACATGGCTCTGGGTATGGCAAGTCACCTGCGGCGAGCGGGTGACTTGCCAAAACCCCCAGCCCCCCATTACCTGCCTCCCCAAAGACCAGGGGGGGGCAGAAGGGCCCAGGCCCCTATGGCTATGTGGGCTAGTAGCCTGTAGGGCCAGGGGCCACCAGCGCTGGCCCCTGCGCCCTGTTCTACAAGCCCCCATAGCTGGCCTGGGTCAGTAACGCTGGGTAGGGGGGACCCTACGTAATTTTTTGGGGGGATTTTTAAGGGTTTTAACCCTTAAATTTCCCCCCAAAAAATGGAGTCCCCCCCCCTGAGAGGGGGGACCATATGTCAATTTTTTTTTAAATTAACCCCTTATGTCCTGTCGCCCAGCTGGTAATAAATGCTTCCAGCATTTTGTGGTGTGTTTTTTTTTTTTTTAAGTGGACCAACACCCAGGATTTTGACTATCCTGGGTATTGGTCCTTTTCCCCGGGCATCCCGATCGGGGATGCCCCGCTGTGTGAAACCCCCTCCGATCACCCACAATAACTCACCTCACCCGGGTCCTACGGCGCATGTGCGGCCGCTCGTCCAATCAGCGCGCTCAGAGGGGCTGAGTTATGGACGTCTAAGCTCAGCCGCTCTGAGCGCGCTAGCGGGTGCATCCCCCACTTCCCTCTAACAGGAAGCGTAAATAGCCGGCGCGGGCAAGCGCCCTACTAGAGGGATAGCGGGGTTGCGGCCCGCGCATGCGCCGTAGGACCGGGATTCAAGTAAGTGGTAGCGGGTGTTCCGGGGGGTTTCACACAGAGGGGCATCCCGATTTTGGATGCCCCAGGGGGAGGAAATAGAACGGTCTGGGAATCTTATAGATTCCCGGGCCGATCATCCCTGGGTGTTGCTCCACTTTAACCCATTGTGAACTTGTAAGAAGTCCATGAAACCCCTATACCAGTTCACAAGGCTGGGGGGCTGTCAAGTCACCTGCGGCGAGAGGGTGATTTGCCATTAACCCCGGCCCCCCTATTACCTGCCTCCCCGAAGCCCAGGGGGGGCAGAAGGGCCCGGGCAGATTTAGGAGGTGCGGGCTTATACCTGGCAGGGTGGGGGGCCACCAGAGCTGGCCCCTGCGCCCTGTTCTACAAGCCCTGCATAGCTGATCCTCGGGCTGGTTATGCTGGGTAGGGGGGACCCCATGTAATTTTTTATGGGAATTTTTAAGGGGTTTTTAACCCTTAAAATTAAAAAAAATGGGGATTACCCCCCCCCATGCCAATTTTTTTTCTTGATTTAACCCTTTATAGTGTGGATTGTAGTTGTATTTTATTTTTACATGTTATAAAGTGTTTTTTCAGTTTGGGGGGGGTCTTCTGAACAGTAACGGGGGGCTACCGATACATATGTGGTACCGTTGTAATCGGGAGAAATGGTGCTTTCACATGCAATATGGTTTTCTTTAAAAAAAAAGGTTTTATTTGAAATAAAGGAGACAATTTTCTAAAAAATATTTTTTTTTATTTTGTTTTGTTAAATTTACTCAAAAATATTAAAAAAAACAGTAAAAAATTTACAAACAAGACATTTCATGTTAAAGCCTAAACTCTGCCGCAAAAATAAAATATATCATTTTCCTGGAAATTCCTGCAAAAATCACAGTTAAGCATAGCGCAAAATGGTGAAAAATGACCCATCAAGAGAGGGTGACAAAACCTCAAGTAGGCTGGCAGTTAAAAGGGTTAATAGAACCTATGCATGTTGGGTATCGTTCTGCTCGAGGGACCTTGCGCTTTCAGATTTAGCTTGTTTTTTTTGTTTGCATATTGATATTTTAGGAAAACTCATTTTTGATTCTGCTTTATTATACATTTTTTAAGGAAACCCTGTGCGACTAAAGAATTCTTTGAGGGATTACTTTCAGAAAGATGAGCCCACTACAACATGCTGGGTAGGCTTAGAAAGCTTATCATGTGTACTTTCAGGAATGTATGGTTTGTGGGGGGTATTCCAAATGTAAAGGGTTTTTTTGGCAGAAAAAGCGCAAGGTGCACACTTTGTCTTCAGAGTTGAAATTTTCAAGCAAAATTACCATTGTGCATATGCTTTACCTTTTGGTGTTTGGCAACTCTTCTTTTGACAGTACCTATGCATGTTGGGTATCGTTCGGTTCGGGGGATGTTGCTTTTTCAGATTAACTTGTTTTTTCTTGTTTGCATATATTTTTTTTTTAGGAAAATGTGGCTTTGATCCTGTTTTTTTTATCCTTTTTTAGGGAAGCTCTGTGTAACCAAAGAATACATTGAGGGAGAACTTCCAGAAAACTGTGGCAATATCAACAAGCCTGGTATGCCTAGAAAGCTTGAAGTGTGTATTTCCAGAGAATATATCGTTTGTGGGGGGTATTTCAAATGTAAAGGGTTGTTTTTATTAAAAAACTGCAAGGTGCACATAGCGCTTAGCATAGCTGTATTTGATCTAAAAATCTCTTAAAGTGCTGTTTCAGTTTGAGGGAGTCTCCTGGGCAGGAAAGGGCGTCTACCAATACATATGTGGTACCGTTGTAACTGGGAGAAATTGGGATTTCACACGCAATAAGATTTTATTGACAAACTTACATTTTTTATTACAAAAAAAAAAACTACAAATTGTAAAAAATAGACATTTCATGTTAAAGCCCAGACTCTGCAGAAAAAAACAATATATAATTTTCCTGGGAAATCCCTGGAAATCCCTTCAAAAATCACAGTTGAACAAGGGGAGTGCAAAATAGTGCAAAATAGTGCAAAATGGTCTGGCAACAAAGGGTGACAAAAACTCCAGGTAGGCTGGCGGTTAAAGGGTTAAACGCACAGTCATTCATGACTTGCGAGGCATGAATTTTAAGATGAACGTTTAATAAACACAATCTCACTTATAGCGAATTTGAAGCATTGAGGGAATTGAAATGCAATCATTAAATGTAAAAAGGGCAGTCAAAGGAGACATTGTAGTAATAGATAGAAAAAAATACATAGCTGATGCCATACATCCAGAAACTACAATCTCCGGTGCTCAATGTATTTGAAGAAGCTGTCAATGACAGTATAATCCATGAAAAAACTAGGCAAGCTTTAACCTCAGGTAACCTGAAATACATAAAGATCTTATTAACCCCCTGGGCCGGCACATCGTTTTAGGATCCGGTTCAATCTTTCAAACTTTGGCTATATATGTTGATCAATTTTTAAAACCAATCCCACAATCCACAAACATCCCACACTGTATATTAGACACTACTGACTTTTTGAACAGACTTAAATCACTTGATGCCAGTAATGTCACTTTCCTGGGGTCATTTGACGCAGTTAGTCTTTATACTTCCATCCCACATTTAGATGGACTTTGTGCCATGAGAGAAGCACTTAATAGGAACCACACTCGAGCCATTGCTTTTATTAGGAGCCTTTTGGAACTTATTCTCACTGAGCATTTCTTCTGTTTTAACGTACAATGTTTTTTGCATATAAAAGGTTATGCTAGGGGTTCATCTGCAGTACCATTCTTTGCAAATATTTTCATGGCAGCCCTGGAAGAAGAGCACATTTCTACATACCTCCACATATACCAATTATATTGCCGTATGGTGGCGCTATGTGGACGATGTGTTTTTACTTGAAAGGGTGATGAAACTAAGCTAAAGAATTTTGCATCATATCTTAACACCATACACCACCGCACAGTTAAATTTACTGTTAAGTATAGTGACCCACACAGCGATTCCTTGATGTCATGATCACAAAGCAAGATAAGAATTTTTTGACAGACATGTACTGAAAGGAAACTGCTGTCAACAATGCAACAATAGCGCTCACCCACCCCATGTCTTTCAGGATATCTTAAAAGGTCAATTGGCTAGACTAAAAAGGGTTTCAAATGATGAGCTTTTGTTTGAAAAAAAATGCCCACAATTTTTTCCAAGATTACTTGGCAAAGGGTTACTGTCCTGCTGAACTGGGGTCATCTACACATGACATTAGAAGCATCCCCAGAAAGCAATTGCTTAAAAGTAAGACCAGAACTAAGGATAATCAATTAAGTTTCCTAAGCACACACAGACCTCATACCAAGATCCTAAATAACATCCTGAGAAGGAACTGGAATATTATACTATATATTATACTAAGTGATCCAGACCTAAGGAAAGCAATTCCAGAACCCCCAATAATTGGGCGTAATCAAAATTGGGCGTAAATTGCCCAGACAAATAGTTTTACGGTCCAAATGTAAAAGCACCTTCCCTTGTCTTATTGTCTTAATTGCAATAATTGCTCAGCCTTATCCCACTCAAGGCAATAACATTCCTCAAAGGTTTTTTTCATTTGTAATTCTAACAATATTGCCATTTATTTGTTGAAATGCCCTTGTGTTCTAGCCTGTGTAGGCCAAACTTTGCACCCAATGAAAATATGTATCAATGAAAATAAAAGCGTCATCCACAGCTTCTTGCAGAAGAAACCAAAAAATGAGCACTCCAGCCAGAAGGAAACACTTGTAGCCAGGTACTGGCCAGGCCACATTATCGCTGACCTTAGATGGCAAGTGATGGAGACGTGATTGTCAGTATGCAGACCCCTCCCCTATAAGGAAATTTTTTGGAATCTATACTTTAGATAACCGAAACCAACTGTACTGAATAAAGAATATATATTCAAAAACGCAATTTAGGTCCACGGTAGTGTGTACCAATACAAAGAAGTACCTGTTTCATATTTAGCATATTTATTATTTTTCATATCCCCTATCAATATGCATATATAGGTAACCTCATGTATGATTTTCATTTTCATTGGGTCTGGCCCCTTTTAAAAAATCCATATATAAAGACATCTCCCCCAATCGTTATTAAAACCTGTCTCGTATGATAATATTTAAAATGCGATTCACTAGTTATTAAGAAAAAAACCTTAATCCGCGTGATATTTATTAGGTTTGCCCATGTGCTATATGTTTTACCTTGTCTGTATTCTTAACTTGTAAAGTGCTACGGAAGTTGATGGCGCTATATAAATAAACAATAATAATGGCTAACAAGGGTTAAAAACCTTGTGCTAACCTTTCTCAGCCTACAATTTCCTTTTGTATTATGCCCCCTAGACAATCAAAATCATTCAGTCCAGAGAATGTGTATAGTAGGGATTAGGGATGAGCGAATCGATCCGGACGAACCCGGATTCGATCCGAATTTCAGGAAAAATTCGATTCGGATCGAATCCGAATTTCCCCGCGATTCGATCACTCGAAGTTTTCCTTTAACATCCATTCATTTACATTTACAGGCATTCTAAGATGGCGGACGGGACATGTCTGGACATGTATCCCGCGCCAGTGCAAGCTGGGGCAGTCACATGCAGCCTATCAGCAGCCAGCAAGCCCGGTGACGTCACACAGCGGTATTTAACGGCGGCCATCTTGCTTTTCCTCATTTCTCTATTGCATTCGTGAGAGACAGAACGCTGTGTAGCTGAGGGACAGACAGTTAGACAGGCAGGGACAGGCAGGGACAGACAGGGACAGGCTGGAGACAGGCAGGAGACAGACAGGAGACAGACAGAAAGCCAGGGAAAGGTAGGAAAAAATGGAGGCTGTGACAGGGAGATTTTTTTTTTTTTCATCCAGCCTGAGTGTTACTAGCTGGCTGACAGGCTTTGTTAGCGTTTTCAGGCTGCTTATAGTAACTAACTGTGCATATATACTGAACTGATCTTAAGTCTGCTGTGAGGCATCCCATTCTGTGACTACACCAGCCTCTGTTTAAGACCATATAAGCATTTGCTCTTATCATATTTGAAATTAGGCCTGATAAAGACACTTTTGCTGGGCAAAGCACTACTGGACCCTGCCAGGTGCACTCCTATTTGGGGCATCCCATTCTGTGACTACAGCAGCCTCTGTTTAAGACCATATAAGCATTTGCTCTTATCATATTTGAAATTAGGCCTGATAAAGACACTTTTGCTGGGCATAGCACTACTGGACCCTGCCAGGTGCACTCCTATTTGGGGCATCCCATTCTGTGACTACAGCAGCCTCTGTTTAAGACCATATAAGCATTTGCTCTTATCATATTTGAAATTAGGCCTGATAAAGACACTTTTGCTGGGCAAAGCACTACTGGACCCTGCCAGGTGCACTCCTATTTGGGGCATCCCATTCTGTGACTACAGCAGCCTCTGTTTAAGACCATATAAGCATTTGCTCTTATCATATTTGAAATTAGGCCTGATAAAGACACTTTTGCTGGGCAAAGCACTACTGGACCCGGCCAGGTGCACTCCTATTTGGGGCATCCCATTCTGTGACTACAGCAGCCTCTGTTTAAGACCATATAAGCATTTGCTCTTATCATATTTGAAATTAGGCCTGATAAAGACACTTTTGCTGGGCAAAGCACTACTGGACCCTGCCAGGTGCACTCCTATTTGGGGCATCCCATTCTGTGACTACAGCAGCCTCTGTTTAAGACCATATAAGCATTTGCTCTTATCATATTTGAAATTAGGCCTGATAAAGACACTTTTGCTGGGCATAGCACTACTGGACCCTGCCAGGTGCACTCCTATTTGGGGCATCCCATTCTGTGACTACAGCAGCCTCTGTTTAAGACCATATAAGCATTTGCTCTTATCATATTTGAAATTAGGCCTGATAAAGACACTTTTGCTGGGCAAAGCACTACTGGACCCTGCCAGGTGCACTCCTATTTGGGGCATCCCATTCTGTGACTACAGCAGCCTCTGTTTAAGACCATATAAGCATTTGCTCTTATCATATTTGAAATTAGGCCTGATAAAGACACTTTTGCTGGGCAAAGCACTACTGGACCCTGCCAGGTGCACTCCTATTTGGGGCATCCCATTCTGTGACTACAGCAGCCTCTGTTTAAGACCATATAAGCATTTGCTCTTATCATATTTGAAATTAGGCCTGATAAAGACACTTTTGCTGGGCAAAGCACTACTGGACCCTGCCAGGTGCACTCCTATTTGGGGCATCCCATTCTGTGACTACACCAGCCTCTGTTTAAGACCATATAAGCATTTGCTCTTATCATATTTGAAATTAGGCCTGATAAAGACACTTTTGCTGGGCAAAGCACTACTGGACCCTGCCAGGTGCACTCCTATTTGGGGCATCCCATTCTGTGACTACAGCAGCCTCTGTTTAAGACCATATAAGCATTTGCTCTTATCATATTTGAAATTAGGCCTGATAAAGACACTTTTGCTGGGCATAGCACTACTGGACCCTGCCAGGTGCACTCCTATTTGGGGCATCCCATTCTGTGACTACAGCAGCCTCTGTTTAAGACCATATAAGGATTTGCTCTTATCATATTTGAAATTAGGCCTGATAAAGACACTTTTGCTGGGCAAAGCACTACTGGACCCTGCCAGGTGCACTCCTATTTGGGGCATCCCATTCTGTGACTACAGCAGCCTCTGTTTAAGACCATATAAGCATTTGCTCTTATCATATTTGAAATTAGGCCTGATAAAGACACTTTTGCTGGGCAAAGCACTACTGGACCCTGCCAGGTGCACTCCTATTTGGGGCATCCCATTCTGTGACTACAGCAGCCTCTGTTTAAGACCATATAAGCATTTGCTCTTATCATATTTGAAATTAGGCCTGATAAAGACACTTTTGCTGGGCAAAGCACTACTGGACCCTGCCAGGTGCACTCCTATTTGGGGCATCCCATTCTGTGACTACAGCAGCCTCTGTTTAAGACCATATAAGCATTTGCTCTTATCATATTTGAAATTAGGCCTGATAAAGACACTTTTGCTGGGCATAGCACTACTGGACCCTGCCAGGTGCACTCCTATTTGGGGCATCCCATTCTGTGACTACAGCAGCCTCTGTTTAAGACCATATAAGCATTTGCTCTTATCATATTTGAAATTAGGCCTGATAAAGACACTTTTGCTGGGCAAAGCACTACTGGACCCTGCCAGGTGCACTCCTATTTGGGGCATCCCATTCTGTGACTACAGCAGCCTCTGTTTAAGACCATATAAGCATTTGCTCTTATCATATTTGAAATTAGGCCTGATAAAGACACTTTTGCTGGGCAAAGCACTACTGGACCCTGCCAGGTGCACTCCTATTTGGGGCATCCCATTCTGTGACTACAGCAGCCTCTGTTTAAGACCATATAAGCATTTGCTCTTATCATATTTGAAATTAGGCCTGATAAAGACACTTTTGCTGGGCAAAGCACTACTGGACCCTGCCAGGTGCACTCCTATTTGGGGCATCCCATTCTGTGACTACACCAGCCTCTGTTTAAGACCATATAAGCATTTGCTCTTATCATATTTGAAATTAGGCCTGATAAAGACACTTTTGCTGGGCAAAGCACTACTGGACCCTGCCAGGTGCACTCCTATTTGGGGCATCCCATTCGGTGACTACAGCAGCCTCTGTTTAAGACCATATAAGCATTTGCTCTTATCATATTTGAAATTAGGCCTGATAAAGACACTTTTGCTGGGCAAAGCACTACTGGACCCTGCCAGGTGCACTCCTATTTGGGGCATCCCATTCTGTGACTACAGCAGCCTCTGTTTAAGACCATATAAGCATTTGCTCTTATCATATTTGAAATTAGGCCTGATAAAGACACTTTTGCTAGGCATAGCACTACTGGACCCTGCCAGGTGCACTCCTATTTGGGGCATCCCATTCTGTGACTACAGCAGCCTCTGTTTAAGACCATATAAGCATTTGCTCTTATCATATTTGAAATTAGGCCTGATAAAGACACTTTTGCTGGGCAAAGCACTACTGGACCCTGCCAGGTGCACTCCTATTTGGGGCATCCCATTCTGTGACTACGGCAGCCTCTGTTTAAGACCGTATAACCATTTTCACTTGTCATATTTGAAATTAGCCTGATAAAGACACTTTTGCTGGGCATAGCACTACTTGTCCCTGCCATGGCATCCCATTCTGTGACTACAGCAGCCTCTGTTTAAGACCATATAACCATTTGCTCTTATCATATTTGAAATTAGCCTGATAAAGACACTTTTGCTGGGCATAGCACTACTTGTCCCTGCCATGGCATCCCATTCTGTGACTACAGCAGCCTCTGTTTAAGACCGTATAACCATTTTCACTTATCATATTTGAAATTAGGCCTGATAAAGACACTTTTGCTGGGCAAAGCACTACTGGACCCTGCCAGGTCCATTCCTGTTGGGGCATCCCATTCTGTGACTAAAGCAGCCTCTGTTTAAGACCATATAAGCATTTGCTCTTATCATATTTGAAATTAGGCCTGATAAAGACACTTTTGCTGGGCATAGCACTACTTGTCCCTGCCAGGGCATCCCATTCTGTGACTACAGCAGCCTCTGTTTAAGACCATATAACCATTTGCTCTTATTATATTTGAAATTAGCCTGATAAAGACACTTTTGCTGGGCATAGCACTACTGGACCCTGCCAGGTGCACTCCTATTTGGGGCATCCCATTCTGTGACTACAGCAGCCTCTGTTTAAGACCATATAAGCATTTGCTCTTATCATATTTGAAATTAGGCCTGATAAAGACACTTTTGCTGGGCATAGCACTACTGGACCCTGCCAGGTGCACTCCTATTTGGGGCATCCCATTCTGTGACTACAGCAGCCTCTGTTTAAGAACCTAACCATTTGCACCTATTCTAATTGAAATTAGGCATGATAAAGACACTTTTGCTGTGCATAGTCTTACTGCTGCCTGCCAGGTGCTCTCTGGTTTTTGGGACATCCCATTCTGTAACATACCATTAGCCTCTGCATTAACTGTAAGCTGCACAGTTATTTAAAGAAATTTGGCCTGTATGAGCCTGCTAACACACTGCTGCTGTGTGCATATATACTGATCTCAAGTCAGCTTTGGGGCATCCCATTCTGTAACATACCATTAGCCTCTGCATTTACTGTAAGCTGCACATTTATTTAAAGAAATTTGGCCTGTATGAGCCTGCTAACACACTGCTGCTGTGTGCATATATACTGATCTCAAGTCTGCTTGGGGCATCCCATTCTGTAACATACCATTAGCCTCTGCATTAACTGTAAGCTGCACAGTTATTTAAAGAAATTTGGCCTGTATGAGCCTGCTAACACACTGCTGCTGTGTGCATATATACTGATCTCAAGTCAGCTTTGGGGCATCCCATTCTGTAACATACCATTAGCCTCTGCATTTACTGTAAGCTGCACATTTATTTAAAGAAATTTGGCCTGTATGAGCCTGCTAACACACTGCTGCTGTGTGCATATATACTGATCTCAAGTCAGCTTTGGGGCATCCCATTCTGTAACATACCATTAGCCTCTGCATTTACTGTAAGCTGCACATTTATTTAAAGAAATTTGGCCTGTATGAGCCTGCTAACACACTGCTGCTGTGTGCATATATACTGATCTCAAGTCTGCTTGGGGCATCCCATTCTGTAACATACCATTAGCCTCTGCATTAACTGTAAGCTGCACAGTTATTTAAATAAATTTGGCCTGTATGAGCCTGCTAACACACTGCTGCTGTGTGCATATATACTGATCTCAAGTCAGCTTTGGGGCATCCCATTCTGTAACATACCATTAGCCTCTGCATTTACTGTAAGCTGCACATTTATTTAAAGAAATTTGGCCTGTATGAGCCTGCTAACACACTGCTGCTGTGTGCATATATACTGATCTCAAGTCTGCTTGGGGCATCCCATTCTGTAACATAACATAACCTACCTACCATACTAAGCAGCTCTCTTATTTAAACTAAGCAGGCCTCTTGGAGGCTGAGTGTCCACTTTTGGGTGTGCATTTATATTCGGTTTCATATACAGTGGGCTATCCCAATTTGTAAGATAACCTACCCCAACCATGTAAACTAAATAGGCCTGTTGCAGCCTGAGTTTCTCTGCTTGCGTATGGCCTGCATTACAATCTGTCTCTTTCAATGACACTGCTGCCTGGGGTATCCCAATTTGTAAGATAACCTACCCCAACCATGTAAACTAAAGGTTACGTCCTTCCAGAAGGAAAACTTATGCCGAACACTATTTTTGTTAGGGGCATTGACCTTTGGATTGATCGGCATGAAATTAATTTTTTTTTTTCAAAGTATGGCGCTGTGAAGAAGGTCAAAATGATGTCTCATACTTGGATTATTGTTACTTTTTGTTCAGCTTGAAATATAACAGGCCACACGGGCATCCCAAGGCACATGCTATTTTAAACCTATCTGTTATACAACATAAGCGTTGATCAGGCTACTTCAGTTTGCACTTGTTTTTGACTGATTTTAATAAACCAGGCCGCAGGGCACCCCAAAGCTGCACCTTGCACCCTATCTGGTATACAACATAAGCGTTGATCAGCATCAGCTTCATTAAGCTACTTCAGTTTGCACTTCCTTTTTGACTGCTTTCATTTAACCAGGCCGCAGGGCACCCCAAAGCTGCACCTTGCACCCTACCTGTTTATACTAAATAAGCATCTACAGCCTCAGCTTTATTAAGTTATTGCATTTTGAATTGGTTTTGGTCTGCTTTAAATACACCAGGCCGCAGGGCATCCCAAACCTGCATGTTGCACCCCATCTGTTATACTAAATAAGCGTTGATCAGCATCAGCTTTATTAAGCTATTGCATTTTGCATTGGTTTTTGTACTGCTGCCAAAACACTAGCCCATATGGGCATCCCAAACCAGCACATGTCACCCTATCTGTTATACTAAATAAGCTTCTACAGGCCCTTTTTTTATTTATTTATTTTTATTTATATAGAGCTGCAATAGCTTATATTGTGAGGTTAATTTGCCATTTTGCAGCATAATATAGAGCAGCCCCTGTGTAAATCTGAGGGGCAATAGCTTATATAGTGAGGTAAATTTGCCATTTTGCTTCGTTATATAGAGCAGCCCAGTTGCCATCTAAATCAACTACTGTCCGGCCAGTACAGCTTTTCCAGGGCAAACTCTGCTAGTTGCGGGCACAAGTCAAGTTTGGCTTCCCAGCAAATCCAGTGGATCTTGAAGGTGTGTTGGCATGGTCATGTCAAGGTATGACATGACCTGCTGTTTGAGGTCCAGCTCCAGGTCTTCCTGCTGCTCATGAGTAGACTCACTATGCGGGTGTAGAAAGCTACTCACTAGCGACTGAAGACTGAGGCTGCTGCTGATGGAGCTGCTGCTGCTGCTCCTTCCACCCCCCCAGCAGCCATGGCAGTGGAAGGTGATCGCAGACTTCCCCCCGAGTCAGACCTGCGGGAGTATGGGCCATGGCGCAGATAGACATCGCCCAACTGACTACGTGGGATGTCTCTGTAGTAGGTCAGTTTGTCCTCCCTCTCAGTGGGCGTAAAAAATGCCCCCATTTTGTGCCGGAAGCGAGGGTCCAATAAGTTGGAGAGCCAGAAGTCTTCCCGCTGACAAATGGAGACAATTCTGCGCTCACTAGTACGCATGCATGTGAGCATGCATCGTGCCATTTGTGCAAGTGACTCGGAGGGACTACCTGTCTCCATCTCCACTGTAAACTGCCATGGTGTGTCTGGGTCCTCTGTCTCGCCTTACTCACAACCCTCTAGCTCCTGTGGCTGCTCCTGCTCCTCCTCTCCTGTCAGATGACTAGATAAAATGGTCATTTTGTGAAACCTAAACTGTGGTTTGCTGTGCCCCACCCCCTCCTCCTCCTCCACTTCAGCCCCCACAGGCTTCATGTGGCTGTGAAATGTATGTGCCATGTCTCCAGTGCCCTGACCAGCCATGCTTTCCAACATGTGTTGCAGTACATGAAGCAGTGGAATCTCATCGTTCATCTCATAGTCCTGGCAACTGACTAATAATGTAGCTTCCTCAAAGGGCCTGAGCAAACGGTCGGTGTCACGTATGAGCTGCCAATGGTTTACATTGAATTTACACAGGGGTGTCCCCCTATCCGTTTGGATCATCCAGAAATCCGTGATGGCTTTTCTCTGTTCCTATAGTGCAGTGGTCCTCAACCCTGTCCTCAAGGCCCACCAACATGTCATGTTTTTTGGATCTCCAAATAGCCAGCTCTATTGCTCTGCAGCTGCACTAATTACTCCACCTGAGCATCTTTGTGGAGATCTGCAAAGCCTGGCCTGTTGGTGGGCCTTGAGGACAGGGTTGGGGACCACTGCTATAGTGGATCCTGCATATGGAGGGTGGAATTCCAACGGGTGCAAACATCGCAAATCAGACTATGGTGGGGTACACCGTTGTGACGCTGAGGCTCAATAAGGTTGTGCTTGGTGGTGTAGGAGTGCCAGAAGTGCATGCTAACTTTCTTTCCTGTTGTTCGGATGTCTTTCAGATGGGGGCAAGACTTCAAAACTAGACTGAACACGTGTGCCATGTCAGGACGCATGACTCTGGCTTCCTTGTCGCAGCGCAAACAAGATGTTCTTCCAAGTGTCAGTCACCATGGGTCCAAATTTGCAGTTTTCGTGGATTAAGCAATGCTTTCATGGATTGAGTTCTCATTTTTAGTAGTTCCTCCCATGTGTGACTCTGATGGTCAAGGAAAACCATGTGAAGAACAGCGTGAAACCACAATCACCAAGGGGGCCTAAAAGGATATATATTGTCCACCATGAGTCTATAGTTACAGCTCCAGGCGTAGACAACACTGTGCACTTTGGTACACACTGACAGGCTAAAGGACTGGCCCACCTTCTGTTCAACAACCATGCCATGTGACTCTCCACCTCGGCTCGGCACAAGCCATCAGTTCTCTGAAAGGTCCACCACTGGGTAATGCAGCAGGCTGGACTTATGGTGACGCTGTCTGAGAGGAGAAATCCCTCAGACATCAAGATTAAAAATTCCAAGAATTTTTGAGGGCTAATTATTCAGAGGCAAATGATAGCTAGTTGTTTCTGATTTAATTGCAAGGTGGAAACACACCCTCAAACAAAACTTCACTTTCGCAATACTATTGCATTTGTCTATTCATAATTTTATGTATATACACTAACTAACCTACTTTTTCTCCACAGGATGCTGCATGGAACACTGCCACATCGCTGAGTAGCTGATTTTTCCTACCAACAGTCCGCAATAATTCGCTGCTGCTGCCGCCGCCACCGCCGCAGACTCCAGGGACCCTCTTCCACTACCTCGGCTTGCAACACCTCCTCCCACGACACTCTCCTCATCACTAATTGCCGGATAGTGGAAGAAGAGGCGAGTGTCTCCTCCACTTCTTGGCTGGGCAGTAGCTGCTGAATTTTATGATTATCAGATCTTGGATATCAGATCAATGGATAGTGGAGCTGAACCCAAAGCATAACAGACAGACAGTTGACTGGGGGTGTCAGATGCCACTTGTGATGCAGTGGACTGCTTTTGCAGCACTTCGAGACAAAGTTGCTTCATTGGCTGACACAATGACTGGTAAAGCTGTGGAACATATGGTTGAAAAGCAAGAATAACCATTTGTTTTTATATGAAAAAGACCCTGGTTTATACAGACTTTTTTTTCCAGAGACTGCCCTGCGTGGAAATGAATGGCGCATGGATCAGCCAAGCTTTCCTCCCAACAATGCCTGATGTATTCCAGTAGATTGATGACGGGGCCAGACCAAGAAAGATGGATCGTGCAAAACAGATTTAAGGCGCTGCTCTCCAGTTACAGACATTCCTCCGCATCGGACCACAAGTAAGTATTGATAAAAAATCCTTTACGTTACTCTTACTTTTTATTAATATTCTTCGGATAAGACGGATCAGACATGATTCCAGATTAAAAATTCCAAGAATTTTTGAGGGCTAATTAGTCAGAGGCAATGATACCTTCTTGTTTCTGATTTAATTAAAAGGTGGAAACACACCCTCAAACAAAACTTCACTTTGGCAAACTTTTGCATTTGTTTATTCATAATTTTATGTAGATATTACTAACTAAGCTACTTTTTCTCCACATGACTCTCCACAGGGTGTGATTCATCCAATTTTTGGGCTCCTGAAGCCAACCCCAGGGTCTGTTTAAAGCAATGTTTGGGCTCCTGCTGCTGCTTGCAACTCCAGGGTGTGATTCATCCAATTTTTGGGCTCCTGAGGCCAACCCCAGGGTCTGTTTAAAGTAATGTTTGGGCTCCTGCTGCTGCTGCTGCCAACTCCAGGGTGTGATTCATCCAATTTTTGGGCTCCTGAGGCCAACCCCAGGGTCTGTTTAAAGTAATGTTTGGGCTCCTGCTGCTGCTGCTGCCAACTCCAGGGTGTGATTCATCCAATTTTTGGGCTACTGAAGCCAACTCCAGTGTCTCTTTAAAGTAATATTTGGGCTCCTGCTGCTGCTGCTGCCAACTCCAGGGTGTGATTCATCCAATTTTTGGGCTCCTGAAGCCAACCCCAGTGTCTCTTTAAAGTAATATTTGGGCTCCTGCTGCTGCTGCTGCCAACTCCAGGGTGTGATTCATCCAATTTTTGGGCTCCTGAGGCCAACCCCAGGGTCTGTTTAAAGTAATGTTTGGGCTCCTGCTGCTGCTTGCAACTCCAGGGTGTGATTCATCCAATTTTTGGGCTCCTGAGGCAAACCCCAGGGTCTGTTTAAAGTAATGTTTGGGCTCCTGCTGCTGCTGCTGCCAACTCCAGGGTGTGATTCATCCAATTTTTGGGCTCCTGAGGCCAACCCCAGGGTCTGTTTAAAGTAATGTTTGGGCTCCTGCTGCTGCTGCTGCCAACTCCAGGGTGTGATTCATCCAATTTTTGGGCTACTGAAGCCAACTCCAGTGTCTCTTTAAAGTAATATTTGGGCTCCTGCTGCTGCTGCTGCCAACTCCAGGGTGTGATTCATCCAATTTTTGGGCTCCTGAGGCCAACCCCAGGGTCTCTTTAAAGTAATGTTTGGGCTCCTGCTGCTGCCAACTCCAGGGTGTGATTCATCCAATTTTTGGGCTCCTGAGGCCAACCCCAGGGTCTGTTTAAAGTAATGTTTGGGCTCCTGCTGCTGCTTGCAACTCCAGGGTGTGATTCATCCAATTTTTGGGCTCCTGAAGCCAACCCCAGTGTCTCTTTAAAGTAATATTTGGGCTCCTGCTGCTGCTGCTGCCAACTCCAGGGTGTGATTCATCCAATTTTTGGGCTCCTGAGGCCAACCCCAGGGTCTGTTTAAAGTAATGTTTGGGCTCCTGCTGCTGCTACTGCCAACTTCTGCCAACTCCAGGGTGTGATTCATCCAATTTTTGGGCTCCTGAGGCCAACCCCAGGGTCTCTTTAAAGTAATGTTTGGGCTCCTGCTGCTGCCAACTCCAGGGTGTGATTCATCCAATTTTTGGGCTCCTGAGGCCAACCCCAGGGTCTCTTTAAAGTAATATTTGGGCTCCTGCTGCTGCTGCCAACTCCAGGGTGTGATTCATCCAATTTTTGGGCTACTGAAGCCAACTCCAGTGTCTCTTTAAAGTAATATTTGGGCTCCTGCTGCTGCTGCTGCCAACTCCAGGGTGTGATTCATCCAATTTTTGGGCTCCTGAGGCCAACCCCAGGGTCTCTTTAAAGTAATGTTTGGGCTCCTGCTGCTGCCAACTCCAGGGTGTGATTCATCCAATTTTTGGGCTCCTGAGGCCAACCCCAGGGTCTCTTTAAAGTAATATTTGGGCTCCTGCTGCTGCTGCCAACTCCAGGGTGTGATTCATCCAATTTTTGGGCTACTGAAGCCAACTCCAGTGTCTCTTTAAAGTAATATTTGGGCTCCTGCTGCTGCTGCTGCCAACTCCAGGGTGTGATTCATCCAATTTTTGGGCTCCTGAGGCCAACCCCAGGGTCTCTTTAAAGTAATGTTTGGGCTCCTGCTGCTGCCAACTCCAGGGTGTGATTCATCCAATTTTTGGGCTCCTGAGGCCAACCCCAGGGTCTCTTTAAAGTAATATTTGGGCTCCTGCTGCTGCTGCCAACTCCAGGGTGTGATTCATCCAATTTTTGGGCTACTGAAGCCAACTCCAGTGTCTCTTTAAAGTAATATTTGGGCTCCTGCTGCTGCTGCTGCCAACTCCAGGGTGTGATTCATCCAATTTTTGGGCTCCTGAGGCCAACCCCAGGGTCTCTTTAAAGTAATATTTGGGCTCCTGCTGCTGCTGCTGCCAACTCCAGGGTGTGATTCATCCAATTTTTGGGCTCCTGCTGCTGCTGCTGCTGCCAACTCCAGGGTGTGATTCATCCAATTTTTGGGCTCCTGAAGCCAACTCCAGTGTCTCTTTAAAGCAATGTTTGGGCTCCTGCCCCTCATAGTGATGCCACTTCAACTCTCTTGAATTCAATTGTGCCGCTCTGCGATTCTATTAGCGATGCCTCTGATCTGCATGTGATATTTCTTCAAAGTATTATTTAACTAACCCAGCACGCATCCTGTGCGTGTTACAGCAAGGCAGAATGGTTTACAACCCTATTGAGGCTCTAGGAGGCTCAGAAATAGCCGTTTTTAATAGCGATTCGTCGCAAATTTATTCGGGTCGAAACGATTTTTGTCGGAAAATTCGGCGAATCAGTCGAATCGAATTTTTCAAAAGTTCGCTCATCTCTAGTAGGGATGAGCGAATCGATCCGGACGAACCCGGATTCATTCCGAATTTCATGAAAAATTCGATTCTGAACGAATCCGAATTTCCCTGCGATTCGATCGATCGAAGATTTCCTTTAAACTCCATTTATTTCAATTACAGGCATTCTAAAATGGTGGAAGCACATGTCCGGACATATCCCCTGGGGCAAGGTATCATGGGTAAGTCACATGCAGCCTTTCAGCAGCCAGGAAGCCCGGTGATGTCACTGTGCTATATAAAGTGGCGGCCATCTTCCTTGTGCGCATTTCAGCGTTCTATTGCGGGCAGAGCACAGCTCGTTACAGACAGGGACACAGAGTTAGAGATAGGTAGGGAGAGTCAGAGAGGCAGACAGAGAGGTAGACAGAGCCAGGGAAAGATAGGGAAAAATAGGGAAAAACCGGAACCATCCAGCCAGGGACAGCTTAGAAGTGACAGTGAAAATTTTTTCATTAGCCAGATCAGTTTTCAATTCGATTTCAGTTCTTTGTGCTGTAAATCTGCCTTGCCACTGTGCATGCCATCTATGCAGTGGCTTATTTAACCCTATCTGTTACACACAAGCATTTATCATAATATAACTGGATTAGTTTTAATATTTTTTGGTCTGCCTTTAACCAAAAAAACACCAGCCCACCTGGGTATTCCAAACCTGCACTTAGCAGTCTATCTGTTATACTAAATACGCTTGTTGATCCTCCTCAGCTTAATCAAAGTATTGCATTTTGAATTGGTTTTTGGTCTGCCTTTAACAAAAAAAACACCAGGCCGCAGGGCATCCCAAACCTGCACTTAGCAGCCTATCTGTTATACTAAATGCGCTTGTTCATCCTTCCTCAGCTTAATCAAAGTATTGCATTTTGAATTGGTTTTTGGTCTGCCTTTAACAAAAAAAACACCAGGCCGCAGGACATCCCAAACCTGCACTTAGCCGCCTACCTGTTATACTAAATATGCTTGTTCATCCTTCCTCAGCTTAATCAAAGTATTGCATTTTGAATTGCTTTTTGGTCTGCCATTAACAAAAAAAACACCAGCCCCCCTGGGTATCCCAAACCTGCACTTAGCAGCCTATCTGTTATACTAAATACGCTTGTTCATCCTTCTTCAGCTGAATAAAAGTATTGCATTTTGAATTGCTTTTTGTCTTGCTGCCAAAACACTAGGCCGCAGGGTATCCCAAACCTGCACTTAGCAGCCTATCTGTTATACTAAATGCACTTGTTCATCCTTCCTCAGCTTAATCAAAGTATTGCATTTTGAATTGCTTTTTGGTCTGCCTTTAACAAAAAAAATACCAGGCCGCAGGGCATCCCAAACCTGCACTTAGCAGCCTATCTGTTATACTAAATACGCTTGTTCATCCTTCCTCAGCTTAATTAAAGTATTGTATTCTTAATTGGTTTTTGGTCTGCCTTTAACAAAAAAAAAACAGCCCACCTGGGTATCCCAAACCTGCACTTAGCAGCCTATCTGTTATACTAAATACGCTTGTTCATCCTTCCTCAGCTTAATCAAAGTATTGCATTTTGAATTGGTTTTTGGTCTACCTTTAACAAAAAAAAACACCAGGCCGCAGGGCATCCCAAACCTGCACTTAGCAGCCTATCTGTTATACTAAATACGCTTGTTCATCCTTCCTCAGCTTAGGCCCTTATTTAAGAAGGGATAGCATCAGGTAGTGGCTGGTTAATGACAGGTAGCGACTGGTGAATGCCGGACACAGCACCCAATTACATATTTATCAAGCAGAATCTGTTTAGCGACTGGGATAGCGCCATGTAGCGTCTGATTCATCATTTTCACAGCCTCAGCGAACAGCGCCAGCGTTCAGCCTTGCACAGCGCCAGGTATGACCTCTCGCTACCTGTCACTCTCCCATACATTTCAATGGACGATCCTTTTCTTCTCTTTAAATGGGGTTTTTGTTTTTATTTTGTTTTTCAGAAAAATCACAAATAATTCTTGAAATAGCAGTTTTTTCATAATTTTTTCATTTTTTATATATTTCCTCAGAAATGACATTACAGGTCTGGCATTAAAGTGTTCATGTTACAATGTTGTTACAATGTAATTCCATGTTTTCACTTTGTTACTAGTTGATAGATGCTTGAAAACACACTTTAAACACACCGCCTCCTGCACGCTGGGCTTCAAACAAGTATTTAACAGCGCCAGAGATTTGTGAGGCTGTTTTTATGCTGAATATGGTGTGAGTCGGTCGCTATGAGTAGTCGCTAACATGCGCTCCCATACAGCCCTGTACTGGTCAAATAGCAACTCCTCACAATGTATTCAACATTACTGAACAGCGACCCACGGCTGAGCACTGCGACTACTAGCGGGCGCTCTGAAAATGCCTGCTACAGACGCTCATCTGTCGCTACCTGCCGTTAATGATGAATCAGCCTCCCCATCAAAGTATTGCATTTTGAATTGTTTTTTGTCCTGTAGTCAAAACACCAGCCCACATGGGCATCCCAAACCAGCACATCACCCTATCTTTTATACTAAATAAGCTTGTTCAGCCTCAGTTTTATTAAGCTATTGCATTTTGAATTGGTTTTTGTCCTGCTGTCAAAACACTAGCCCAGATGGGAATCCCAAACCCACACATACACCCTATCTGTTATACTAAATAAGCTTCTACAAGCTCTTTTTATTTAATTTTTTTTTTATATAGAGCAGTAATAGATTATATAGTGAGGTAAATTCGCCATTTTGCACCATTATATAGAGAAGCCCACTGTGTAAATCTGAGGAGCAATAGTTTATACAGTATTGTGAGGTAAATTTGCTATTTTGCACTATTATATATATCAACCTAAATCCCTGTGTAAATCTGAGGAGCAATAGTTTATATTGTGAGGTAAAATTGCCATTTTATAGAGCAAGCCCTGTCTGAAAATCTCATTTTGCAATCTATGTTATATTGTGAGCTAAATTTGCCATGTTGCACCATTCTTTAGAGTGGCCCTCCCGTGTAAATCAGAGCAGCAATAGTTTATATTGGACAATACATTTGCCCTGTTTTGCACCATTATATGGAGCAGCCCCTGAGTAAATCTGGGGGGGGGGCAATAGTTTATATTATGAGGTAAATTCATGGTTTTGAACCATTACATAGAGCAGTCTCTATATAAACCTGAGAAATAGGTTATATTTTGTGAGTTAAATCCGCTCTTGGTTTTGTAGCATTATATAGAGCAGCTCCTGTGTCAATTTGAGGGGCAATAGCTTATACTGTGAGGTAAATTTGCCATTTTGCAGCATAATATAGAGCAGGCCCTGTGTAAATCTGAGGGGCAATAGCTTATACTGTGAGGTAAATTTGCCATTTTGCTGCATAATATAGAGCAGGCCCTGTGTAAATCTGAGGGGCAATAGTTTATATTATGAGGTAAATTCATGGTTTTGCACTGTTATATACAGCAGCCCCTATATAAACCTGAGGAGTAATAGTTTATATTGTGAGATAAATTCAGTTTTGCACCATTATATGGAGCAGCAATAGTTTATATTGTAGGTAAATTCATGGTTTTGCACCATTACATAGAGCAGTCCCTATATAAACCTGAGAAATAGGTTATATTGTGTGAGTTAAATCCGCTCTTGGTTTTGTAGCATTATATAGAGCAGCTCCTGTGTCAATTTGAGGGGCAATAGCTTATACTGTGAGGTAAATTTGCCATTTTGCAGCATAATGTAGAACAGCCCCTGTGTAAATCTGAGGGGCAATAGCTTATATTGTGAGGTAAATTTGCCATTTTGCAGCATAATATAGAGCAGCCCCTGTGTAAATCTGAGGGGCAATAGCTTATATTGTGTGGTAAATTTGCCATTTTGCAGCATAATATAGAGCAGCCCCTGTGTAAATCTGAGGGGCAATAGCTTATATTGTGAGGTAAATTTGCCATTTTGCAGCATAATATAGAGCAGCCCAGTTGCCATGTAAATCAACTACTGGCCGGGCAGGACAGCTTTTCCAGGGCAAACTCTGCAAGTTGTGGCCACAAATCAAGTTTGGCTTCCCAGAAGTCCAGCGGATCCTCAAGGTGTGTTGGCATGGTCATGTCAAGGTATGACATGACCTGCTGGTTCAGGTCCTGCTCCAGGTCTTCCTGCTGCTCATGAGTAGACTCACTATGCGGGTGTAGAAAGCTACTAATTAGCGACTGAAGACTGAGGCTGCTGCTGATGGAGCTTCTGCTGCCACCCCCACCGGCAGCCATGGCAGTGGAAGGTGAGCGCAGAGGTCCCCCCGAGTCAGACCTGCGAGAGTATGGAACATGGCGCAGATAGACATCGCCCAACTGACTACGTAGGATGTCTCTGTAGTAGGTCAGTTTGTCCTCCCTCTCAGTGGTTGTAAAAAATGCCCCCATTTTGTGCCGGAAGTGAGGGTCCAATAAGGTGGAGAGCCAGAAGTCATCCCGCTGACAAATGGAGACAATTCTGTGGTCACTACGCAAGCACGTGAGCATGCATCGTGCCATTTGTGCAAGTGACTCGGAGGGACTATCTGTCTCCATCTCCACTGCAAACTGCCACTGTGTGTCTGGGTCCTCTGTCTTGCCTTCCTCACAACCCTCTAGCTCCTCTGGCTGCTCCTGCTCCTCCTCTCCTGTCAGATGACTAGATAAAATGGTCATTTTGTCAAACCTAAACTGTGCTTCGCTGTGCCCCACCCCCTCCTCCTCCTCCACTTCAGCCCCCACAGGCTTCATGTGGCTGTGAAATGTATGCGCCATGTCTCTAGTGCCCTGACCAGCCATGGTTTCCAACATGTGCTGTAGTACATGAAGCAGTGGAATCTCATCGTTCATCTCATAGTCCTGGCGATTAACTAATAAAGTAGCTTTCTCAAAGGGCCTGAGCAAACGGAAGGTGTCACGTATGAGCTGCCACTGGTTTACATTGAAGTTACACAGGGGAGTCCCCCTATCAGTTTGGATCATCAAGAAATCCTTGATGGCTTTTCTCTGTTCGTATAGTCGGTCCAACATATGGAGGGTGGAATTCCAACGGGTGGAAACATCGCAAATCAGACTATGTTGGGGGCGGCCATTCTGACTCTGTAGCTCAAGAACGGTGTGCTTGGCGGTGTAGGAGTGGCTGAAGTGCATGCAAAGTTTCCTTGCCATTGTTAGGATGTCTTGCATATGGGGAGAAGACTTCAAAAACCGCTTGACAACCAGATTGAAGACGTGAGCCATGCAGGGCGCCTGGGTCAGGCTTCCTTGTCACAGCACAGACAAAATGTTCTTCCCATTGTCGGTAACCATAGTTCCCATTTTCAGTTTTCTTGGAGTAAGCCATGTTTGGATTTCCTGATGAATACATTTTAGCAGTTGCTCCCCTGTGTGACGCCGTTCGCCAAGACAAACCATGGGAAGCACAGCGTGACACCTCCATGCCCTGCACACATGGTAGACTGGAGTGGCACTAAGACTTGACCCTACAGTGGAGGGTGAGGAGATGCGGAGAATGAGGAGGCCGAGTCGCACGGTGTCACAGGCACAACGCCCAGGAAGCGCGAAGGAGGCCGAAGCGGCGTGACCTGTCCAAGTTTCTGCTGCTGCAAAGGAACCACATTCACCCAGTGGGCCATAAACGACATGTACTGTCCCTTACCGTAGTTACAGCTCCAGATGTCGGCGCTGTTGACTGGTACACACCGACAGTCTCAAGGACTGGCCCACCTTCTGTTCAACAAAATTGTGCAGCACTGGTACTGCCTTCTTGGCAAAGAAATGATGGCTTGGGACTCCCCACCTCGGCTCGGCACAAGCCATCAGTTCTCTGAAAGGTGCAGAGTCCACCACCTGAAAAGGGAGCGACTGCAGCACCAGCAATTTGGACAGGAGCACATTCAGCTTCTGTGCCGTAGGATGAGTGAGCGCATACTGCTGTCTCTTGGACATGGCTTTGCTGATGGATTGCTGGCGGGATGCATGACTTGGAGAAGGAGGAGGAGCAGGAGCATCTGGAGCAACAGAGGATGGGTATGACGCACAGCTGCCTTCTGCTGAGGTGTTGGAGCCTTGGCTGGCAGAAATTTAAAGCTGCGTGCCACTTGGTGAGGAAGCATCCTGGACCACCTCTTCGAAGCCTCGGTTCTCCCAGGCCGCTTTATGGTGACGCATCATATGTTGATGCAGGGCCGTGGTGCCAACATTTGGGCCCTGGCCACACTTCACCTTCTGCCTACACATCTTGCATGTGGCCATGTTACCCTCCTGCGGATGCTTGATGAAAAACTGCCACACTGCCGAGTATCTAATTTTCCCACCAACAGCCCGCACTGATTCACTGCTACTGCCGCCAACTCCAGGAACCCCTGCTCCACTACCTCCCAAGAAGGTAGCCTGCTGTGCAGCAAATGATCTACCCCAGCCCCAGCCCCGTTTGGCTCCAGACTTTACAATTCTGCCCCCATGCTGACTTCCAACCATGCTGCTAACACCTTGCTGCCTCAGCTGCTGACTACGGTCAACCTGCACCCCTCTTCTCCTGATGATGATGATGATGAAGCCCCTTCTGCACCCGGCTCCCAAGTGCGATCGGCTTCATCATCATCATCATCGAGTTGTGTCTGCACATCACTGATGTTCTCGGTTTCCTCAACAGTGTCTGGTGCAGGAGCTGGAACGCTCGCCACACCACCTCCCACGCCACTGTCCACATCACTATTTGTCTGCCTAGCGAAAGAAGCCACCTCCATTTCTTGGCTGGGCAGTAACTGCTGACTGTCCTCTATCTGATCGTCCTCACTAAAGAGTGGAGCTGAACCCAAAGCATAGGATACGTCGCTGGGGGAGGGAACAGCGTAGGACAGAGGCAATGGGAGGACAGGGACTGCTCCCGGGCCATGCCAACTCAGGGTTGTGTCAGAGGAACCTACCGACTGTAGACTTGGGGTGTCAGATGTAACTTGTGATGATTGTCACGCTCGGGTAACTCCAGCCCTCTGGGTAAGCCCTCAACCCCCAATTTCCGCAGCCAGCTTCACCTGTAGGAGCCCCCGCCTGCCGGGACACAGAAAACGCCTCCAACCAGTGACGCCATTCGTCAAAGGCCAGTTTGACTGCCAATAATTCTCTGTTTCCTACATCGTAGTTTTGCTCCGCGCCGCTAAATTTCCGCGAAAAGTAAGCGCAAGGATGTAGATGCTCTGGATGACCGGAGTATTGTGATAAAACTGCCCCCACACCCAACTCAGAAGCATCAACCTCAATGATAAAAGGCTTATTAACATCAGGATGAACTAACACAGGCGCCGAGGTAAAGGCCCGTTTTAAGGTTAGGAAGGCCTTGCAGGCGGATGAAGACCAGTTTGCAGTAAAAGCGCCCTTACGGGTAAGGTTAGTAAGAGGTGCCACGATATGGGAGAAGCCCCTAATAAAGCGTCGGTAAAAGTTTGCAAACCCTAAAAAACGCTGTAGTTCTTTCAAAGTAGTGGGTTGAACCAAATTCCGCACAGCCGAAACCTTCACCGCATCCATCTCTAGACCCTGGTTAGTAATTACATACCCCAAGAAGGGGACAGTGGTGACCTCGAACATGCATTTAGAAATTTTAGCGTATAATTTATTCTCTCTTAGTCTTTGAAGTACCAACCTTACATGACGTCTATGTTCCCACAAAGAATCAGAAAAAATGAGAATATCATCTAAGTAAATGACTACGAATCTACCTAAATAATCGCGGAACACATCATTTACAAAGTCCTGAAAGACGGCTGGCGCATTACAAAGACCAAAGGGCATGACCAGATACTCATAATGGCCGTCTTTTACATTAAATGCTGTTTTCCACTCATCCCCCTGATGAATACGAATCAAGTTATAGACCCCCTTTAAATCTAACTTGGAAAAAATCTGAGCACCGACAACTTGATTAAATAAATCCCCAATCAAGGGGAGGGGATACCGTTTTTTTACCGTAATTTTGTTCATTTGTTCAATTGTTCATTGCTGTCAATAAAAGCGGAAACTGACTGCTTGGAGGAGCCCCAGGAAAGGTCTACAGGGATCAGCATTTTATTCAGGCGAGAGTAACAAACGGACTCACCTAGATCAGCGCTCTCGCCCTGATCTAGGTGTGGAAGTTTCCCGACGCGTTTCCCTTGTTGGGACAGGACCTAGCGAAGTGTCCCGGATTCCCACAATAAAGACATAATCCCATGGAACGCCTACGCTGCTTCTCATCCTGGGAAAGGCTGGTACTCCCAAGCTGCATGGGTTCCTCCTGAGAGGTGGAAGGTGCATTTTCCCTAAGGGAAGCCGGTGGGTTAGGGTTTTGGAAGGCCTTGGGAGACGTGGGAACCCTAGCCCTCTCCCTAAGGCATCAGTCAATTTTAATAGGGACCAGCATCAATTGGTCTAGGTCCGATGGTGAAGGAAAATCCACCAGCGCATCCTTGATGCTCTCTGACAGGCCCACCCGGTATTGGCTACACAAGGCAGGGTCATTCCACCTGGACTCTACTGCCCAACGGCGGAACTCCGCGCAATAATCCTCCGCCGTGTTCCGCCCTTGCTTCGAGGCCTGAAGCCTGTTCTTGGCTGTAGATTGCTGGTCTGGGTCTGCATATAATATGCCCATTGCGATGAAGAAGACCGAAACTGAATGGAGTGCGACATCATTGGGAGGAAAGGTAAAGGCCCAAGACTGAGGGTCCCCTTGTAACAAAGAAATTATCAAGCCCACTCGCTGGGTCTCGGTGCCCGAGGAAACGGGCCTTAACTTAAAATAAAGTTCACAAGAATTCTTAAAATTAGAAAACTTGGCACGGTCTCCAAAAAAATTTCCGGTAGCGAAATCTTCGGTTCAGATACGTGAGGTGCTACAGAGAATGCAGGAGTCTGCCTGGATTCTTGACTGGCCACTCTTTGAGCAAGTTGGTTTATAGCAGTGGCCATAGCCTGCACTTGCTGTACCAGGTCATCCATGTTTAAGGCGGGTGATAATGTCACGCTCGGGTAACTCCAGCCCTCCGGGTAAGCCCTCAACCCCCAATCTCCGCAGCCAGCTTCACCTGTAGGAGCCCCCGCTTGCCGGGCCGCAGAAAACACCTGCCCAGGATTGGTTTCTGCGTCCGCGCGCGCGACGCGAGCGAGCACGAGCAGAGGAGGAGACGCGGGGTCGAGGAAGACGGACGGCCGTGCTCGAGGCCGCACGAGCCGCCGCCGCCTCTCGGCGTGGCCGTCGAGCAGGAGCTGCTGCGGCCGGCCGCCCGGAGACGGCGCTGGAATAAGGCCCAGGTAAGCGGTTTCTGACAATGATGTGGATGACCGATCTACGACGGCAGATGCGTTACTGGTGGAGACACGACTGCTAGCAGATACAGGCAGATCAGGTCTCTCACCGCGACTCCTGCTGCCACTCTCCCCTAGTCTGCTGCGACCTCTGCCTGCTGAATCTAGGCCTCTGCCACTCCTCTGTGAACATCTTAGCACTTGTCTGCCTGACATTTTTATGTATTTCAAATGCGCAACAGGCACTTTAAAAAATGTGTTTACTTTAAAAAACAGAAGGTAAATAAACTGAGGAACTGCTTCTGTGTAACAGATACTATGAAAATTGGCAATATGGGATGCCCAGTGCTCAGGGGTTTTTAACCCTTCTAGTGCCAGCTACGTGAGTCTCATGTAGCTGCCTCTCCAACCCCCATAAAAAAAACTATAAAAGATACAGACTTACCTGACCCCTCATTTGATAGCGCCAGTGATTCTCTTCAAGAATCAGCTGTTTGATTTTCGCCCCCGGAATAGGCCCCCCTGCGCCATCTGAAAGAAAAAAAAAAAAACAAATAAAAATGACACAAACTCACGTGACAGCCCGATCGCTCTCCCCGGATCTTCGATCTCACCAGGGGGGCTCCAATCCCCCCCTGGACTTACCGCTCTTCGGGTGAGGACCCAGCAACGGGCCCTCACCGTCCTCTTCGGCCGGTGCTGGCCCCGCCCCTAGCCCCGCGCACTTGTGGGAGGAGAGGGATGACGTCATCCCGCTCCTCGTATACCGGCACCTGGGCTCTGACTGTCACTTGTCGGTAGCGATCGGAGCAGGGAGGGTGGGAGGCCGGGTGGCTCTGATTTCCCTGCCTCCCACCCTCCCTGCTCCGATCACTACGACAAGTGTCATCTGCAGCGGTATTGGGACACGGGATTAGAGGTAAGTATAAGTGAAAACAGAATAAATAAAGAATTTTTTGTCTGGTGTCTTTTTTTACTTAACCCTATGTGAACTGGTAAGGGGTCCATGAGACCCCTTATACCAGTTCACAAGGCTCTGGGGCTGGCAATCACTTGCGGCTAGCGGGTGACTTGCCATAACCCCCAGCCCCCCATTACCTGCCTCCCCAACGGTTAGAGGGGGGAAGAACGGCCCGGGCCACTCAGTGGCTATGTGGGCTAGTAGCCTGCAGGGCCAGGGGCCACCAACGCTGGAGCCTGCGCCCTGTTCTACAAGCCCCCATAGCTGGTCCGGGTCGGTAAAGCTGGGTAGGGGGGATCCTACGTCATTTTTGGGGGGATTTTAAGGGTTTTAACCCTTAAAATTCCAAAAAAAATGAGCCCCCCTTACAACTATGCAATCATATTGCATAGTTGTATCCTATCTGAAATCTCCTTGAGAAACAGTGGACAAATAAAGTACATGATATTTTTGGTGACTCCGATCCAGTCTATAGACAAACGGTGCCAAATGATTTCAGGGATATCACTATCACTATCACATATTTTTCACACACCAGACTCTGGTGGAACATTAGAGCCCTAGAGACATACAAAGAACAGAATTTGTGTCCTCATGGTCTCAGAGTTCAAATATTCCCCGCGTGGGAACCCACGGATTCCTTTAAAAACACATGGGAAAAAGGTCTTGCAAAGTGTTCTGTGATACTAATGGACATGCTCATCAGTCACGACAAAGAACTGTTAGAAAGGGTAAAATCCCGGATAGGGGAACTGGAAAAGTCATTAGATAAATTTGACCAAACCAATTTAGTCACACCTTTCTTAGAAGATATTCAGACTGATATCTCCAAACAGGAAGAAAAGATAGCGGAGGGGAAGAGGAAGAAATTTATGAGGGATAAATATGATGCCACACAACATAAAATCTATAGATGGCAACATAGGGGAAATCTAAGATATATCCCCAAAAGACGAGATCCCGATCCGACAGACAAATTACACCAGAGAAGTGGTGCCACCTCTAGAAACAGCTTTACAGGCTCACAGAGCTCTTTTTTGTCGGACAGCACAGACAAACTAGACGGGGGGGAGTTCGAGAAAGAAGAGGCGAAAGAGGAGGTGGGAGACTGAGAGACCGCAACAAATGGGGTTATGCCAGACAGACCCAGCCATTACCCCGCTAACTCCATCCAGTGAATCAGTCCCCAACGGGAAAAGGACAATGAGTCCAATCCCTATAGATGGGGCTACCTCCTCAGTAGAAGACAGCCTTCAGTTACAGATTATTAATCTTACAGACACACCCCTATCACCAGAGGAGAGGTCGGTATTAGTTAAAGGCCTTTCCTTTTCTCCATCCGCCAATGTAAATAAATTCGAGATCACTAAGGACATATTTCTTTTCTGTAGATGACTGCTTCTAAAGAAATATTTTGCGAATCTTCAGCGACATAAGGACGGTGTTGACTGGGACCCAGAAGAGGTGCGGACCTTGGCAATTTTGGAGGAACTTAATGACCAGACCTCTGATCCAAACAAGGGACACCGCCTCAGGAAGAAATCTCTCTTCTCCCCCCCGCTCTCCATGAATTCAGCGATACATACATTCTTTCACATGGTGAGTGAGGAAGTTAGAAACATGCCCTGCAGGGGGGCCCATTATAACATTACTAAAGGGGAACAGAAAGCCCTGCATGACTTACAACGGCGAAAGGACATTGTTATTAAGGAGGCCGACAAGGGGGGAAACATTGTGATCCTCCCTGTCGGCCTCTATTTGGAAGAGGCACTTAGACAGATCAATGATCCCAAATACTATGAGAGACTACTCTCCAATCCTGGCCCTAGATACAAAAGGGAGATCGACACACGTATCGATCAGGCTTTGTTAGAGTCGGCTATAGACAAAAATGAATGTGACTTTTTGAAGGTGGATAATCCCGTGACCCCAACATTTTACATGTTACCCAAAGACCGGTTCAGACCTCCGGGGCGTCCGATCATTTCCGGGATAGGATCCCTCACAGAACACATCTGAATGTGGGTGGATGGGTTTCTCCAGCCCCATGTGATGAGTTTGGCCTCGTATCTCCGAGATTCCTCAGATCTTCTATCCAAACTGGACCAATTACATCTACCAGAACACTGTTTACTGGTAACTTGTGATGTCGAGGCGTTATACTCGAACATCTCACATGAATTGGCCATGCGTACTGTAAACTATTTTCTGAGCATGGAAGCTAACACACTACCCAGACGGAGACAATTCATTCTGGATGCTGTTCACTTTGTATTGGAGCACAATTATTTTGTCTTCAATAAGAGCTACTACAGACAGAAGATGGGAGTGGCGATGGGCGCTAAGTGCGCTCCCTCGATCGCCAACCTTTTCTTGGGTTGGTGGGAGAGGGAGGTAGTGTTCAGTGACTCGGGGAATCTGAACCAGGGCCACATTGTGGCATGGTTCAGATTTATCGATGACATTCTCTTCCTGTGGGATGGCACAAAAAATGAATGTGATGAGTTTCTTTCGACCTTAAACGATAACGATCTGAATATCACTTTGACATCCCAGGTATCTACTGAAAGTGTCACCTTCTTGGATCTACATCTCACGGTGAAATCAGAGGGAACGATAGAGACCACCCTACACCGGAAGAACACTGCCACAAACAGCTTATTACATTTTGACAGCGCACACCCGGACCATCTTAAGAGGAGCATACCAATCGGCCAATTCCTCAGGTTAAAACGGAATTGCAGCACTAATAAGGAATTCGAAAAACAGGCGAACCATCTCAAGATAAGATTCCAAGCTCGGGGATATCCTAAGCGACCTGTGATAGAGGCCGTGAGAAGAGCAAGGGCCTCCAACCGGAAGGACCTGATACAGAAACGGGAGCGTAAGCCCTCACAACAGCAAATAGGAGTAGTGACTAGGTACAACAACCAATGGGGTCGCATCAGATCAATCTTGGCACAGCACTGGGACATCCAAAAAGTGACAGAGACCTAAAGGATTGGATCCCACAGAGACCACGCATGATTGCAAGAAGAGCAAAAAACCTGCGGGACCACCTTTGCCACAGCCACTTCTCGTCGATAGAGAATAGTTGGCTGAGCACCATGGGTAATAAAGGATCATCATCCTGTGGGAAGTGCTCCATTTTTAAATATATGCTCGCAACAAAAGAGGTAAGTAACCCATTTACTGGTCAGAGATTTGTCCTATGGGACTTTATTAATTGTAACACCAAATCGGTGGTGTATGCCATTAAATGTTCCTGTACCAAATTCTATGTAGGGGAGACGAAGAATATGTTGAAAAACAGGATACAGTCGCACCTTTCCAACATTCGACTAGCATCTCGGGACTTTGAGAAAGGTAAGTTCCTGACTCCAGTTGCTAGACACTTCCTTCATAAGCATAATTCCAGTGTGGATGACTTAACAGTCATTGGCCTACAACGAGTTACAGTAGGTCCCCGTGGAGGAGATTTGAAGAACAAACTCCTGAGGGAGGAACTCAGATGGATGTATCGTCTAGATTCGGCCTCCCCACGGGGACTAAACGAGGATGTGTCTTACTCCCCGTTCATATAAGTAGTTTCATCCTTAACAGGAACATGTACTCTCTCACTCCATTATAGATGATTGCAGGAGGAGATCTTATCCTGATCCGTATTGGTGGACAATTTCCCCGCAATGCATATGGCTCCGCCCCTCACCAGGAGCATTTATGGCCCCGGTGAAGTAACACCGGCAGCCTTACACCCTAGTACACCATTAATGGTTTGGTGTGTGTGTGTGTGGGGGGGGGGTACCTTGTGTGCACCCACTTTATCTATTCAGTTTTTCACTCATTTACATGCTTTTTCTTCTTAAGCATGTCTTATTTATTATTTTCAAAAATTGTCTTGCACTTTATTTGTTTCACATGTCTCACCGTAGCACTTTATTAATATTATTATATTTTTTTAATAGGTGACTATGGGCGATGAGGTCATTGCGGACCCATATTGGGGATCTGTTGCCTACGGTGATAGGAAGAAATATTCCAGGGAGGACTGGATCCCTCGTCTTGGTAGTGGAGATTGAAATAGAAACTGGATGTATATACCACCGGTCGATTTGATGATGAATGTCGCGGGGGATACAGCATACAGGTCTGCAGGCCCACTCTTTGTGGGCATTGGGAACACATGGAAGATCAGCCTCTCCAGGTGATCGATGAAAATCATTCATTATTTTACTCATGGAAAAAGGTAGACCCAAACCCTTGGTTTCATGTAATACCGTTGGGCTTGGGTTCATGGATATGGGGAACATATGGAAGACCAGCGTCTCCAGGTGAATGATGAAAATCAAAGGTGGACCTAAACTGCTGATGCATCTGAAAAATTGCAGCTGATGTATACTACTTGTTAAGTAGAATGATGAAGACCATCAACAGATATGGGAGATCTGGTGCATAGATCTACAGGCTTATGGCCCATAGATATTGGGAACAATACACCACGGAGGACTAACTTCTCTATCCGTTGGAGGAAAAACTTAAGATGGACCCAAACCTTCTATGCACTCAGCCTCCTGAAGGAATAATACCCTGTCGTTTGACTCTAAGAGGTGATTGCCAGCACTAACCACAACACAGGCAAAAAGTAGGTTATAACCTGGAAATTATCTTCGTTTCTGGCAATTTTGCTTATCTAGATCTTAACAGGACTGTTAGGATAGCGCTTCAACATGAGTGTAATTAGGATTGATTAAAAGTATTCAAACAATACAATAATATGATGCAGTACCGTTTTAGGAAGTATTATAGATAATTATTGCATGATTAATTAATATATGAGTAGGGTTTTTTCCCCTCTTGGTTTTAATGGCCCTTGTGCCGATTGTTTCATGTCATGTCTAATATGCTGCATGCTTGTCTGTGCCCGCCGGTGGCGGCCGCGGCATTGCCGCCCGCACTATGTTGCTCCCTACCCTCTCTGGGCGCTCCCGCCCCCCTCCCCTTGCAGCCGATGACGGCGGCCGGGTCATCGCTGTGTGGGGGGGGGCGTGACCGCCTCGGGTGAGTGGGCGGCAACCCCTCACCGGGACTTCCGGTGAGGGGGGTGGGTGGCGTGGCGCGCTGCCGGCGCCGGCGAGTACAAAGGAGCTCAGCGGCTTTCATTTCGCACCCCAATCAGAAGCCGGTGTGAACGGCGGAGTGCGCGGGGCTTGCTGCGGTCTCCTGGCATCTCATTCATATGGGCGGTATTTTCTCTATGTCATGTTGTGTGTATGATCAGCATTAATATTGTTTTCACTTGATACTTTGCAACACTGTAGTCATTTGTTACTGTGGGCTCTGCCCTTGGGTTTATAAGTATATTATGTATTAACAAGCACGTCTTTCCTGCGCACAGCAGGCTCTCACTCTGTTATATTGTTTCACTTTGTTATATTGTTTCACTTAACAGCGGGGTGTATCATCACTCAGTCTTGTGATACGCCCACTGCTACACATTTTTTCTATACAAAGGGAGCATACGCTGTCTCTCGTCTCTCTTTTTTTCACTATATTCATTTCTTTGGGGAGTAGAATAGGGTTAGTTTAGAGGTTCATTGTTTGTAGATAATTTATCAATTATTTCACATATATTGTATACTATTACTCATATGTACCGCCCATATTTGTAATCATCTCTTTTATATACAGCATTTATGTAACCCCTCATCCATTCAGCGCAGCAACTTTTTATCTGCTAGTGCTGAGGGTTATATCTATTATCAATTGCATATTATCAGGAGACCCTTATTTTTTAATTCGTCTTGTCTTGTGTAGAGTTTTTAATTTTCATATGTGATTAAAATAAATTTTGTACATTATTATCCATTCTCTGGAGTGCCTATTTTCATGAATTCCACTTTCTTGTTTTTTCTTTGTGTTACAATTTATACAGTTGTGGAATTCTGGGAGCACCCAGTAATCTTACATTATATTGAACAGTAGTAGTGCCCCTAACCAGTAATTGTTTGCAACTTCTAGTGCCAGCTACGTGAGTCTCACGTAGCTGCCTCTCCAACCCCCATAAAAAAAACTATAAAAGATACAGACTTACCTGACCCCTCATTTGATAGCGCCAGTGATTCTCTTCAAGAATCAGCTGTTTGATTTTCGCCCCCGGAATAGGCCCCCCCGCGCCATCTGAAAGAAAAAAAAAAAAACAAATAAAAATGACACAAACTCACGTGACAGTCCGATCGCTCTCCCCGGATCTTCGATCTCACCAGGTGGGCTCCGATCCCCCCCTGGACTTACCACTCTTCGGGTGAGGACCCAGCAACGGGCCCTCACCGTCCTCTTCGGCCGGTGCTGGCCCCGCCCCTAGCCCCGCGCACTTGTGGGAGGAGAGGGATGACGTCATCCCGCTCCTCGTATACCGGCACCTGGGCTCTGACTGTCACTTGTCGGTAGCGATCGGAGCAGGGAGGGTGGGAAGCCGGGTGGCTCTGATCTCCCTGCCTCCCACCCTCCCTGCTCCGATCACTACGACAAGTGTCATCTGCAGCGGTATTGGGACATGGGATTAGAGGTAAGTATAAGTGAAAACAGAATAAATAAAGAATTTTTTGTCTGGTGTCTTTTTTTACTTAACCCTATGTGAACTGTTAAGGGGTCCATGAGACCCCTTATACCAGTTCACAAGGCTCTGGGGCTGGCAATCACTTGCGGCTAGCGGGTGACTTGCCATAACCCCCAGCCCCCATTACCTGCCTCCCCAACGGTTAGAGGGGGGAAGAACGGCCCGGGCCACTCAGTGGCTATGTGGGCTAGTAGCCTGCAGGGCCAGGGGCCACCAACGCTGGCCCCTGCGCCCTGTTCTACAAGCCCCCATAGCTGGTCCGGGTCGGTAAAGCTGGGTAAGGGGGATCCTACGTCATTTTTGGGGGGGATTTTAAGGGTTTTTAACCCTTAAAATTCCAAAAAAAATGAGCCCCCCTTACAACTATGCAATCATATTGCATAGTTGTATCCTATCTGAAATCTCCTAAACTGCTGTTTGGGGGAGTTTCCTGGGCAAGAAAGGGTGTATACCAATACATATGTGGTACCGTTGTAACCGGGAGAAATAGGGCTTTCACACGCAATAATATTTTATTAACAAACTTACATTTTTATATTACAAAAAAACACTACAAATTGTAAAAAATAGATTTTTTTTTATTTTTTTGCACATATTTCACCCAAAAGTATTGAGAATAAACTAAAAAAAGGCCAAACAAGACATTTCATGTTGAAGCCCAGACTGAAAAAAACAACAATTTTCCTGGAAAATCCCTGGAAATCCCTTCAAAAATCAAGGTTGAACATGTTTAGCGCAAAAATGTGAAAAGTAGTCTGGCAACAGAGTGTGACAAAAAATCTAGGTAGGCTGGCACTTAAAGGGTTAAAGCAGACACAAAAACACTTTTAAAACTGTGCTCTAGTTAGATGAAATCAGCTGAAAGACCTGCTTCTGTGTAACAGATAGGGTTAAATGTGCAAACATGGGAAGCAAAGTGCCCAGGGGTTTATAAAGCAGACACAAAAACACTTAAAACGGTGGTCTAGTTATATGAAATCAGCTTTAAGAATTGCTTTTGTGTAACAGATAGGGTTAAATGTGCTAATATGGGATGCCCAGTTGGCAGGGGGTTTTACAGCAGACACAAAAACAATTAAAACTGTGCTCTAATTAGATGAAATCCCCTTTAAGAGCTGCTTGTGTGTAACAGATAGGGTTAAATGTGCTAATATGGGATGCCCAGTGGGTAGGGGTTTTTACAGCAGACACAAAAACAATTAAAACTGTGGTCTAGTTAGATGAAATCCCCTTTAAGAGCTGCTTGTGTGTAACAGATAGGGTTAAATGTGCTAATATGGGATGCCCAGTGGGCAGGGTTTTTTACAGCAGACACAAAAACAATTAAAACTGTGCTCTATTTAGAAGAAATCCCCTTTAAGAGCTGCTTGTGTGTAACAGATAGGGTTAAATGTGCTAATATGGGATGCCCAGTGGGCATGGGTTTTTACAGCAGACACAAAAACAATTAAAACTGTGCTCTAGTTAAATGAAATACCCTTTAAGAGCTGCTTGTGTGTAACAGATAGGGTTAAATCTGCTAATATGGGATGCCCAGTGGGCAGGGGTTTTTACAGCAGACACAAAAACAATTAAAACTGTGCTCTAGTTAGATGAAATTCCCTTTAAGAGCTGCGTGTGTAACAGATAGGGTTAAATGTGCTAATATGGGATGCCCAGTGGGCAGGTGTTTACAGCAGACACAAAAACAATTTAAAACTGTGATCTGGCTATTAAATCAAATGAAAAAAAAAGCTTTCTCTGTCACTTTATCTGCTGTCCCTGCCTCAATCTTTTCCTGGCTCTCTGTGGCTCTCCCTGGCTCTCTGTCTTTCCCTGTCTTTCCCTGTCTCTACCCAGCTCCGTTCTCGCCTCAATACAACGCTGAAATGCGCACCAGCAAGATGGCCGCCGCTTATATAGTGCTGTGACGTCACCGGGGTTCCTGGCTGCTGATAGGCTACATTTGACCTTCCCATGATACCTTGCCCCAGGGGATATGTCCAGACTGTATGCCTGTAATTGCAGTAAGTTTAAAGGAAAAATTCGATCGATCAAATCGCGGGGAAATTCGGATTCGTTCAGAATCGAATATTTCATGAAATTCGGAACGAATTCAGGTTCGTCCGAATCGATTCGCCCATCTCTATTTATTATAAAAAGTTTAGCCAGATTTTAGCCCCACAATTGACGATAGCTTTTAACGCTCTGAGGGAGGGAGCCGCCTGGAGTTCTGACTCACTCACAGCAGCGGTAAGTATGATTCCCAAACCTAACACTGATGACACAGTATCGTCTAACTATAGGCCTATTTCTCTGTTGAATGTTGATGTTAAAATTCTGGCAAAGGTACTGGCCGCACGGCTTAACGGAACAAGTGGGTTTCATGCCCCAGCGTCAAGCTGGTGACAACATTAGGAAAATCACCAACCTTATATATCGCTCCAGGGTGGAAGGTTATCATACCATGCTGAAGGCGCTAGATGTACGCAAATCGTCACCCTCAATAAATGGGGCTTGGGTCCGTCTTTCCTGAATTGGATTTCCTCTCTTTATGCCAACCCGGGGCGTACGTCAGGTACTCTGGGTATTCCTCTGACCGATTCACTCTGGGTAGGGGCACAAGACAGGGTTGTCCCCTCTCCCCCCTCCTCTTTGTCTTAGCCATTGAGCCTCTCACCAGACTTATCCAGGCCAATAGTGGTATTTCGGGCATCAAGGTGGAGGGATACGAGCATAAGATATCACTGTTTGCTGACGATATCCTAATGGTGATCAAGGACCTGGTCATATCCCTCCTGAGCCTTTTCTAAAACCTTGATTCTTTTTTGAGGCTATCAGGCCTGCAAATTAATTCTGCCAAGTCTCAGGCCCTTAATGTCTCCCTACCCGATAGAGTTCTGAGTACTGTCAAGGCCTCCTTTGGATTTCATTGGCAGGCCAGGCATATTAAATACTTAGGGATACAGCTGGCACCTGATTACAACTCTCTTTACAGGGCAAACTACCCTAATATGTTCAAGACCTTGAGGTCCCTTTTAGGTAACTGAGTAAAATTAAATCTTTCTTGGCTTGGTAGGATTGCTGCAGTGAAAATGGCGTGGCTCCCCAAATTACTTTATTTTTTCCGGGTGCTGCCGATTTCCATTGCGGCCTCGGCTCTGAAACACCTCCAATCTGTTCGAAACAAATTTATCTGGGGGGGGGGGCGTAGACCATAGAACGCTTTACAGAGCTAAACAGAAAGGTGGCTTGGGAGTCCCTAATCTTGCACGCTATTACAACGCTTGTCAAATTGCCCAACTGACAGTCCTGCATGGGGGAAGCGATAGACCTTTGTGGGTGCACATTGAGGAGTCGTATTGTTCCTCAAACTCTATACCGAATTTGCTATGACTCCCCCCGCGGTCTGTAGGAAAATCTCCAATCCCGTACTAAATCATTCTCTTAGAATTTGGAGGGCCAATAAGAAGCGGGGGAACCTTGCCTCGCCGCATTGCCCACTACTCTCAATTTTGGGCAATCCGGAATTTACCCCAGGCTTTTCAGAACCTGCGGCAAGTGGTGGAAGATCCATAATTTGGCCAGAATTCAGAATCTCTTTTCGCGTCAAGGCCCGCTCTCCTTTGCCGAATTGAATTCCTCTTATGGCGCTCCGGGGAAAGAGTTCCTTCGCTTCTTACAAATCAACCACTATGCCCGGTCTAAGTGCAAGTTGGGCGCCCCACTCCTTCCTCTCATGACATTTGAAAGAGTCTGCCTTGAGCAGCCCATGGGTAAAGCGGTGATCGCGTTGGCCTATAAACTGCTATCTGAATCGGAAGGGGTGAGACCTCCGAAGCATGCGGCAAACTGGAGTGACGACCTTAATTTGACCCTATCGGATGGGGACTGGAGGGCGGTCTCTAGGCACACTTTCTCAGGTTATCTAAATGTTGGTGCTCAGGAGGTCAACACCAAGGTCCTCCTCCGGTGGTACCTCGTTCCGGAAAGAATGCACAAATTCTGCCCCTCCTATCCGCAGGATTGCTTCAGAGGCTGCGGGCTCCCCGGCACTTATTTGCACACTTGGTGGGAGTGCAGGATAGTAAAACAATTTTGGATCAGAGTCCTCTATGTTATTAATTAGGCCACCGGGTTTCAGGTTAAGCTGTCCCTCCTTAACCTGAAACCCCCTCACTGCACAAGAACCCAGTTTGACCTCATAAGACACATTACTACGGCAGCCAAGTTGATTATCGCCCAGTCATGGAAGAAACCAGTCATTCCCAGGGGGGGAAGCCTTATCACCCGGGTTAATGCAGTCATGCTGTTCGAGAAGATGGCAGCCACCATAAAGGGGGGTTTTGTCCCCTTTCTATCCACCTGGGAAGGCTGGATTTCATTCTTTCTCTAAGCTTTTCTTTTGATGATGCTTGAGAAATGTTCTTTTTATCTTTTTGGATAATTATGTCATCATGATGGTCGTATCCTTCTGTACGATAGCTAATTATTGGCGCTTTTGTACGACCTTTTGCGCTGTATGGAAATTGTCCTGACTGTAGTCCTAGGCTGTTTTTCTCTGCTTTTATTCTAATAAAAACTATAATTGAAAGAAAAAATAATAATAAGGCAACAAGCAACTTACCTGAAGCCTGTTCCATGCAGGGTGATTTTTCTCCAGTCTTGCATTTAGCAGTAATTATTTTCTGGAACACACATGGACTTGGAGAATTAGAACTCTTATTCAAATATAAATAAGAGTATGGTCTTGATTCACTACGAGTTCTCATGGTAGAAAAAGATTCAATTGATGAGAAAAAAGCCTGAGAAGTTCAGTGAATCACCAGATAAAAAGACATTGAAAGTTAATGCTACTTTTTTTCAAAAGTATTGAACTTTTTACTCATTTTTACTCTGTAGTATAAAGTGCCATTGACTTGCATTGTCTTTTCATCTGGCGATTCACTAACAGTGAAATTCTCAGGCTATTTTGATATCCGGCTAGAGATACTTGACAACAAATTGCATTAAGACAATATATTGTCTGTGGAGGACAATGTTTCATAGTCCCTTTTTTACATGCTGGCCAGCAGGTGTGTGAGTGAGTACATGGAGGGTTGTGTGAGTTCCAGGTATGCCTGTGGAGCCCCCACTTTTTAAGTTATGGCAATTGCCTTTTTAACATTTCATGCATATTTTGTGACTTTCTATTGTGTGCCATATACCGTATATACTCGAGTATAAGCCGAGTTTTTCAGCCCACTTTTTGGGCTGAAAAAAGCAGCCTCGGCTTATACTCGAGTCAGTAACCTGACTTACCTGAGCGAGGGGGCGGAGGAAGTGGCAGAAGAGCCTCCGAGGCGGCAGACGAGCCGCCGAGGCTTCAGAACTCGGCGGGGAGATCAGTACACCCAGCGCGAGGTGGGTGTACCAAGATGGCGGCCCGGGCCTCAGTGACGTGGCGGCGCGGAGCGCGCCGGCCGCCATCTTGGTACACCCACCTCGCGCTGGGTGTACTGATCTCCCCGCCGAGTTCTGAAGCCTCCGAGGTGGCTCTTCTGCCCTGCGTCCAGGGGCATTGCGACTAGATGGACCCATGCCGTCGTCCCGCGCCGTCCTCACTCTGTCCCGCACCGTCGCTGGAAGGAGCCTCGCTGAAGATTCTGCAGGAGCTGAACTGGTGAGTGTGTGTGTTGTGTGCATTGTATGTGTGCTGTGTTGTGTGCTGTGTGTTGTGTGTGCCTTGTGTGTATATGTGTGCTGTATTGTGTGCTGTGTTGTGTTTGTGTGTGTGTTGTGTGTGCTGTGTGTATGTTGTGTGTGTGCTGTGTTACACCTGAATGGCTGTAATGAGGGATGCCCCTAACTGGCTGTAACAAGGGATGCCCCTCACTGTATTATTATTATTTATTTTTATTTAATTCTTAGGTGATGGCTGGGGGTGTGGTCAGGGGTGATTCCTCAAATCAACTCCAATTCCAATTGAAAAAAGCCACCTCGGCTTATACTCGGGTCAATAACTTTTTCCAGGTTTTTGGGGTAAAATTAGGTGCCTCGGCTTATATTCGGGTCGGCCTATACTCGAGTATATACGGTAATTCTAATAAATCTGGTCTCTTTGGCAATTTTGCCATTATTGTCCTCTGTGCCAGCCTCACATTTAACTAGTTGTATTTGGTGTGTGTTATAATTGGTAGCCCATTAAAGGACCAGTGTCTCAACATATTTACTGTCTCCCAGAGTCCTTGTGTAGCCCAATTCATCATCTTGCCATCAAATAATGCATTTTCTTGGCATTCTGGCTTACCATCTACAACGGTATATGCATCAGTCTCTTCAATAGAGCTCAGTCTAATATATTTTCCACACTCATACAAGCCTGTTTATGTTGTCATATTTGCGATAGTGCATCTTCAAGAAAAGATAAAAACAGGTACAAATACATAGAAACTTCTTAAAGCAGTACTGGTTGGATTTTTGTTATTAAAGAAAATACTATTTCTCCTTTATGCGAAGTAAGCAATGCTCTAGTTCTTGGCAGTGTAAATTATTTCATTTTCTAGCAGAGTACTGAATGTTACATTGACAGAATATCATAATTAGATTGAGCCTATCATTTCTTACAAGTGTTCTTGGTGTTTTCTCGCGGGAATTTGTAAGCTCCTCAAATTTGAAGGAAGCACCTACAGCATATACCTAAGGGGAATATTCGGAGCCTAGTAATGTATGGGGCTCAGCTTTTTATTTCCAATTTCTATCAGACTGGATAAAGTAGCTGCATGCTAGAGAAATTAATCTTTTGTCCCCGTGGAACTGAGTTGACGGCTTCCTATCTGATGACTAAATCCATTGTGGAAGTGAAAAAGAATATACTAGGTTGTAGGAAGCATTTGAAAACTGCACAGATAACAGTAGATAATTGATGAAACCACAGCAAATGTGACCAGTTTAAAATCTTTATATTTACTCTTACTGTACTAACAGAGTTCCACAATGACCCCTAATGCACTGCTACACCATGTCTGCTCTCTAATCCATTACAGAGACTAAAGCAAAAAAGCATATGAAAAGCTGGTGTAAACCGTATAATTGGAAATGCACATTAAGATGTTTTGCTTTTTTCATCTCCCCAAGTGATGTCTGTGGATGTTCTCATTTACCCAGGTCATGGATTATCTGTAGTAATAAATGAAAGCAACTGGAGTTGAACTACCTTGATTTCCTTATTCAAAATGTCTTGCACATTCATCTACAGCAATAAATACCACTGGGTAAAGCACCTGTCTAAATCCATTGTTTACCATATTTCATGATAGATAGGTGCTGATTGCATTAGCCTGAACGAAGACTAGTTATGTTGGAGATAAGGCATGTCTAGATATAGAAAAGGAAAATAATACATTTGGAAATACACCTATACAATTCTATACAAAGTCTCATAATCATTATGTCAAATACTTAAAATAAGAAAAAAGCACAGAAGGTCAAGTATATGAAAATAATATTGGTGCTACCTAAATCTTTTAAACCTCAGCCACACCCCTAACCCACACTAAATGAACCACTTTGTTCTGTCCTGACTGTCCCTACATAATTCATTGCAATGGAGGGGACGTGCCAAGGCAGGTTCGATGGGCCCCCTCTCGGCATGTCCCCTCTCTTGCAATGCAATAGCTGGTTCTCCAGTATCAGTAATTTAGAATACATCAGCTCTGCACAAAGAGCAGCTGGAAGTGAGTAAGGACTTTTTTAATGCCTATCATTTTTAATCATATGCATTCAACTTAGGATCAGGCTACTGTAAATTGCCTGAAAGGTTTCATTTACCTACAATCACCAGCTAACCGGCTTAACAGAATAAACTGGTCCCACTCTAACACTCAAAACATCTTTAAAATGAAAGCTCACAGAAGCCCCTCCCAAAAAAAACCTTAGGCATACCACACAAAAACTTTCAAAAACTATGCCAGCATAATAAATAATGTTCCATGATTACGGTGCAAAGTGTTTTTTTGGGGGGGCGGGCTGTTAGTATATTGCGATTTCCCTCAGGCTGCAGCACACTGTCATTTATTATTAAGTAGTTTTAACAGCCATTGGAGGTTGTGCACCTTATTACTTGTGCACCTTTTTACTTTTGCCCCTGGTTACAGGGCAAAGTGATTTTTGCCTGAGGTTTTTTTCTGGGGGGGGGATCTGTTAGTACATTGCTATTTCACTCAGGCCAGCAGCACACTGTCATTTATTATTAAGTAGTTTTAACAGCCATTGGAGGTTGTGCACCTTATTTTTGTTGTTTAAAGTGAAGACTTTGATTTTAAAACCTGGGACAGCTTATTGCCAAGTGTGGCCTACACCATGGGCTAACACTTGGCTGTGCCTGTACAATGCCTTTAAACCAATGTAGTGCTTTGATAAACCAGCCCCCGTTCTCTTTCCTTCTGTTCTGGACTAAGCCCTGCATTGCTGTCACTTGTACTTTTTAGTGAAAAACCACGCGGAGGCTGATTCACTACTAATGTCAGGTATCGGCAGATGAGCGTCTGTATAGTGGCGCTTAGCGCGACCGCTAGTAGACACTGTAAGCGGGTATCGGGCGCTGTAACAGAGCGTCTCAGACGCTGTAGTAACCTGGCCCGCATTGATGAATGTCATGTATGTTGTCTGCTCTAACACCAGTACAGCGCCAGCTCAGTGTGACCGACAACGCTCCACACCATGCTTATCAAAAAAGGACATACACACAGAGCAGCGGCGCTCTAAATCTGGTCGCTAAAACATATGGTGCCAGACGCTGTGTGATTAAAGTATGTGACATTAACACCTTAGTACCAGACCTGTAATGATAATTCTGCATAAAAATATAAAAAGTCTAAAAGTGTTTGTTTGCAGCCAGGAGAGGTCACACAATGATTTGAGCAAAATAATAATAATAAAATAAAAATAAAAATGTCAAATACGCTGTTTAAACACAAGCAAATGAATGCCCATTGAAATGTATGGGAGAGCGAATGGTAATACCTGGCACTCTGGAAGCTAGAGATGCTTTACGCTGAGTATTATTACCTGTAATAATACATGGAACACTACATGGTGCTGTTACAGTCGCTCACCAGATTCGCCTTCATAAATGTGGTTTTGCCAACACCGCCCAGCGTTCGCCAGGCGCTGCCTGCCGCTACAAGGCACTACCTGGCGCTATGAATAACCCCCTTAGAAAAGCCCTATATTTCAGATTTCTTGCACCTAATTTGTAGTGTGATCGTGTTATCCTGGTGAGGGTAATGAATAAATGGAGACACACATGACCATTTTACAGGTCAATTTCAGTTTGCTTTGTAAAATATTGCCTAAATATCATTCTCAATTTTACTAAATTTTCAGAACAGTTTCTTTAGAAAGCTGTAGTTATCCCTGAAACCAAAAAGTTGTTATTTGCAAAACCATTCCGGTCCCAAATACACCTCTTTAGTCCTGCTAACAGGATTAATTGGCTAGATGAACTTCCTGTGGTGTCACCACAGACTTTTGTCACACAGAGGTATCTACAAGATCTCATTATTCTGCAGCTATTCGAGTATCAGTAAGTTCTTGTACTGTGTTAGCCATTGACGTAAGCAGGAAATCCAAGGTTAAGCTAATACCATTTATTGGCTAACTCAATAAGATTAAAATTGCAAGCTTTCAAAGCTATTAAAAAAACCATTGTGGCTTTGTAGTTTTCTGTGCGTCTAAGTTACGGATCTGTATTATGCCTGAAGAAGAGGTTTGAATTGCTTCGAAAGCTTGCACTTTCAATCTTATTGAGTTAGCTAATAAATGGTATTACCTTAACCTTGGATTTCATATCTACAGATATTGTATCTCATGTTTGTATCTCATTTAGTTCCAACTACCTGGGGTCTTTGTTTTCCTACAGCATCTTTTTTTGTAAGACTTACATTTTACATTTTTTTCCTTTTTATTATAAAAATGTTTGTGGAACCTTATGCATGATGGTTTGCAAATACAAGGCTGATTAACAATAAATATATTAAAATGATTAAATATTAAACCGGACCTTCAGAATCATTTCATGAAAAGCCCAAACCCTTAAAAACTATTCCCCAGCATCTAAAATTAATATATTTTAATTTTTTAGTTGCTAACTTATTATTCTTTCCCCCGCTAGGCTTCAACTCTGTTCAGGACTCTAGGATACGAGCGCCGCCATCTTTCTTCAGAAGCATCATGTATTGAGTAGATGAGAGGGGTGAAAAGTGCAGGGGGTGGGGTTATGGCTGTGCTCGTCACAGACATAGCAAAGCTGGGGACAAGAAAATGACAACAATCCCAGAATGCAGAGCAGCGCAGTCAGGAGACACTTCCTGTCTGCCTGAGACTCCACGGGCCGCCATCTTGGATGTTAGAAGGCTAGAAAATGTATTCATGTAACATGATACAGGTAGGATGATTTTTTAATGTGTGCAAACTGTATGTATGGGGTGGGGGAAACATACAAGATTGGCTATTATTCACGGTGAAGGTCTTTCTTCTGGGTGTGCCATGCACTTTTGATGGAATTTTTGAAAGTGAATATTTTTTGGGCCAAAAGGATGTGCTCGAGGTGCTGAGCTGATTGGGAGCCTTATTTAAGAAGCATCAGCGCCACACAACACCACTTTTTTGGCCTCAGTGGTACTTGTCCCCTTGGTCCACATCAGTAAAAAATACAGCTCCAACATTTTCAAGAAGGAAAAAATGTATAAATATGCTGTGGAGCACCAGAAAAATGGCGGTACAACATGATGCTTGGCAGCCAACAGGCCAGCCAATACCTAGTACAACAATCAGTGCAAATTAGTTAGCATTCTGCACAGCAACTTCTAGCATAAGTGTAGTCCACAGCACAGCGCAGGATAAGACAAAAAAAACGGCGCTCCAAAACTGGCACTATAGCCCAAAAAAGATGCTAAATGATGTACATCATAAATAATGCCTGTGTTTTTTATTTTTTCATAAGTTAAATAATGTGTGTTTTACTGTTGCAGCTTTCACCATCTGCAGTTGCTTTTGGCAATGTACACCAAGAGGCTGATTCACTACTAGCGCCATGTAGACGCAATAAGCGGGTATCGGGCCCTGAGTGTCTCGGTCGCTGTATTAACCTGGTCGGCTTTGATGAATATGATGTGTGTTGGGTGCTCTAACAAAAGTTCAGCACTGCAGCGAGCGAGATGTAGCGCCAGCTCAGTGCGTCCGGCACTCGCTCAGGGCGCCAGATGCTGTGTGATTAAAGTCTATTTTTTAAACACATATACACCAGTAACAAAGCGAAAACACATGGAACGACATTGTTTTAACATTTTAGTGCCACACCTGTACATTTAATTCTGCATAAAAATATTTACAAAAAATTATAAAAGTGTTTGTGTGTAGGCCAGAAGAGGTCACACAATGATTTGAGCAAAAAAAAAAAATCGAAAACGCTATTAATACGCAACTAATGAAAGTCCATTGAAATGTATGGGAGAGCGCTACAGAGCGACAGGTACTACATGATGCTTCTAAACCTAGAGCCCCGGCGCTATACACTGAGCGGCCTGGATTAACACATGTGACACTATATGGCACCAGATTTGCTTTCTTAAATGTGGTTTTACGTACAGCGCCCAGCATTCACCAGGCACTGCCTGTCACTATAAAGCACTACCTGCCGCTATCCCTTCTTAAATAACCCCCTGAGTCTGTGCAGCAAGTAGAGAGAAGTGAGCCCTGTACACACAGAGCATTGCTGTTATTAGGTCCGCTGCTGAGGCAAGGGAGCTCACTCAACCATACATTTGCCTAGCACCAATGCTTTGCGCAACTATTATGGCAATCTGTTGCTTATGGCAATGTACTGGTCTGTGTTGCAGATAGTAAAAATTGCTTCCATAAACACATTTGCTAACATTAGATAAAAATGAAACATACTAGACCAACTCAGCACCTTTAAGACCTCATGTTGCCACACAAAAATATGCACTTTCAAAAATTAAAAAATGTAGACCTACCCTTTAAACACCGTAGCAGTTCCTTATTACCCAAATCAAAAGATAGCAACCCTAATTATATGTTTTTCTTATTTTTTAGTTTTGGGATCAGAGCTGTTGAAATGGTAAGCAATCAAAAATAACTTTGAAATGTACACTTATATGTGTAATAGGCTGCCTGCCACTGCATGCCTCCTGCCGGCAAGATGCTCTCTGCATCCTCCAGGCACTTTCTGTTTGTTCAGTTGAATAAAAAAATTGGTTGGTTTGTTTTATATTATCTTTCATTGAACATAAATGAACTGAAATTTAGCATTCTACTAAAGCTCTCGATCCCTATGATCAACCACCTTTGATCGCACCTATACTTCATAGAGCTCTTTTCTGTTGGCGGGCTTCTTGTCTTCCGAGGTCATTGTAATTTATGCTGTGTTAACAGATGTTTTGATCTTTTCCTGGATATTTGAAAGCGAATATAATAAATTCACTTAGTGATGAAAAGACAGATCACTAAGCCCAGAGGTATAAGATCTGTACCAGGATTCCTTCACATTATGGTTTATGGCATCATCTGGTGGCTAACGGTAAAAAATGCATGATAGAACTACTAATCTGTAAACTACACATTTTTCTATGCCAGGCACTTAGTACAAAATACGTATGCCATATATTGATTTTGCTATCTTCTGTTTCCCTTTCTCCACAGCACACCTGCAATCACAGCTGTCACCAGCATCATGCATATTGTTCATCTGTGAATACATTTAGCATTATTGTTGCTTGTGGCAGTTGTCCTGAACAGCAGGAAAAAGTGAAGCGCGTAACAGCACAATAATATTTGCTTACAATGTGTATTAAATTAAAGCTTAACCTTCTTTAATAACTCTGTACCTGGGAGGTTCTAGGTGGGCAGGCACCCTAACTCATCCCTTCTATGACCCCTGAACTCCAAGGTACCTTTTTCTTGTGGAGCTCTGTTCTCTGGGGGACTATGGGGCTATGCATTCCAACACTGACTCAAGGAAAATGCGGGTGCCTCCCTAATGCTGGTCTCATGAGTGACAAAAGAGGGTGGATTAGGATTTCTCTTCTTGAGCCTACCAGAATATTTGTTCCTCATTTGTGGAAATGTAAAATTTAAACAACCACACAATACCATATTACTATTTATTTAGTATATTATATATTTTTATATAAAATGCTATGTTTTAATCATTAAAATATGGCATTATTTACTATAGATAATAGTAAAAACATTGTTACAATCAGGAAAGTAAAAACTTTAAAAAATCCACTAGAATCACCAGAGATTAAAAACTGAAACACACTAAAAGCACAAATCTCAGCAGCAAAATAATGGAGGTATTTCTCACAGCAATTTTTCACCTTAAAGTGGACCAACACCCAGGATTTTGACTATCCTGGGTCTTGGTCCACTTCGGTGGGGCACCCCCGATCAGGGTGCCCCGCTGTGTGAAACCCCCCCGAACCCCCCGAACAACTCACCTCTCCCCGCTCCCAGCGCCGACGGACAAGCCGCGGACAAGCGGCTCCTCCGCCGCCGCCTCCCGCGCATCACTCTTGACGCGCGCGTGCCCGCGCCGGCCATACACAGACGGCCGGCGCGGGCGCGCGCACGCCTAGAGGGGCGCGAGGGAGGCGGCGGCGGAGGAGCCGCTTGAAGATAAGGTAAGGAGTTTGGGGTGTCGGATGTCCCGCGGGGAGGGAGGTGATCGGCCCAGGAATCTTATAGATTCCCGGGCCGATCACCCGTGGGTGTTGGTCCACTTTAATAGCTTGTCTCTAAGGTTAATTATGCTCCCCGAATCATGCAAGCGTAAGCATCTTTGCATGAATTTTCACATGCAGGAAATTTCAATATGACATTATTCGCTTGTGTCTGGGCTTGTGCACAAATTGTTGCTGGAAAAAAATGCAGGTAAAAAGTTGGAAACACAAGAGACACAAAAGTAAGATACTCACACTGGTGTAAGAATGCATTCTCGCATTGTGCTGGTACTGTTTGCACTGTGCTAAACAGGGTGAAACCTGTCCTTCGTGACAGGGTTGCAGCATTGTGTTTTAGATCAGTCACAACACTGACAAAGTGCTGCCCGCTGTTCCAATGGACTGGTTCAAATAGGTGTGGTGCATTGATAGTCATGCTAATTATTTAGTGAAACAAGTTTATTCTGTCTCATCCATTTAGATTGGAGGGTTTGGCAGTGTTTGTCCATGTGCCATTACTGTCTGTGTTTCTGAGTTGGCCAAGAATAAAGAGTGATCAGAGAAGCCACATTTCAGGTATGACTAAGAACGCCATGTGCGTCTGAAACACATCACCCTGTCCATATTTTGCAAAATGTGAATCCCTTTATCTGTGTTTGGCTGTGATTTTAATCCAGACCAATAAAAAAGAAGTTTCAATTCACCTAACTAATAGAGCTGCCAATATTGTCTTCATTATCTATAGTTGGACTTGCTCAGTCAATAAGGTAGTGATGAGTGATCTAACCAGGTCTGAGTAGTTTAACTGTTTCCTGTACAAAGCTTGGGAAAATGTATAAATTGTGTTACATAGGTATTATGGTAAAAAATGGATGTCCATCAAGCTAAAAACGGGAGTAATTTGTTGTTATTTACAGAGAACAGCTAAACATAAAAGTTAATAGTATTTTCTTCTATAAAACATCCAATCCCTTTCTGAAGTTGTTAGCTGTTGATGTTCTAGACATAAGAAGCTCATGGGGATGCAGATTGCAATACACATGGCAAAATACACACAAAATGCACTTTGCTTTTTCGCATATTTAGCATGACCCTCCACACTATACACTACTGTGATCTTTAAAGAGAGGCTAACATATATACCTGTAGGTGTGGCTTTAACGGAACTAACATTATTGAATTTTATTGAAGGTTTTATTTTGAAATGTTTTCAAAAACACATCATTAATTTTGATACAATGCAAAGAAAATCTATTACAAAATGTCAGTGCTTAGCACAACGCTTAGGTGTGAACAGGACCTAAAGGACAATTGAGTGAAGGGAAATTCAACTCATGGGTAAATTAAATCTAAAGCCAAAATGGCCCAAAAGCTTGTAATTTTCCATCTTATTTGGAAGCTCTTTCAGCATTTTGTTCCATAGGAAACCTTAAAATCAGAGAGAATAATCACCCTTCTGCGTTTCTGGGTCTTCAGAAGCTGCACTGCTGCATAATATATTTCATGTCTATATAATTTCCTGTTTAGTGTTGTACTAACTAATGAACAAGATAAGCAAGGACATAGCTAACACAACATTCAGTCAAGATAACTGCTTGTGCCTCTTCCATAATGATTTATAAAAAAAACTAAAGAGATTTAATTGAAGGTACTTTAGTCTGCATGTATTTCCAGTCAGTATATTAAATCAGAGGTGTACATATGTGAAATTTGTATCTCCCCACACAATTGCACACTATGTGGGCTATCCATATTATTTTAGAGCCTTCAGGGGGGCTAAGTTTAGATAGATTATGTATTCAGTTCTTAATAATGTTGCTTAATACATGTAGTATGTTAGGTACCGCATATCTTTTATATCCATGAGCACCACCGAATAGGGGTCTCAAAGATTTACCTAACAGACCAAGGAAATCAAACTGGCAAAAAAAACATATAGTAGTAGTAATGTATTATGACATGCCAATAAAAAACATTTAATCACAGGACATTTAAAAGAACAACATCCAGGCAGCCACCAAACCCAGCTTGGGCAAGAAGTAATAGGTGCACACCAAAAATATAATTAAATATGTTGTCTCCAATTGCTTATAGTGCTAAAGTTGCATGAGCCATGCAAATATGTGCCCTCCAATGCTCGATGGCATGTTCGCCTAAGTGTTTAGTGGACTCTGGACCACCTCTCCAGGGCCAGGCAGCTGTCTGTGCCTACCTGCTTTGTAATGCTGGTGTGATGCCCAGCGGGACACCAGCCTTCTGTAAGCAGGCAACCCCCAATCTCCACCGCCGCTTCTGCCTATAGTCAAGCCCCCGCTTGCCGGGACACTAGGTACGCCTCACCGGACACGGTTGCCCCCAGGTCTTAATAGGCGCAAAGGATGGCTGCTTACGGTGAAGGCCGATGAACCACAAGGGTATCCCGAAGCCGAGGTCGTTCACAGGTAGTCAATCCGGAGGGTGCGTCAGAGTACAGGGATGAGACAGGTGCGTAGTCAGGGGTAGCCAATGGGTCAAGCTGGGAGGTCAGAGATCGCGGGGTATCCAGAGGGGCAGGCAGGTTCGCAGTCAGACAAAGCAGAGGTCGGTACAGGCAGCAGACAGGGATGGTCGATCAAGCCGGGTCAGGATCAGATAACAGCTAACAGAATCACACCCTAATCACAAGAGACTATCACGGGCACTAAGTGCTGGGCTGACTCCATATTTATTTGGGAATCGACCAATGGACACCCTGGGGGGGAGTGTATGTGCTGATTGGTGCAACTTACAACACTGTGAATGATTGGAGGCACTATCCTGGAGCTGGTCAGTCTTGGCTGCAGGGCTGATCAGCCCCTGATTCCCATCAGGTGTGGAGCACTCTGCGCTGCCTGCCACTCGCAGCACAGCGCCTCCTAGTGGCGAAATCTACAGACTGCTGGACGCGCGCCTGCACAGCTAGAGAGGGGCGAGGGAGGCTGCCAGAGTGACGCGCCGCGCTCCCAGCAGCAGGAGTGCTGCGTCGCCCCGCGGACGCTCGCCCCTGGCCCCCTGGCAGCGGTAAATTCCTTACAGCTGGCTTTTCATGCTAGTGCTGAGAGTGGTCAGCAATGATTTGCATGGCTTTGGATGTCAACCTGTTATCATAAAGGTTTTTTATTGGGACAAATGGAGAACCTATTATACTCCCTACAGTTTTGTTTGCTCTTTCCAATCTGAGTTTTTTCTTTTTTAATTTTGCAGATGCACCTCCATACCAAACATGGACACAAACACAAGGATCCACACATCACTGAGTCTATCACTGCATTATAGATTTGTTTGAGGATGTTCTCAGATGGACTTTTTCAGCTGACTTAAAGTTGATTCAAATAGCAGTGATTTTCCATCATTCCAGGAAAACTCACAAGGCTGTGCTTCACAGACCACAATAGCTACAGCTCAAATCCATACAGCCTCAAGAAGTAAATACACAATGCATGTTCAAGTTAGATCACTGGCCAAAGCGTGTCCAACATTCTCTACTGCAATTGTCTTAATAGTAAATGTGGTACGTTCAGCCAGGCAATGTAAATAGCCTGACCATGTAATCTATACACCCCAGCCCCAATCCCCTTCCTTTTCTCTTTTCTTCCTTATTTTGTAACATGCCCAGGTTGATCTGCAGCCCCTATTTCAAATGTATCCTTAGTTGATCTCCCTCTTATAGAATATTTTGCAATGCCAATTTGGAAACTTGGTATTAAAAATATATATTGTTCACTTGACTATATAGATTGAGAAGATTGTTACAGGAGAGGTTATGTAATGGCCCAGAAAGCAATAAATTCCAGCTCAGAAACAAATCAAGCTACAGTACCGCAGGGCAGATTTACAGTAGGGTGTTGTCCTTCTGGGCTTTGGACCACTTTATAGACACATCTGCAATGGTGGTGGATCGCTTTAAAGGGACACCTCCTATGGTGCATGCACCGGTTCTTTTACAATCAGCATTGATTGTTGCTCAGCAATCCATGCTGAATGAATATATTGCCAAGTGCATCCTGCTGCCCCACAGATAAAATGTGAGAAGTGCATCAGATGAAGGGCTGTTGGGGCTTCTCACATTAATTTTACATCTTATTGATATTGCCAGTCTTTGGTATTGTAATTTTTCAGTACCTAAAAGTATACTGTTAATTGACTGGGTTTAGGTTTTAAGGTTTTATCCGTCTCTTGTTCCTCTTACAGTATTTTTTGTTTCAATGACTTTGTTTCCTTTCAAAGATTCAGATGCAAGTCAAATCATTATATATGTATATACATTTAATATATGACGAAAGTACTCTCCATAAATTTCACACGCGCTCGAAATATTACAGTGGTCAATAACTAACACAAAAATCACTTTTGCACATTGAAGAAAGATATATATTTTTTCCGCGGAGTTCTTGGTGCCATAGAGCACCAACAAAGACAGAAAAAGTATGTATATACATTGCCTAAATGACCTAAGATGTTATACACATTAGGCAATTGCTGGGTAGTATATATCATGAAGTCAGAGAATAAAATAATGATATATGACCAGCTGGATGTGCCTTATGGAACAGAATGATGTATGAGCATCAAGTTATTTTTAGCAAATGAATGCTAAAAAATGATGTGCCATGCTTTGTTAATTTCATATAAAATACAGTTGTATTACTTAATTGAAAGGTCAGAAGGTATTGCAGTTAAATGTAGTGTGGAAAAATATTAGCATAGTTAAGCATCTGACACTGAATAATAGCACTTGCTATATTAAAGATTAAACCCTTTTTGTGGTTGCATTGCAAACAATGATTTTTTTACAGTTTGGTTTAATGTAATGAGAGAAAAGAGGATCTAAAATGAAACTGTTTTTTTGAAATAAAAAAAAAATATTAGAGTTAGCACTATACATGAAAATTATCAAACTGTCTTTTATATCCTTACTGGTTCTGTTTTTATAAATATTAAAATATTATGTGACATTAGTTTGCAACTTTTGGGATTGTGGGTCTACACTAGTCATCTAACTGAGAAAAAATAAAAACTGCAGAGCCAGTATACTACTTCAATTTTTAAAGAAAAAGTAGCCTTTGCTTGGAAAGCATCAGTGACAGGAATGGGTGTTCCAAATCAACAGATATAAATGGATTGTCACAGTTTTGCTGGGAATTATATTTAAATTATGTGACACTTTTCTTTACAGTTGTTAAGTGTGTATATAGATAATTTAAGGGTGTTTGGACATTGGGGGGGGGGGGGGCGGGCTTGGGATGGGATAGGGGGATTGTTCCTCAGGGCAAGTTGTACTTTTTACATTTATGTAAACACATTTCCCACAGGTCTGTAAAGTTTTTAATTTTGGTATTTCAATAAAAGGTGTTTCTAGCTTTGCACCATGTTTCCCTGCATGCTCCTTTTCTAGTCTTTGTTTATAGAGCATTATTATGAAATTGCAAATGTACCAGAATAGGCAAAGGAGCAGTAGAGGAGCTCTTGAATCTGACCAGTTGTTTTAAATCGAATACAATTTGAAAAATAGCTAGCTGCTCTTTGTTTTCCCCTTATCCCCCCCCCCCCCCCCTCCCCAGGAAATCAGGTCCGGTGGAAGGCCTGCAGCTGCTACAGTGTTTGGATGACAAATACTGTAGGACTCCCAAGATACCTTTACACTAAAGTAGGTGAAGATAAGGGACAACACTCCCAGTAAGTGATATGCTGGATGGAGGACTATCTGGTTCTGAATCCCTCTGGCAGGATAGTACCCCTGAATGCTGAATGCAATTAAAGTCTATGGGAGGGAGACATCTAGCCAAATTATTGGCAAGTAAAATTGTATAAAACACAGCACTTACATTTTTTATATCTCTATATACACAAAAATTGTAGGATTAATAATTTATGCTTTATTTTCATAATAGGATAAACCACCAATCTGAAGTGTTTTTCAAAAGCTCCATGACACCAAACACCTTCAGAAATGTCTCTTATATAGTCCAAACCATAAATTAATTAATTTATTGATAACAATTTATAATCTTATATCCACCTTAGTAGAATATATTTTTCTTAAATGAACTCATCGCATCACCAACACTCCTCGCTTACTAGAAGACATGTGGCACCCAATAAGGTCAGCAGGTAGCGCAAATCATAATTCCACCAGTTTGATTTTAAATTTCTTCCGGAAAGATCCACAAGTCCTCTTGAACACCGCTGATTCTATTAAAAGCTGCCAATTATCTTAAATGCCACAGGTTCTCTTAAAACAACAGGTCGATTTAAAAGCTTCTTAATGATCCTCAAGATTAAAGCACAAAAAAGCAAAACTTCATACCCTAAGACTATTTTAAATGACTTTAGAATAAAGTGGTACAACAGGAAAAGATAACTGTTACACCATTGTGTTGGGCTACGTTTGGCACTGCCCTAAACTGTTTTCCATTTTTAAATTGAAGCAGAAATGGCTGAGATTTTGAGGTTTACAGGTTCAGCCAATGACAATCCCACCCCCAATCAGCTCAGCAGAGCAGAACAGGATTGCTGGTCCCTTCCTCCCCTGCCTCCTCCTCCGTCTCCTCCTCCTGATTCATCACATTGCTGTCAGCGCAGAGAGCAGACTATTATGCAGCATCACAGCGCCGAGGACCATGCCAACTTTTTAAAAAGAAAAATCATACATTGAACCTGTAAACCTCGATATCTCTGCTATTCCTTCTCCAATTTAAAAAATGGAAAACATACTCACAACACACGCATAGAGTGCAGGCATATCAACACTGTAAACTCCATATGCAAAGGATTTTGAGGTCTATTTCCTCCAATGTTTTATGTGGGATGCAGTACTTGCTCTCAGCAGCGCTGGATCAAACGTTTGCAGCTCGTTCTATTTTTGGGTCCAGGTAACTTGGATCCCGGCATCCTGGCGCCACTTTCTTAGTTTGCTTGGTTTCCTAAGGTGGAGCGCACCCCATGGAGAATTTGATATGATTTTAGTAATGATGGAACACTTTTGATGGGTTAAAATCCTCCCAATTTTAATGTAATTGTAAGAATTATGTGAACTCTGACCAATGTCTGTATGCAGGATTTGATTATATCCTGCTGTATATACTAATATTTCTAATATGTGACATATGATATAAAAGAGAAGCGCCATTGTAGTAGTGCAAGTGCAGCGTTTTCTATACAAGAATTGTGGGCTTAAGGCTGGCACAGAAGAAGTTAAATGCCAATGGGGACAGCTACTACGTGACTAAATTTTACATCTTTAGCGTCTGGAAACGACAAAACTGGTTGGGTGGAACGTAAACCAAGGAAGTGATATCATGATGCTGGGATCGAAGTTACCCAGATCTGGAAATAGAATGAGGGGTGTGCGTTTGGCACTGCGGAGAGCAAGTACTGTATCCTGCATATGTCACTGGAGGGAGTGGACCCTCAAAATCCTTTATATACGGAGTTTACCGTGTTGAAATGCCTGCACATGATGTGTGTTTGTATGTTTTTAATCTTTTAAAGGTATTTAAAATAAGCGGTGTTATGGTATGCAGTTTTGAACTTTTCTGAATGACCCTGAGGATCATTACGAAGCTTTTATATGAACCTGTGGCTTTTAGAAGGATCTGCTGTTTTAGGAGAACCTGTAGATTTTAAGATAATTTGAGCCTTTTAAGATAATTGGCTGTGTTTAAGAGGATCTGTGGATCTACCTGGAGGAAATTTAAAATCCAACTGGTGGAATTGTAATATGCGCTACCTAGTGACCCTATTGGGTACCACACGTCTTCTGGTAAGGAGGAGGAATGTTGATAACAGGTTCACCAGAGATGAATATAGTCTACCACGTTGGTCTACCACAGTGGTGGTACTGTTTTTACTATGCAAAGAGGGCGGTTGGTTCTCTCTCTGGGAGGGGACCGGGATGTGCCTGTTTTTTACCCTGAATTATGCGCTCTCCATAGTGTATATATAAGGTAATCTTGTTTTATTCATATAGGTACATTATATACATTACTTACATTTTTTCATTTTTTTACACATATTTTTTTCTCAATACACACATATTTATTCAACATATTTTACCTATTCACATATATTTACACAATTTCCCACTTGTAGTGGTGTTCAATCAAAATGACTGATATTTCTCTGAGTGTCCATTGGTTTATTGAATCTCATAAGGGGCAAGGGGACACGGGCCTGTGTCGGCCTTGTCCCACTTCAGTGTTCCCTTTGTACTGTTGGAGGACCCTGTTTGTAGCCAGGTGTCCTACGGTTCAGGTTTGATACCTCCAGTTTGCAGCAATTGCATACGCGTTTCGCTTTAAACGTAGCTTCCTCAGTGCATTACTGTGAGGAGGATTATGAACAGAAAAAGAAAAAAAAAAAAAAAAAAAGAAAAAAGGGGGTAAGTGATGCCGCCCCTTAGGGGGATAGGGGAAAAATAAGAACAATTCAGTTGTCATTGTTTACTCACTGCTTGCATGGTAGGTTTTTTGGCTTCAGCCCGTTGTTCCCTCACAAGGTGCTGTTTTATCCACTTTGGGGTAGCCTCCTGTGTAAGTTAAATATAAGGAGGAGGTTGTATTTAGTACAGGATTGTGCCAAATAAAAGTATATCCCTGTGTGTGGACCCATTTAAGTGAGCTCTGTAGTTTAGAAAGGTTACCTTATTAGGATACTGCTTGTAGGTCCAGATTCGCCTGCCGTTTTTCCGGGTGTCTTTGAGAGCAGGCACTGGGATGCTGGCTGGCTGTGTACCTCGGGAGTCTCGCTGCTCGCAGCACGTTTGGCGCTGTGCTCTATTTCCTTGCTGGGCAGTGTGAGGCTCCGTTCGCGCCCTCTGCAGTTTTAAACTGCGGGCGCTGGGTAGGGGCTGCGTGGTGGGGAGGCGGGGCGGTGACGTCACTCGCGCTCCCTACTGGCCCTGCTGTTCTTGGGCCGGAAGTACTTAGACAAGTACTTCCCTTGTGTGCAGCCCTCCGTCTGGGCCTATGAGGTCTCCGCCATTTTGGCGTGGTCCGCTGTTGCGGCCGCCATTTTGGCTTGGTCAAATTATGTTCAGTTGCTCACTGTGGGTCTCCGGTGTCGCCGTATACGGGCGGCGCCATTTTTGGTATGTCCAATTGTATGTCTGCTTAGGTCTCCGGTGTCGCCGTTTACGGGCGGCGCCATTTTTTCTGTGTCAGTTTGTTGATGGGAAAAACGGGCTGGTGCCTTAACATTATACATCTTTATCACATGTAAAATAGATTCAAACATTTTCTGTTAATTTTTTTTTTGTTATATACCTGTATTTGTCTTTTTGTGTTTTGTGACTCATGTTTCTTGTCCTTATAGTTGGTAAGTATAATGGATTAGTTGGTTTTAGGGGCTCTCTGTGTTATGTCTTGGTTCTTTCTATTAACCATGGAGTGGTTGTTTTTAGGGGATCGTTAGACTAAAACTTTGGGGATTTCTTCTTTTATGGTCTCACCTAATACTCTGGAATTGTTACTGAGTTCCATTTTAATCCTTTCCTATTTTCTGGGAATGTTTGCTGTATTCTATGGGTCTCTGGGGCTGGTCTCATAGGAAGGGTGAGAAACTATTGTATTCATTAAGACCTGGTGGTCTTGTTGCTGTTAGTCTTGCTATCCATCTCGTCTCCCTTTGTAATGTTATTTTCTCAATGTCGCCCCCTCTGGGGTTGTCATGGATCCTGTCCAGTGCCTGGAACGTGGCTTTGCTGGGGTCAGATTGGTGGTACCGGAGAAAATGTCTGCCTATTGGGGTGGTGAGTGTGCCATTTTTTATATCTCTCACATGTTCATATATTCTCGTCCTGAGTTTCCTATCCGTCTTGCCTACGTAGAAACAGGGGCATGTACATGTCAGTAGGTAAATTATGTGGGCGGTGTTACAGTTCACGAAGTGTTTTAGAATAAAAGTCTGCCCGTTGGGTAATAGAATTTCTCTGCCTTGTGTAATGTATCTGCAAGTGCTGCAACCCCCACATCTGTATATTCCCAGGGTTTTGCAGCAGGTTTTTTCCGTTGTTCTATTGAAGTGACTATGTACTAGTTTGTCCTTAATTGATTTGGGTCTTCTAAAGGTCAATTGAGGTGTTGGGGGTATCAGGGGAGATAAGTCGGGGTCATGAGTAAGTATGGACCAGTGTTTCTGAATGATCCGTCTGATTTCTTGGTGTTGTTGTGTATAAGTCAATATAAAAGGCAGTTTTGGTTGTTTCTCTTTTGTGTCCATAGGCCTTCTATTGAAGAGTAGTGTCTGTCTATCTTTGTCCCTCGCTTTGTGGTAGGCCAATTTGAGTATTCTTTTTGAATACCCTCTGTCTTTCAGTCTATCTCTGATGCCGTCGGCCGCTTTCTGAAACGCCGTTAGTGTTGTGCTATTTCGTCTGGCTCGTAGATACTCGCCATATGGCGAGTAATGCCTCAGTGCATTACTGTGAGGAGGATTATGAACAGAAAAAGAAAAAAGGGGGTAAGTGATGCCGCCCCTTAGGGGGATAGGGGAAAAATAAGAACAATTCAGTTGTCATTGTTTACTCACTGCTTGCATGGTAGGTTTTTTGGCTTCAGCCCGTTGTTCCCTCACAAGGTGCTGTTTTATCCACTTTGGGGTAGCCTCCTGTGTAAGTTAAATATAAGGAGGAGGTTGTATTTAGTACAGGATTGTGCCAAATGAAAGTATATCCCTGTGTGTGGACCCATTTAAGTGAGCTCTGTAGTTTAGAAAGGTTACCTTATTAGGATACTGCTTGTAGGTCCAGATTCGCCTGCCGTTTTTCCGGGTGTCTTTGAGAGCAGGCACTGGGATGCTGGCTGGCTGTGTACCTCGGGAGTCTCGCTGCTCGCAGCACGTTTGGCGCTGTGCTCTATTTCCTTGCTGGGCAGTGTGAGGCTCCGTTCGCGCCCTCTGCAGTTTTAAACTGCGGGCGCTGGGTAGGGGCTGCGTGGTGGGGAGGCGGGGCGGTGACGTCACTCGCGCTCCCTACTGGCCCTGCTGTTCTTGGGCCGGAAGTACTTAGACAAGTACTTCCCTTGTGTGCAGCCCTCCGTCTGGGCCTATGAGGTCTCCGCCATTTTGGCGTGGTCCGCTGTTGCGGCCGCCATTTTGGCTTGGTCAAATTATGTTCAGTTGCTCACTGTGGGTCTCCGGTGTCGCCGTATACGGGCGGCGCCATTTTTGGTATGTCCAATTGTATGTCTGCTTAGGTCTCCGGTGTCGCCGTTTACGGGCGGCGCCATTTTTTCTGTGTCAGTTTGTTGATGGGAAAAACGGGCTGGTGCCTTAACATTATACATCTTTATCACATGTAAAATAGATTCAAACATTTTCTGTTAATTTTTTTTGTTATATACCTGTATTTGTCTTTTTGTGTTTTGTGACTCATGTTTCTTGTCCTTATAGTTGGTAAGTATAATGGATTAGTTGGTTTTAGGGGCTCTCTGTGTTATGTCTTGGTTCTTTCTATTAACCATGGAGTGGTTGTTTTTAGGGGATCGTTAGACTAAAACTTTGGGGATTTCTTCTTTTATGGTCTCACCTAATACTCTGGAATTGTTACTGAGTTCCATTTTAATCCTTTCCTATTTTCTGGGAATGTTTGCTGTATTCTATGGGTCTCTGGGGCTGGTCTCATAGGAAGGGTGAGAAACTATTGTATTCATTAAGACCTGGTGGTCTTGTTGCTGTTAGTCTTGCTATCCATCTCGTCTCCCTTTGTAATGTTATTTTCTCAATGTCGCCCCCTCTGGGGTTGTCATGGATCCTGTCCAGTGCCTGGAACGTGGCTTTGCTGGGGTCAGATTGGTGGTACCGGAGAAAATGTCTGCCTATTGGGGTGGTGAGTGTGCCATTTTTTATATCTCTCACATGTTCATATATTCTCGTCCTGAGTTTCCTATCCGTCTTGCCTACGTAGAAACAGGGGCATGTACATGTCAGTAGGTAAATTATGTGGGCGGTGTTACAGTTCACGAAGTGTTTTAGAATAAAAGTCTGCCCGTTGGGTAATAGAATTTCTCTGCCTTGTGTAATGTATCTGCAAGTGCTGCAACCCCCACATCTGTATATTCCCAGGGTTTTGCAGCAGGTTTTTTCCGTTGTTCTATTGAAGTGACTATGTACTAGTTTGTCCTTAATTGATTTGGGTCTTCTAAAGGTCAATTGAGGTGTTGGGGGTATCAGGGGAGATAAGTCGGGGTCATGAGTAAGTATGGACCAGTGTTTCTGAATGATCCGTCTGATTTCTTGGTGTTGTTGTGTATAAGTCAATATAAAAGGCAGTTTTGGTTGTTTCTCTTTTGTGTCCATAGGCCTTCTATTGAAGAGTAGTGTCTGTCTATCTTTGTCCCTCGCTTTGTGGTAGGCCAATTTGAGTATTCTTTTTGAATACCCTCTGTCTTTCAGTCTATCTCTGATGCCGTCGGCCGCTTTCTGAAACGCCGTTAGTGTTGTGCTATTTCGTCTGGCTCGTAGATACTCGCCATATGGCGAGTAATGCCTCAGTGCATTACTGTGAGGAGGATTATGAACAGAAAAAGAAAAAAGGGGGTAAGTGATGCCGCCCCTTAGGGGGATAGGGGAAAAATAAGAACAATTCAGTTGTCATTGTTTACTCACTGCTTGCATGGTAGGTTTTTTGGCTTCAGCCCGTTGTTCCCTCACAAGGTGCTGTTTTATCCACTTTGGGGTAGCCTCCTGTGTAAGTTAAATATAAGGAGGAGGTTGTATTTAGTACAGGATTGTGCCAAATGAAAGTATATCCCTGTGTGTGGACCCATTTAAGTGAGCTCTGTAGTTTAGAAAGGTTACCTTATTAGGATACTGCTTGTAGGTCCAGATTCGCCTGCCGTTTTTCCGGGTGTCTTTGAGAGCAGGCACTGGGATGCTGGCTGGCTGTGTACCTCGGGAGTCTCGCTGCTCGCAGCACGTTTGGCGCTGTGCTCTATTTCCTTGCTGGGCAGTGTGAGGCTCCGTTCGCGCCCTCTGCAGTTTTAAACTGCGGGCGCTGGGTAGGGGCTGCGTGGTGGGGAGGCGGGGCGGTGACGTCACTCGCGCTCCCTACTGGCCCTGCTGTTCTTGGGCCGGAAGTACTTAGACAAGTACTTCCCTTGTGTGCAGCCCTCCGTCTGGGCCTATGAGGTCTCCGCCATTTTGGCGTGGTCCGCTGTTGCGGCCGCCATTTTGGCTTGGTCAAATTATGTTCAGTTGCTCACTGTGGGTCTCCGGTGTCGCCGTATACGGGCGGCGCCATTTTTGGTATGTCCAATTGTATGTCTGCTTAGGTCTCCGGTGTCGCCGTTTACGGGCGGCGCCATTTTTTCTGTGTCAGTTTGTTGATGGGAAAAACGGGCTGGTGCCTTAACATTATACATCTTTATCACATGTAAAATAGATTCAAACATTTTCTGTTAATTTTTTTTGTTATATACCTGTATTTGTCTTTTTGTGTTTTGTGACTCATGTTTCTTGTCCTTATAGTTGGTAAGTATAATGGATTAGTTGGTTTTAGGGGCTCTCTGTGTTATGTCTTGGTTCTTTCTATTAACCATGGAGTGGTTGTTTTTAGGGGATCGTTAGACTAAAACTTTGGGGATTTCTTCTTTTATGGTCTCACCTAATACTCTGGAATTGTTACTGAGTTCCATTTTAATCCTTTCCTATTTTCTGGGAATGTTTGCTGTATTCTATGGGTCTCTGGGGCTGGTCTCATAGGAAGGGTGAGAAACTATTGTAAAAGGAGGCATACAGACCAATTTTTATCGCAAACCCACAGCGGCCAATAACATCTTAAAAGCCAGCAGTTCACATCCAACCGCTCTTAAAAAAAGCATCCCATATTCAATAAACCAATGGACACTCAGAGAAATATCAGTCATTTTGATTGAACACCACTACAAGTGGGAAATTGTGTAAATATATGTGAATAGGTAAAATATGTTGAATAAATATGTGTGTATTGAGAAAAAAATATGTGTAAAAAAATGAAAAAATGTAAGTAATGTATATAATGTACCTATATGAATAAAACAAGATTACCTTATATATACACTATGGAGAGCGCATAATTCAGGGTAAAAAACAGGCACATCCCGGTCCCCTCCCAGAGAGAGAACCAACCACCCTCTTTGCATATTAGTCTCCCTGACGACGAGTCAGGAGCCTGTTACCCGACAGCACTATCACCCCTCCCTAGGAGCACCCCCCCTATCCAAACCACCTTTCCCCCTTCCCCCCAACCTCAAAAACAATTCCAAAGACAGAGGTAACCCTCTGTGGTGAAAAACCAAACGAATTGCAACCTAGGGCAAAGGGTATCATACGGACACCTAAAGGAAATGACACAATTAAATGGAAACGAATGGGATCAAATGATAAAGAGTCTCACCCTGGACAAAACACCAGTCCCACCCCAGAGCACGACAGGTTCCACGGTAGCGGCCAAATTTATACTACTGGAGAGAACTCTCCAAAAAAAGACTAAATTATACTGGAACATAGATTTTCTGAGGAAATACACAGCCGCAGGAATAGTGCCCCTGGGACTACGGATAAAAATCTTTCCTCAAGTACATAACCCTGACCCTGAGTTCAAAGAGAAATGGGAGCAAAACTTACAGGAATGCTCCCTAAATATGCTGAAATTACTCATTGAACAGCAGGAATTACAACTAACACAGGTTGAAGAACTTTACAAACAGACCTGTGAAGAACTAAGGGAACACACTCAATGGCCACAATATGATTCAAAGAACACGCAAATTACAAAAAATATAGGACATCTAAACAAGGAGGTGTGGGAAAACAAAACAAGGAAACTAGAAAGAGACCTAAAAGCATACCAAGAGGGCAGAGCCTACAGATGGACTAGACCCACCTACAAACAGACACAAAGATATAACGAGTTTGATAGAACAAGGGACTACTCAACACAAGAACACCGCCAACACTATAAACCACGATACAACCAGACCCAGGATCCCAGTAGAGACCAAGGACAAAGGCCCTCCGACCAAAGAAAAGCATTACCTAATTCTGACTCTCAGAATAGTGAGACTTCATCTGAAGACAGTTTTTTAGGCATAGACACCCAAACCCCACTACAACCGCACCCTCTGTTCCAACAAGGAAAGGGAAAAAGACAGACAAGAGCAACGGCCAGAAGACTTTGAGTAAACACGTATCACCCATAGCATCACAAACCAATACCAGTGACATAGTCAATCTCACGAACATTCCACTAACAAAGGACCAAGAGCAAGTCCTCAAACTAGGGCTGAATTTCTGTCCAGATACGAACACAGACAGATTTGAATTAGTCAAAGATCTGCACCTCTTTGCACGGAGAACACTCTTGAAATTTCAGTACAGCAACAAAGACACACACCAGAGACAGGAGAACACAGACATAGCCACATCACTCACACAGGGAGACATGACAACCCTAGAGACCCTAATAGAACTGAGTGGGGAAAACGAAAACGAAAGCCCAAGACCATCACAAGAACTCGATACGAGTACATACACAACACGTAAACCCTTCAAGAAACCTTCTACGTACTTCCCTCCACTACACCTCAACCACAGCATAAAAACTTTTGTAAATATGGTTACTTACGATATCCAATATCTCAATACAAAAGGAAAACCACAAACAAACCTCACACCAAAACAAGCGAAAGCACTTCGCGAACTACAACAGAATCAAGAGATTATCATAAAACCAGCGGACAAGGGGGGGAATACGGTAATACTACACCAATCACAATACACAAACATGTGCATGGTGATACTAAACAACAAACACTGGTATGAAAGGATCCCCATGACAACCTTACTAAAGGACAAGGAAACTTTTGAACACATCATTAATGAAGCACTGCAACACAGGATCATAGACAAACAAACAGCCGATTTTCTAGTTATACCCAAACCAACCACACAGACATTCTATACATTACCCAAAATTCATAAATCACTGACAGACCCGCCGGGCAGACCAATAGTCTCCGGCATAGACTCACTTACCAGCAGAGCCAGCATCTATGTTGACGCCTATTTACAACCTTTTGTTCAAGCCTTACCCTCATACGTTAAGGATACTCCCCACTTACTCCAAATCATACACGACTTAACCATTCCAGATGATGCCCTACTAGTTACTCTGGACGTAGAAGCACTATACTCCAGCATCCCCCATCCCCAAGGACTAAAAGCAGTAAAGTCATTCCTAGACCAACTACCCATCAGTGAATACGAACACAACAGTTTTATCATCACCCTCTTACATTTTATACTAACACACAACGTCTTTCTATTTGACCAAAATCTATACCACCAAACCCAAGGAACAGCAATGGGCACTACCTGTGCACCCACATATGCAAACCTATACTTGGGCTGGTGGGAACACAACTTATGGCAACAGGAGGGCCTCGCGGACTACCAGGACAACGTCCTGGTATGGTTGCGATACATAGACGATGTCCTGATAATCTGGGAGGGCACGGAAGCACAACTGAAAACCTTTGTAAATATACTCAATAAGAACGAACTGAATCTAAAATTCACACTAGACTACCACAAAGAACAAGTGGCCTTCCTTGACATAACCATCCAGCGAACTAGGGAAGGAGGCATACAGACCAATTTTTATCGCAAACCCACAGCGGCCAATAACATCTTAAAAGCCAGCAGTTCACATCCAACCGCTCTTAAAAAAAGCATCCCATATGGCGAGTATCTACGAGCCAGACGAAATAGCACAACACTAACGGCGTTTCAGAAAGCGGCCGACGGCATCAGAGATAGACTGAAAGACAGAGGGTATTCAAAAAGAATACTCAAATTGGCCTACCACAAAGCGAGGGACAAAGATAGACAGACACTACTCTTCAATAGAAGGCCTATGGACACAAAAGAGAAACAACCAAAACTGCCTTTTATATTGACTTATACACAACAACACCAAGAAATCAGACGGATCATTCAGAAACACTGGTCCATACTTACTCATGACCCCGACTTATCTCCCCTGATACCCCCAACACCTCAATTGACCTTTAGAAGACCCAAATCAATTAAGGACAAACTAGTACATAGTCACTTCAATAGAACAACGGAAAAAACCTGCTGCAAAACCCTGGGAATATACAGATGTGGGGGTTGCAGCACTTGCAGATACATTACACAAGGCAGAGAAATTCTATTACCCAACGGGCAGACTTTTATTCTAAAACACTTCGTGAACTGTAACACCGCCCACATAATTTACCTACTGACATGTACATGCCCCTGTTTCTACGTAGGCAAGACGGATAGGAAACTCAGGACGAGAATATATGAACATGTGAGAGATATAAAAAATGGCACACTCACCACCCCAATAGGCAGACATTTTCTCCGGTACCACCAATCTGACCCCAGCAAAGCCACGTTCCAGGCACTGGACAGGATCCATGACAACCCCAGAGGGGGCGACATTGAGAAAATAACATTACAAAGGGAGACGAGATGGATAGCAAGACTAACAGCAACAAGACCACCAGGTCTTAATGAATACAATAGTTTCTCACCCTTCCTATGAGACCAGCCCCAGAGACCCATAGAATACAGCAAACATTCCCAGAAAATAGGAAAGGATTAAAATGGAACTCAGTAACAATTCCAGAGTATTAGGTGAGACCATAAAAGAAGAAATCCCCAAAGTTTTAGTCTAACGATCCCCTAAAAACAACCACTCCATGGTTAATAGAAAGAACCAAGACATAACACAGAGAGCCCCTAAAACCAACTAATCCATTATACTTACCAACTATAAGGACAAGAAACATGAGTCACAAAACACAAAAAGACAAATACAGGTATATAACAAAAAAAATTAACAGAAAATGTTTGAATCTATTTTACATGTGATAAAGATGTATAATGTTAAGGCACCAGCCCGTTTTTCCCATCAACAAACTGACACAGAAAAAATGGCGCCGCCCGTAAACGGCGACACCGGAGACCTAAGCAGACATACAATTGGACATACCAAAAATGGCGCCGCCCGTATACGGCGACACCGGAGACCCACAGTGAGCAACTGAACATAATTTGACCAAGCCAAAATGGCGGCCGCAACAGCGGACCACGCCAAAATGGCGGAGACCTCATAGGCCCAGACGGAGGGCTGCACACAAGGGAAGTACTTGTCTAAGTACTTCCGGCCCAAGAACAGCAGGGCCAGTAGGGAGCGCGAGTGACGTCACCGCCCCGCCTCCCCACCACGCAGCCCCTACCCAGCGCCCGCAGTTTAAAACTGCAGAGGGCGCGAACGGAGCCTCACACTGCCCAGCAAGGAAATAGAGCACAGCGCCAAACGTGCTGCGAGCAGCGAGACTCCCGAGGTACACAGCCAGCCAGCATCCCAGTGCCTGCTCTCAAAGACACCCGGAAAAACGGCAGGCGAATCTGGACCTACAAGCAGTATCCTAATAAGGTAACCTTTCTAAACTACAGAGCTCACTTAAATGGGTCCACACACAGGGATATACTTTCATTTGGCACAATCCTGTACTAAATACAACCTCCTCCTTATATTTAACTTACACAGGAGGCTACCCCAAAGTGGATAAAACAGCACCTTGTGAGGGAACAACGGGCTGAAGCCAAAAAACCTACCATGCAAGCAGTGAGTAAACAATGACAACTGAATTGTTCTTATTTTTCCCCTATCCCCCTAAGGGGCGGCATCACTTACCCCCTTTTTTCTTTTTTTTTTTTTTTTTTTCTTTTTCTGTTCATAATCCTCCTCACAGTAATGCACTGAGGAAGCTACGTTTAAAGCGAAACGCGTATGCAATTGCTGCAAACTGGAGGTATCAAACCTGAACCGTAGGACACCTGGCTACAAACAGGGTCCTCCAACAGTACAAAGGGAACACTGAAGTGGGACAAGGCCGACACAGGCCCGTGTCCCCTTGCCCCTTATGAGATTCAATAAACCAATGGACACTCAGAGAAATATCAGTCATTTTGATTGAACACCACTACAAGTGGGAAATTGTGTAAATATATGTGAATAGGTAAAATATGTTGAATAAATATGTGTGTATTGAGAAAAAAATATGTGTAAAAAAATGAAAAAATGTAAGTAATGTATATAATGTACCTATATGAATAAAACAAGATTACCTTATATATACACTATGGAGAGCGCATAATTCAGGGTAAAAAACAGGCACATCCCGGTCCCCTCCCAGAGAGAGAACCAACCGCCCTCTTTGCATATTAGTTTCCCTGACGACGAGTCAGGAGCCTGTTACCCGACAGCACTATCACCCCTCCCTAGGAGCACCCCCCCTATCCAAACCACCTTTCCCCCTTCCCCCCAACCTCAAAAACTGTTTTTACTAGTTCAAAGTGTAGGGGAGCCAGATAACCCCTTCTGGCCACTAGGGGTGTGGAAGAGCCCAGTGACCATCAAAACTCGACCTGTACTAAAGGGCTTAAAGGCTAGTAGAATTACAGAGCCAGCAACTTGGTTTCTGAGACCTAAGCTACTATCCCTTATGCCCAGGGTCGCAGTTGTAATGAGGCAAAATGAGGCAGGGTTGGGGTTGAGCAATCTACAGGACGGCAGCATGGTTAGGAGTCAGCCTGGTTTGGGTCTAGACCAGCGCAACTTTAGGTCTGAGTAGAACATGTGCCAGCATGGCTGCAGTGTTTACACTAACCCTCCTTTAATTAGGCAGAGGGAGAAGCTGAGCGGCGGGGCAATCAGAGCCCCCCAAAGGAAGGCTACACAAGTAGCAGAGGACTTCAGTGGCTGCCATTAAGGATTGTCACCATGTGTTCAGCTGAAGATGGGGTAGGGATTGTTGTGTGACATACAGTCACTGCCCTGTGTCCTCCTGACTGTCCTTAGTTATCAAGCATTCTCATGTAAGCAGTCCCTCTGCTTTGCTGTTCACACAGTGAGTGAGGGGAGTGTTTGATCACTAAGGTCAGAAGCGTCTTTCTGTCACAAAGAGAAGCAGGACACTGTCTGCCCAGTTAACCCTGTCCTGCCCCAGAGCCACAATAGCACCAGGTTTGGATGCCCTTATACAGTGATGTTATATTAAAGCAGAGTGTCAGGCAGCATAAATCAGTGTTTATTTTCTTTCACTGCTTTCGCCTTTTTTCTCTTGTTCCATTCCCCTTCCTTTAGTCTTCTTTCCCCCATCATGCCTCTCCCTTCCCTTCTTTCTACCCCTCTTCCCTCACTTATTTATCCCTCTATTCTTCTACACTGCCAATGTATAAGTATTTCTTCTCCTTCCCCTCCATCCTCCTCTCTTTCATGGTTGCTCTAGCTCTCTTCCACTTTTCTTTCTTTGTGCTGCCATTTTTTACAACACCTCTCTATTTTTCCCATATTCACAAATCACACCACTGACTGTATCTAAAATGTCAACCTGATACCTTCTCTCGGTCTGCTAATATCTTTTACTATCCTTTTTATTAACAATCTACAGGGGTTTCATATATTAAATGTCTGTGTAACCCATTTGTAAATAGTTGAATTAATAGATGTAAAATGTATTAGTAAAGTTAATCATTTTTATTATGTAAATGAAATGAGTATTTTTTAATTTTGTTTGTTGTAGATACATTCAGTAATTATTTGCTACAGCAGATGGATTTACAAATATAAATGATATTGGGCACCTTCTGTAAGAGACAGGTGGCTGATAATGAAGTTATTTTTACCCAGACTGTCTTGATCCCTGTCTGCGAATACACACAAACAGCAGAAGGCTGGAGCTGAGCTCCCCTTCATGCAGAAAGTACAGCTGGTCTGCATGAAAGAGCCTTTCTCACAACTTTAGTCTTATACAGCAGAATTGCAAATGATGAAATATAATGGTTCACATTAGTTCTCCTATCTATCTATCTATCTATCTATCTATCTATCTATCTATCTATCTATCGCGTTTTCTATTTAAAGACATTCCACAATAATTTTATTAGGCTAAATTATATAAAGGATTTTGTACACCATCACCATAACATCTACACTAAAAACAGGATTTTCCTCATTTTTGATTTAAAAAAAAAAAGTGTCTCAGAATGGCAAAAACAAAAAAAATCCAGTGTGATGATTGACAAGTGACAACACATAAGGGTCAATTCAGCGCCAGGTGAGAATTCTCACTCCTTTTTAGGAGAGGAAAACTGCCATTCACTTTCATCCAGGTCCAGGGATCTGCCCCCCCCCCTTCCCCCCAGACCTGGTGGGGTACAGAACCACTGAGACTGGCTTTTGTGGGAGATTCTTAGTGGAATTGAGCAGCCAGGCAATAACTGAATGATGTAAAAAGTGAAAACAGAATGCAAAGAAAGCAGCAAGGTTAAAAGTAGGAGGCGGAGAAGGACACAGGATCCACAAGTTTATGGCGCTCAGGACACATCTCAGGACTAGGAGGAGTGGGCTATCACATTTCAGGAGGTGTGGGAAGTGGATGTCCAGCCGCAAAGAGTTCAGCTCAGGAGCACCCAGAAACGCAGAATACTTGTCTATGTTCCTGCAGTAGGCTTATCCTTATGTTCACCATACCAGCATCTGGTGAATGTGAAAGCCACACCATATCTGTGCAATGCCCCTTACCAAACAATCTGTTAGATTTATGGGTGCCCCACTGATAGTGGAAGTAACATGTATGTGTACTGTAAACAAAATAAACTTACCAGTATATTATATTGGTTATTTTGTTTGGATATATTGTTATTATGTTTAATGTGGTAGATATTTAATTGTTACAAAATAACAGCAGACTATGAGAACCTTAGCCTTGCAGGACCCCAGTGTTTTTCATTAGAGAAAAGCGAAAATTTTAAAAATATTTAAAAATTCAATTCAGACAATTCACAGCAGCTGACAATGTGCCAAGCTTCCACCGCTCTCTTCCTGCAGGACAATACACACAACAGCAGGGGAGCCGGCCGCACTGGCTACAATGGCTACAAACAATACTATAGAATATGATCCTGTGTGGTTCAAGTGGCTCAGGATATATTGCATGGTGACATAGTTATTAGCGCAGACTGCAATGGATCCACTTTTTTTCTACTGTGACTTTTAGGTATGATAACACTATCTGTTCTAGGATTTTTATGATTGTACAATTACTGTTGTCGTATTCTTGCACAGTTTTAAGAAACATTACACTGCATATCATACAATGTATGGCTGTGTATGTGACCATTTATCTTGACTTGATTTTCTACAGGGGTCAGTGCCCCTGGTTTGTAGTCTTTTGGGATGTTTGTTTCTTTTTGGTACAGGGATGATTGCTCTTTAATTTGGAACAGTGGAGTTTTCATGGATTTATTAAAATTTCTGTAAATACGGGAGTAAGCAATTTGACACACCCTTTGAGGCAAGAGGGAGACAAACCATTCTGGTCTGATGATTTGCTGGGGTTGAGATTACTGAAAAGCCTATCAACCTCCAATAATATGATCACCAGTTGATTTTGTAAAGAACTTGGTTGGTTATCCATTTAAACCAGGCTCATTAGTGGAGTGGTAAAGAGATTTTTGTGTTAGGTTGAAATATGGTGTGTACTGTGTTTAGCCTGCAGTACACACCAGTGCATTTTGTAAGGGCTGTGCAAAACCCAAAGTTAATGTATTTAATGATGGGTATATCTTGTATTTGCACAAAACACAGCACACACTTTTGCCATAGAGCAGCACAAATGTGTGAACCTGCCCATATAAAATAATGGACTGGATGTTTTTACATTGGTAATGCATGCTAGCCTCCTAACCTGTAGGCCTGATTCTGCTCTGTACCAATGTACAGGAAACAAACTAAGTTATCCAAATAAATGAGAAAACTCTCAGGTAATGAGGTAACCAAACCAAAAGCTCCAGAAACTCCTAAAATAATGTATATAACCCCTAGAAATGGGCCCTCTCCAAGGCCCCCCAACAGGTCATGTGGAACACCACATAGATGCACAGGGGAAGTAACTAGCACTTAGACAGAACTAGTAAGACATCTAATGTATGTGGAGATCTGCAAAGCTTGATCTGTTGATGGGCATTGAGGAGAGGTTTAGGAAGCATTGCCCTAGCCCTAGAATATCAAATGGCATATTCTGGTCCTCCATAATGACAGTTTGCTTCCACCTCCGTTTTTGTTTGCCTCCACAATCATGCACAGCCAAAAATAATGCAATGGTGTGACAGCATATACACTAGACCGGGGGCCCCCAAACATCTCCTACAACAGGCCAGGTTTTTCATATCTCACATAGATGAACAGGTGAAATAGAAGTGCAGAGTGCAGCAGAAGAGCTATCGAAGCAACTATAGGGTTTATTCATCAAGGGATAGTGGCAGGTAGCGCCTCCAAGTGGCAGGCAGTGTCTGGTGAACGCTGGGCGCTGTACACAATGCCACATTTATGAAGGAGATTCTGGTGAGTGACTCTAACAGCGTCATGTAGCGTATGATCATCATTACATCGGGTTAGTTTCCAGAGCGCCAGGTATTCCCTGTCGCTACCTGTCACTCTCCCATACATTTCAATGGATGTTCCTTTTCTTCTGTTTAAACAGAGTTTTTTTGTTTTTAATTTTTTTAATTGTGTCACCTCTCCTGGCCTAGAAAGAGTCATTTTTGAAAACTTATTTGATATTTGATATTTGATATTTTTATGCATTGTCATTACAGGTCTGGCATTAAAGTATTAATGTCACAATGTTACAATAATGTCATTCCATGTGTTTTTGCTTTGTTACAGGTGGATATGTGTTCAAAAACAGACTTTAATCACACAGCGTCTGCCGCTCTATGCTATAATGACCAGATCTACGCCTACTCTCTCAGCGACTCACACCATATTTAACAAAAAAACAGAAACACACAGCGTGTTTCTGTTTTTTTGTTAAATATGGTGTGAGTCGCTGAGAGTCGATCGCAATGAGCTGGCGCTACCCTACAACGCTGTACTGGTGTTAGAACGCCCAACATACATCTCATTTATCAATGCCCGCCAGGTTACTACAGCAACTGAGGCGCTCTGTTACAGCGCCCGATGACAGCGCATACTAGCGGTCGCTCTTAGCGCCTCTGTACAGACGCTCATCTGAGGATACCTGGCGTTAGTAATGCCCGTGGAGATCCACAAAACATGAGCTGTTGATGGGCATTGTTGGACGACTGCATTAGACTATTCAAGAAAACTGTTGTGCACCACTAAAATGCTGCACTACGAAATGATATGAATATATGAACAATTTGTTAGCAATCTGTATACCACAGACTAGAAAACAAAACAATTATTTTATCCATCAGAACGCTTTTATTTTTTTTAAAAGTAGACATGATCTATTACACTGATAGGTAAAAAAGGAAAACTATTTATGTAACATTTTCTGATAATATATATATAGAATTTTTGCCATTGTTGAACAATGGTTTTCTGTTCTATTGAAAGATAATTGTTTCATGTTTCTCTGACAGAACATATTTAAGCACAAATTACTTACCTATTTCATACTGCATGCATAATGTATTATAATGTCTTCTTCTCCTTGGAAACCATTATAATATGGCCTCTGCAGGAACAAACAGCATCTTCTTTAGCTGGTTTTTGTATTCTTTCCTAGAACTCTCCAGAGAGCGTTGTAAGAAATTTCTGGTATTCCCTGTGCTCCTTTTATTTCTGAACTATGAATTTGATCTCTGGTAAGGTATTGAAAAGGCCTAATCACTAAGGAATAGAGCAGATTAAATAATATGCACCTACTGATTATACTGCAAATTGCTCGATGGGTTGAGTACGATGTCAACACGACAAGACCATTGCTATCCCTGTATCTCCACAACAAAAGACGCTAAGGTGATAAGACATTTACAAAGCATTCTTGTAACATGTAGTGCTTGACCTGCTGGTTGTTTTTATTTTGGATATTAAAGTAATATAATCTGATTCTGTTTTTGTTTCCCTGTTTAAGGCAGTAGTCAAGACAAATGAATTCTGGGGATGGGCTAATGGAATCATGGGAGGAGATAAAGACATGAATAAGAGGTCCCTAGGTGTCATTAACATTAATATTGATATACTATATATATAGTTACACAGTTGAGTCCTATTATTACAAGCATTACTTTTGACAGTGGCAGTGTGTAGCTTACCTAGAGCGAAGTCACATGTTTTGGCATGGTGTGTATAAAAGGTGTGCAACAGGCTGTCTGCAAACATATGCTTCATTTCTGTCATCAGTTAAAAGGGGACATTTATCAGAGTTGAAAAAATTGATGATTTTTTGCTTTCTGTCCAGGGGGCAGTTATCTCTGAAACTGTGCATTTTGTAAACTACTTGCATCCTTCTATAATGAAAATGTATTGTGAGCGAACAAATGGCACTACAAAGTACCATGTGACATTGATGTGAGAGGTGAACACCAGCTTTGAAGGTGCGCTAGGGATATCTGACATGGTTAAATGAGCATCTCAGCACCAAAATGAACCAAGGGGAGAGACAGGTGATCACTGCACCACTGTTGCCTGCTCTGGTAGGTCACCATTGCTGCTTCATCGAAATTGATGGACATTGGTGTGTCAGGTGAGAAACACCCTGCAACTATTTCTGAAAGAGCACAAACTGGTGGTGGCAGTGTTATGGTCTAGGAAATGTTTTTGTGACATTCTCTGGGACCACTCACCCATGTTGAAGGCGCTGTCAACTCTGTCTTGTGTGTGAATCCATCTTTGCAGATCATGTACATGCTAATTGTCATCCCTGAAGATGACTGGATCTTCCAGAAAGACAATGTGACATGTCACATGTCTAGAAAAGTCCAAAATTGGACTGGAAGAGCATGGCCAACATTTTCAAGTACTACCTTGGCCCTCTAATTCCCAAGATGTAAACCCAAATTGAGCATTTGTGGCATGGCCTCAGTTGTCAAGTTTGCTCTGTGGATCCTCCCTCACACACCCACCCGGTAGCTGTGGAATGCGCTACAGTCAGCATGGCTGAAAAATCCTGTGACCACCTACAGGGACCATACTTTAGGAGCAATGTTAGAAAATATTAGATCAGAAGCAGTGTCAGAAAATAACGTTATGTTAAAATATTATAAAATATTATTTTACAGAAAGAGTAGTAGATGCTTGGAACAAACTTTCAGCAGAGGTAGTTGAAAAATCACCATTAATTGAATTTAAACATGCCTGGGATCTATCCTAAGGGTGCCTACAGTATACACATAAGATAAGACTAGATGGACCATATGGTCTTCTGCCGTGAACTTTCTATGTTTCTATATTTAGCCACTTTCAGCCGTCTAGCCGCTGTCCATGCTGCTCACAGAATCTGCTCTGTATATTAACTGGTAATCATATTAATGTTACTCAGTTGTGTATTTTCGCTGTTCTGGAGTCTACCCCTGCATGTGTTTTTCGAACTTTCATGGAACTAATAGTATCATAAAAGCCAGGCGTGGTTAGCCTAAAAAAGTATGGTAAGGTGTATGGCATGGTAGTGCGATAACATAACAGCTAAGAGGATCTTGAAAAATATGTTTTTTTATGTGCTAATAACATTAAACCCAATGGAAATAATAATAACATTAAACCCAATGGAAATAGTGACTTAAACCCAATGGAAATAATATAGCAGCAATCAGCTCATCTGATGCTTGTCCTATGTCCATCTCTGCCATTCAATGTAGTGCAGGGTAGAAGTCGTAGCAGCGCTACAAAGTTTGCCTTACTTTTAACTGAATTCCCAAGACATGCTAAAACAGTCACTCTGTTCCTTCATGCTCTCAGCTTGAGTGATCATGACCACTGCTGACTCCAGCCAAACATGGTCAAGATTGATATAGCCACACCATGACATCCTTTCCAGCTCAGCCATAACCCAAAAATTGAAGATAAGAAATCCAATTTACTTAGAATACATAAGCATTTACTTACAATCTGAAATGGCTCATTTGACACTGATTCTATGTGGGATTAGGTGGATAGATGTTATTGTGGCAAGAATAAAAAAAATTAAACTACAGCTTACCTTGCCAAACGTTCCTCCAGTGCTGTCATTCTTCTCTGGTCAATGAGGGAATGAGGGAATCCCCTTTCTCATCTATGGCTCTGGCCACACCCCTTAAGGTCCCCTAATGGGACTTCGCCGCCTTCCATTAAGCCAGGCTAAGCCCTCCCCCTGCCCAGCGTCTAAGCACCAAAGCTGCCCTCCCAACTCAGTGGTGAGGAAAATGTCACTGGGAGTGGGAGATGCAGACAGCAGACCCTGGACCCCCAATGCTTGCCACTGAGGAGCCCCACCAGAGCTGGTTGGAGATGAGCCGCAACTGCCTGATTTGTCTGCCATCACCGCACCCACATGAGCCCTGGAAAGAAGCTTCCACTGCTGCCTCCAGATGCGTCCAAGAGGCCTTCAGGTAGGAATGCCAATACTGAGGCCGCCGGCCACCTGGGCCACTGCCACCACCTCTGCTGGAGTATTTTTTTCCCTTCCTCCTGTCTGCCTGCCCACCAACTTACCAGGTCACCCACCAGCCTGCCCACCTACCTATCTATCTGGCTACCTGCCTGCCTGCTCACCTACCTACGAGATCACCCACCAACCTGGCCACCTACCTGGCTACCCGCCTGCATTACCCCCTACCTGCCAGGTCACCCACCAGCCATCCCACCTACCTAAGTACCTACCAGGGTACCCACCAGCCTGCCCACCTACTGTATTTGGAAATGTGTGCATGTGTCTGGGAGTGTGTGCATGTTTTTTCAGTGGTGTGGGATGCGTGCATGTGTTAGGGGGTGGGGCATGTGTTAGGGGGTGGGGCATGTGTTTGTGAGTGCAGGTGTGTATACAAGTGGTAGGAGTATGTGTATGTGTTTGGTAGTGTGGACATGTATTTGGGACTGTGGGGGTATGTGCATGTCTTTGGGAGTGCATGCATGGTTTGAGAGTGTGTGCATGTTTTTTCAGTAGTGTGGGATGCGTGCATGTATTTGGGGGTGGGGCATGTATTTGGGGGTGCAGGTGTGTGTACATGTATTTGGGACTGCAGGGGTATGTGCATGTGTTTGGGAGTGCATGCATGGGTTTGAGAGTGTGTGCATGTGTTTGGGAGGGAAGTTCTAGGTGTCTAATGGCACCAAGCAACGGGGGAGGAGCACAGCCAAGGTGTCTGAAGCTAGCTGTGGGAATCTTACAGACTGCACCCATTATACTGATTATTATGCAGCATCACAGCCCCAAGGGCCACTCCCACTTTTTCATAAGATAAATCATATGGTAAAGCTGTAAACCTCGATATCTCAGCCATTTCTTCTTCAATTTAAAAATGGAAAACATTTTAACCTCCCTGGCATTATGATTATGTCTGGAATTTTGTACCAAAAGCGTTACCATTTTTTTGTATGGAAATTTGGTGTTATGAATTGTAGGCCTGCAATTCTTAGTAATTACTTACTTAAACCTGAACATAGAAGACTCTAGTAGACCTCTCAGATGTGATAAAGTTCGAAACATAAAATCATGAATTATAATCTAATAAATAATATAATTTTATTCAATAATGTAATGAATAATGAAATTTGTCAAACAAAGAAAATTCAGTAAACATCCTGGGTGTGGTAAATTTTGAAACATGGGACTGCACATAGACCGACGTCACAATCAGGACAATGGAACCTGGTTTCCTTTCTGATTTTTTTTCCATTGCCATCTCGCTTTGAGCAGAAAACTACGCACATCCTTGTAGGTGCTGCCTTTTTTGCGGTTGGCGGGATGTAATCCATAAAGTGACGACCAGTCAGGCATTCTGGGTTGACAACGTCAACAGCACGACGTTCAGATCTGTTCACGGCCACTGATGGCGTTTGGTAGTTCACAAAAATCCGCTCCGCCACCTTCCAGATAAAGTCAGAATGAACAAGAGGCTTGTCACTCTTTCCTCTGTGCAGTGTATAGGCATTCCAGAGGCATTGTTCCAGGAGATGCCTGAAGATTTTTTTGTAATTTTTTTTTGTTGTTTCCGCATAGCCGGATAAAATGTCATCGCCTGATCGGCTCTATCGACTCCTCCCATGGTGTTGTTGTAGTCAATCACAAGTTGTGGCTTCATGACATCTTTCCCACCTCTTGTGTGGACCATAACAATGGAGGTATTATGCACTGTACTCATTAGGCACACGTCTTTTTTGTCACGCCAACGCATTGCCATCATCTTTCCTTTCTGGCAGGAAACCATTTCTCCTGTTTTCAGTTTTTTCTTGGCAAACATAGATGGCAGGTCACGTCGGTTGGGCCTAACGGTTCCATATCCATCAGTCTTGTGTTTTATCAGAAACTCGTACAGCTCAGGCGATGTGTAAAAGTTGTCCGTTGTCACACAATACCCCTGATTCAGCAATGGCTCAAGCAGTGTGAGGGCTGATGACGTTGCCATCCCATAGCCGCTGTACCTGGGGTTGAATTGTGTTCCTTTACCGGTGTATATGACGGAATTCCATATATAGCCAGTGGCAGACTCGCAGAGCATATAGGATTTTATTCCAAACCGTGCTCTCTTGGATGCGATGTATTGAATCCAGCTGAGGTGTCCCTTGTAAGCCATCAGACTTTCATCAATGCTGATGTCTCTATCTGGCACATAGGACTGCTGGAAATTTTTTAGGATCATTTGGTATACTTCCCAGATCTTCTTGAGTTTTGGCGCTGGAGGTTGGGCTTCGTCAAATTCCTCATTGTTGGTGAAGTGCAAATTCTTCATTATGAGGGAAAATCAGCACTCGGACATGATGGTGCCAAAAAATGGGGTTGCCAGCAATTTATTGGTAGTCCAGTACCATTTCTGCAGGGGTTTCCCCACCACCCCAGTAAGAAGTATTAGCCCCAGGAACTTCCAGATGTCCTCTTTAGTCACCGGTTCCCACTTTCTGCTCCTGGAAAACTTGCTATGCAGAGTTGCGGATTGCTGCTCGTTGTAGCGATTTGTCTCCGTGACAATAGGCTCGATTCAGAGACACATTCGTCCGGACTTCCGTAGCTGTCTGTGAAAGTTTTGGTGGGTGTTTGTCATTTTTTGGCTTTTTTTCGTATATTTTTCACTCGCACGAACGTTCGGGAGAATGTGTATATGCGCTTTCGATAAACGGAAGCAATTCGGAACATTTCCAAACAAAATTGAAAAATTTCCGTTCCTTCAGAAAACTTCAGCTGCTGGGATGGTTTCCGTCTGATTCAGAGAGCTGTTTGCCGACGGCTCACCACCCTATAAATTCGTTTAATTGTAAAACCACTTCCGACACCTCTGAGGACTCGGATTGCTATTGTTGAACATGTTTTGCGGCTATGTGGAGGAGTCTGCGCGCCTTTAGCACCAAGGCATTGCATGTATCAGCATGGCCGAGGCCATAAATTGTATAGCAATGCATACCTGAATCAATACATTTCATGTATGTCTTATAGATGCATTTTAATGCTGACCTAAATTAGTCCTTAGCACGTAAACATTTATTTTTCCACACATCCATATAATTGCTATATTTTTTTAGACTTATGTCCTTTGTGAATTATACTTGGATTGTTGAACTTGAATCTTAATGTGTTGTAGGAGTTAGTGTTTTAGTTGGTTACCTTTGCTTTGTGTAATTATTTTATATTTGGTTGCAGGAACCGCAAGATGTGCCACTCGCCCTTGCTCCTGATGCCTGTTCTTTGCCTGCAGAATGCGGGCCAGGGGTTCTCTAATCGGGCACTATGCAAAACCCGGCCCGTGGTGGCGAGGGCCCTCTGGCTTATGAAGTCCAGATTTAGGTGTTTGGACCATACGGGGGGGGGGGGGGGGGGCACTGCAGTATGACCCCAACAAGGTTATACCAAAATGTTAATTTACAGGGACCACACGTGCCAGAGTGGCACAACTGAGTGTCAGGGTCCTTCAGTTGGTGGGCAAGATGCAGGAACTGCGCATCTTGTTGTGGACCACAGATGAAGAATAATGTTCAGTGGCCTGCCATTGCTATGTATTTAATTTTTTATAGTTGTAAAAAGTTGAAATTAAACACATTTTTAAAAAATGCATATTTGATGCTGGTAATTATTACAAAAATTACATTGTCATTTCATTAACAAACTACATTAACACAAAACTAATGGGCACAGAAATATTTAAAGATGAATATTCACATGACCGAGAAGTGATTTGGGTGAGCTTTAAGGGTCCAAAAGGGAAGATGGAGGATAGTGATAAGTGATTTGGGTAAGTTTTAGGGTGCTAAAATGGAAGAAGAACCTAAGCGCTAAGTGGTTAGGGTAAGTTTTAGGGACCGAAAATGGAAAAGGCAGGATAGCGCTAAGTGGTTAGGGTGAGCTTTAAGGACCCAAAAGGGAAAAGGCAGGATAGTGCTAAGTGGTTAGGGTGAGCTTTAAGGACCCAAAAGGGAAAAGGCAGGATAGTGCTAAGTGGTTAGGGTGAGCTTTAAGGGTCCAAAAGGGAAGATGGAGGATGGAGTGCTAAGTGGTTTAGCTAAACATTGTAGTAGAAGTGAGGGTGGCAAATATGTAGGCGAGCACTTTAATGAGTTAAGTTTGTAGTGCGCAGGCGCAAGATCGTAAGGATTCCGTCTGGACGATTATTTTGGGTAAAATGGAAACAGAATCTATCGGAAAACGTAAAGGATTCGTTGGAGGATACGATGGGAAAAGGGCAAAAACGAAAGCCTACGTTGTAACATGTGGAAATGAAACGGAAAAGTCTGGATGGAAAATGACATCCGCGTAATTCGTCATCTGCCGTACGAACGGACGGAAACTTTACACAAGGTTTTCAATGCATGCATAGAATCGCTCGAACGCTCAAACGAGAGCGGGAACATTTGAAAAAAATACGACATCGGCACCGTTTTGAAAGTTTTTTTGTGTCTCTCTGAATCGAGCCTATTCTTTTCAATGATGTCATCTGTGAGAAATAATTTTAGGTACGCCAAAGGATCATTGTGCTCAACGTCTACCTTCATCCCAGGTGATCCAGTAAAAGGAAATCTTGGCGGCGGTACCTCATCCATACCGCAATCAATTGGGCACCAAGTGCGCACATCACTGAGGTCGGGTGCAGAATTGTCGCTGTCGCCACTTCTCTGGTTAGTGTCAGAGTCAGATGACGAATCTTGCCACGAATCGCTATCGCTCATTTTTGCGAGGGGCTCTGTGTCGCTGCCGCTGTCACTTATCTGATCCAAAACCGCTTTGGAGATGCTAAAGTGACGCTTTGATGCTATGATAAAAAATGTATTTATTTTTTTTATGGGCAGAAAAAGGGCAGGCAGGGCAGTGTAGGATGATCAAAGGGCAAATACAATGTCAAATCTGAGGTGATACAGTGTAATCTCACAGGATTTCACTGTATCACTTTGTGTGTGTGTTTTACTGTGTGTTTTACTTTTGAATCTGCCGCCCAGTTCCGCCCCCATGAGCCTCTGCGGCTCACAGTGACGGAACCAGGAAGTCAGACACATCTGCCGGGGCTCTCACTGGCGATCACAGCGGGGACATCGCTGGATCGCAAGGAGAAGGTAAGGAGACTCCTGCTCCTCTGCCTAATCTACCCCGAGTGTGACTCGGGGTTACCGCTACTTGCAGTGAAAATTAACCCCGAGTCACGCTCGGGAACACCGCCAGGGAGGTTAAGATAGTGCCAAATGTAGCCCAGGTGCAATGGTATAACAATTGCCTTTGCCATTGAAATCACTGTAAAGCTAAACCTTTGTCCAGATGGGACATGATCTTGGGAAGGTTGTATCTGTGTAATATCATAGCTTTGTTTTTGAATTGGCCAAACAGAGATCTAGAGGAACCTTTAGTGGCCTCAGGGTCACCTTCAGGGCAGTACAAGAGATCCAAGGATAAAATAGTGTTTCTGGCTTGCTTGGAGCGGTCTCTGAGTTTGTTATTCCTTTATTAGATTAATCAATAAACACCAGGCTTTATATTATTACACTTTTAAATAATTGTTCAGGCAAAAAAATGTGGCCCCTCCATGCCAAAACATTGAGAGGGTATGACAGCATCAATGTGACAGATGTTGGGAAGCCGCACCAAGGAAGAATTAGAGAAGCAGAACAGAAACAATCAGCTGTGGGGGACAAAAGGTGAGTATAATGTGTTTTTTTTCTGGACAATGATGTGGTGTTTTAGTTGAAGGATGGGCCCCAAGGATAATTTCCTCTGGTGGGCCCAAAATGAATTCCTTTAGTGGGCTCAGGAATGATTTCTACCTTGTAAAGAGGAAAAATTACATCCCTATCCCATGATTCCATGCCTCTTTTAATGCATGATAATATCTTGATGGCCTTGGAAGCAGCTGCTTAGCATTGCATGCTGTTATTTAGTCTGTGATCTACCAGTACTCCCAGATCCTTTTCAACAAGTGTTTCTCCCAGTTTTACTCCCCCGAGGACATATGTGGCCTTCAGGTTGTTAGATCCCAAGTGCATGACTTTACATTTCTCCACATTGAACTTCATTTGCCAAGTGGATGCCCAGACACTCAAAGTGTCCAAGTCGGTTTGAAGCTTGTGAACATCGTCAATAGACACATATACATATCTTTGTGTCATCTGCAAAAATAGAGACAATGCTTCTAATCCCATCTTCTATGTCATTTATAAACAAGTTGAATAAATGTGGGCCCAGGACTGAACCTTGGGGTATACCACTTACAACCAGTAACCATTCAGAGTAGGTATCATTAACCACAACTCTCTGCACACAATCCTTCAGACAGTTTTCAATCCAGTTACAAACTGTATTTTCTAATCCTAAAGATCTCAATTTCCCCAATAAGCATCTATGGAGGACAGTGTCAAATGCTTTTACAAAATCCAGAAAAAACTATATCTACAGCCGCCCCTCTGTCCAGACTTCTACTCACCTCCTCATAGAAGCCAATCAAGTAAGTCTGACAGCTTCTGTCCTTAGTAAAACTATGCTGGTTGTCACTTATAATATCATGGATAGTTACATAGTTGTGTATATAGTCCCTTAATAGTAACATAGTATGTAAGGCTGAATAAAGACTTTAGTCCATCCAGTTCAGCCTGTTCAACTCCTTCCAGTGGTCTAGTAGCCATAGCTGGAAAAGTTATTAAATGCCAGGAAGGCATCAAGGCCACTTTTGAACGTTTTTACTGTATCCTTCATAACTACCTCCTCTGGCAGCGAGTTCCATAGTCTCACTGCTCTTACAGAGAAGAATCCCCTCCTATGTCGGTGGAGAAAGCACCTTTCCTCTAACCTTAGTGGATGCCCTCGGGTTATAGTTACACTCCGAGGTATAAATAGATTGTGGGACAGATCTTTGTATTGACCCCGAATATATTTATACATAGTTATTAGATCACCCCTCAATAGTCTTTTTTCTAAACTAAATAAACCTAACTTGGACAATCTTTCAGGGTACTCTAGTCCCCGCACTCCTTTTATTAACTTTGTTGCCCTGCTTTGAACGCGCTCCAGTTCTGATATGTCCTTCTTAAGCACAATAGCCACTCAAGCAATCTGTAATTGCCCGGAGAAGACCTAGTTCCCATTTTAAAAATGGGCACCACATTTGCCCTGCGCCAATCTCTTGCTACTATACCAGCTGTTAGTGAATCTTTAAAGATCAAGACTTCAAAGTGTTGTTCAGTGCATGTGCTATACGTTTCAGGTCAAGCCCTTATTCATGCATACTGCCACACAGACTTATTTCCATTTTATAATGAAATCTGCCTGTTCCAGAGCTTGCCATCTCCTGGTCCTACCCCTTGAATGTGGCTATTGTTCCTTTTAGCTCTATCAGAATAGTGTGTCCTAGGCCGTCTGTTCCGCTCATAGGGAGGATTCTGTGTTTTTTGGTCTTCCCTGCTTTGGGCCCTATTTTTTCCACTGCAGGTAAAACTGTTTGCTAACAATAGTGTTTTTTCTATAGGCAAATCTCTTACCAGCAAGCACATTGCTATTTGACATTCTATTGTCAGGATTTAAAGTTATATTAAGTAGCTGCCTTATTTTCAGTTATGCTGTGCACAGAGAGTGAGTAATAATTTATTTCTAGCACATACAATGGTTTAATAATAAAAGAAACAATTCAAAAGATTATATTTAGCACGATAGTTATTTACTTTTTGCATCTAAAAAGCAAAATATTAAGGGTTGACATGCATGTTAGTTTACCAGTCTGCTTCTCCCCTGATCTAACATGTGCTGGAATAATGGATTGCTATGGCATTTTTTTTAATGTTTGCAGATGCTTTTACTTAGCATGCATTGCATTAGGCAGATTATCTGCTGCCATCTATATGATCCCCAAGCCTGATTTGTTTCAAAGGTGCTGTCTGAGTTGGCAGCCACATTCCCGTCTTCCATGTAGCTTTGGCACGCTTCTGCACCTAGCTATTCAGATAGGCTGGGAGTGCTCCCTGTACTACTGGGAAACAGGGGATGCAGCTGGCATTCTTGAGGTTCCGACAAACAGCCATCTCATTAATGGGCGTGGTCCTATCACTGGCCACTGAGGGCAATTGGGGAGTGGGGGGGCAGGAAAGGTTTTGTGCTGCTTAAAAACAGTTTTAGATAATTAGCAACCAATCAGTACCACTTAGGTATTTTTTTTTATGTGCACAGATGCTTTTACTTAGCATGCATTGCATTAGGTAGATATTATCTGCTACCATCTATATGATCCCCAAGCCTGATTTGATTCAAATGTGCTGTCTTAGTTGGCGGCCACATTCTTGTCTTCCATGTAGCTTTGGCACGCTTCTGCACCTAGCTATTCAGATAGGTTGGGGTTAGGAGCCCTCCCTGCACTACTGAGAAACAGGGGATGCAGCTGGCATTCTTGAGGACCGTAAAACAGCCTCATCTCAAAAACGGTGCATGGGCACGGCCCCTATCACTGGCCGGTGAGGGCAACTGGGGAGCGGGAGGGGGGCAGGAAGGGTTCTGTGTTGCTTTAAAAATTGTTTTAGATAATTAGCAACCAATCAGTACCACTTAGGTAATTTAGATTATTTAAAAATAAAGGGTTGCACTTTTTGGGGACCCTTTTCATAGGTCTATTATGGCCAATACTATTTCAAAGATGAAGCTACTATACTACAGCAGTTTTGCTTAGGAATCAAAATATTTGTTTTTAATATTGTACACTGACACAATAACTTGTTTTTATTTGCCTGGAGCTTGGCTGTAAGATAGAACTAGGTATGTGTACACTGAAGTTGTTCTTCAACAAAAAAGGAACAGAACATTTAGGACAGTAATCTAGTGTACCTTGCAATGTGCTGTTTCCTTTTTCTACATCCCCTAGCCTCTGTGTTTAGCTTCATATCACAAACACATACCTGATACTCCCTGGAGAAAAAGCGGAATCTTCAAAACTCAGCCGTGTTAGGAAATTGCTGGGTTTCTACAGCAACTAGTGAAGATGCACATTAGAGGCAGCATCTGCAATCTCCGAGGCTCTTCTCTGGGGTTTATCGAAGACACAAGCTTGACATGCCATTAATCTTTTTTTTTGTCACAAATGCTTCATCTATTCTGGATTTAAAGATATTGTTTAGTTACTGCTTTATTGTAAACTGTTACTTAACACTGGGAGAATGCATGATTTATTAGTTATAAAGAAGTTCAGTGGATATTTCACTGAAACAATTCAAACAAAACATGTCATTTAGAGCAGTGGTTCTCAACCTTTTTACGCCAAGTACCCCCTAGCGAGCAGTTACAGTACTCTCAAGGAGCAGATTGATAACTAATGTGGCCAAACTAAGTAAGTCATGGGTCTTGTAGCACTTTATGAAGCAAGAAAGAATAATGATTAAAAGCTAAAATAATGCACCAGATCTGTTATACCCCCCTTGTTGGTGCACCCTTGAACATTGCAGAGTACCCCCTGGGGCACGTGTATTGCAGGTTGAGAAACACTGATTTAGAGGGAGTTCCTGTTTTTTAACAGTTTGACTAGTTTTTACTGGGCTATGGCCATTTGGCCATTTGGACTCTTAGCCAGGGTTCCAATTATGGATGACCTATAAGGCGAAAAAGCTTGTAGAGCTGCATCAACTTAATCATTTTTCGTAACCTTTGCTGTCTCTACAGCTCACAGATTCCTGGACCTAAAGTACAATAACAATGCCCCCCACACTCCCAACTCACACTCCTAACACGCCCCTCCAGTTGAGCCAGGCTACAGTAATAAAACATTTAAATTGTCCCCTTTTATTAGCAATACCTTGCAAGCACTATGGTCCTGGCTTCTGAGTATACCATGCTACTAGAAGTTCGAGGAGGTGATGAGATGAACAGTCACAATTTCCAGTTTGGAGAGCACAGTGTCCTCCTGTATAGGAGGACCCCCCCACATATAGTAACCTTTAATTCAAGCATGCTCAACCTGTTGCCCGGGGCCACATGGGACCCTCTGAGGCATCTGGTGTGGCTTCTGATCTGCTGTGGGGAAAGCGGAAAGGCCATAATACTGGTGTGTAAAGGTAGTTAAATAGAGGCAGAGCAAAGATGAAAGGTCAGTGATATAGGAGGGATGCATGGGCAAATAGAGGTGGCAGCAGTGGCTTGGAGGAACACTGTAACATTGATTGTACAATACCACTACTGGGTAAAACCTCTTGAATACAAATTAGCTAATAGTTTTTCTGTTTTAACTGTATACTTAGCATTAGTGGGAGTTTAGATGGATTGAATATTAGGAACATGGTTAACATGTGGGACTAATGCGGGAGAGCTGTAAATGTGTATTGGTAACATATGGGGAATGGAAGGACATACAAGCGTAAAAAAATAATCTAATGGAGTTTGTGGAGACAGTGGGTATTCTGATTGTTGTAGATAATCTTCATTATGCTATTCAAAAGATCCCGAGCTAGAATAGGAGAGGGGAGCCTCATTAGAGCAATTCAATGTGGGAACAGGATCCAAGGCAATTTCCAGGAGCTATACTGGGCAGCTTAAGATATAAAGAGATTTGATTTATGCTCTGCACTTAATTAAGATATCTCCACACCTTGTTAAGGATTATACAGGTGATCGATTGTGTATATGATTACTCACTGCTTTGCATTAAAGCCAGTCTGCTGGAAATTTGGGAAACACACAGATAGAAGGTGGAAGAGAAAACAAGTAATTGATTTGGCTTAATAGCATTCTATTATGTTTACCAGCCCAACATAAGGCTCAGTGGACATAGAAACATAGAAGGTTGATGGCAGAAGGAGCCCATATGCTCCATCTAGCCTGCCATTATGTGTATACTGTATGTTTTCTTTATCTTAGGATAGATGTGTGCTTATCCCAGGCATTTTTAAATTCAGTGACTATCAATTTTTCATCTACTACTCTTTCTGTAAAATAATATTTTCTTACATTGATCTTACCTCCGACTAGCTTCAGGTTGTTCCCCCATGTTCTATTCTATCTAAAAGTTTTTTCTTAAAAACACTTCCCTCCTCAACCTTAAAGTGGACCAGAAGTCAATCATGACTTAAACCAGGCCAACACAACAAACAGTGCTCATATGAACCCCTCCACTGGGTAAATCAGATTGCTGCACATAAAAGTTAATTTACCACTTTCTAACTTCTGCTGTGTTACTGTGCATTGTCAGTTATGTCAGTTTAATCCAGGCAGCAGCATGGCTGAGATGTTGGGAAAGGAAGCTCCAAAATGGCTGCTACCACTAGAAAATCGGTGAGGAGGCATTTCAGATTTGAATGGAGGCAGAAGCAAATGTAAGTGCTAACACTGCTTCAGTATCATGCATGAGGAAAGTGAGTTTTGGGGAATTTTCTTTTCCAACTGTGCTAGGTTGTTGGTCCGGTTTAAGATTACTGTAGCATGCGCGGCCAGCCGTGGCATCACTGGCTTCCTTCCACACCAGCCGCAACTGAATGGCTGGCATGGCAGCGCACAGCTGAAGGATGTGAGTGATGTTGCATGCCGCTCGTGTGTAGGGCTGGGATTCCATTCAAATTCTCAAGCTGCACATTACTATTCACAGCCGGAGAAGCTGTTTGAACAAGAGGCCACACATGAGCTGTTGAACTGAGGAAAGGTGAGTTTACTGAGTGAATGGTGGGGTTCCACACAACGTTTCGATATGATTCCAGGGGAGGAAGTGCTGGGTTTTGTTCTGCCCAGCCCAGCTGATTTCCAAACCCTGGTGCATCTCAATCTATGATACCTTACCATGTGAAACCCCCAGGGATCGCTGGCATACCCACTATGCAAGCAATTCCACCCCTGGGTTTTGGTCCGCTTTAAAGGGGCATCTCTATTTGGGATGGCCCTGTTTATGAAAGAACCTCCCTGGTTTGTCTGTTAACTCAAACTGGTGATCCCTCAGTGCATTCACCAGTTTAAGGAAAGTAATGTATGAACGGGGGGGGTGATTCACACACAGGGGAATTCAAAATCAGGAGAATCTAGATTTGTTTAGACTCCGAGGTCAGGTTTAAAGGGGTTTGGTACACTTCAAATAGCATGATCCTTAGGGAGCATCCAGATTTGGGACTTCCCCCAGTGTTGTGACACGACTCTTTACCACAAAGGAGCTCTCTGAGACCATTCCGCCCAAGGGCCCACATAAACCTGCTTCACATAATTGGCTCTGTAGCTACATACTTTACCTATGCTCCTGTGTTAAGGTCTACAAAACATGACCTCCTGGTGGCTCTTGAGGAAAGGGATGGGGAACACTGTTCTTCATTCCTACAAACATACATACATATAAACAGCACTTATGCTAATAGTTTAATTTAGATGTAACAAGTTATATGTTCACTAAACTATTTGAAAGTGAACTTCAGGAAAGCCCACACACTGACTCAGAGCACACATCATTTTTGCTCTTTGAGAATACGTTTATATCAGTGACTGCCATGTGATTATGTAACACAGAATGACATAGCTGGCTTTTGTTTCTTACAAAAATATGAAATGTTCCTCCCTTTTGTCACAGAAAATTAGATAAATGACTTTTGAATGGTTCAAATTGAAGTTAAAGACTCATACAGATGCATCATTCCAATATCAGCCTCAACCGCCTATGCAAATAAACAGTAATAGAATTAACACAATGTTCAGCTTGAGCAACTCCATGTCACACAGTTAACAGCTTTGTAAGGTGGGAGAAATACACAATAGTAAAAAAAACATTAAGGATCATTACACAAGATTATTCATTTAAAAAAAAAACAAGAGTTAGGTATTACACAAACATTTCAAAAATGAACACCAGTTGCTTTATCACTTTCAGTCCTTATCTCTGAGCCTGAACTATATGAGGCCTTTGGGGTTTGTCATGTGATCCTATTTGATGTTGAAGATTACTTCTTTAAAGTAAAGGCTACACATCCAATCTAATGTTATTTGCATTCATGTCTTAGACTAATAATTGTTTCAAATGTTGTTTTCTTTACTAGTACCAAGGTCAGGTCAGTAAAGGCTTGTATGTGAATGTCCAGAATTATACACTGATGTAATGCTGGTATAGAGATGTACAGTTACTGCCCTGGTTGAGTTGATACCCAAATCATCAGAGGGTGTGTGGCCTTTACAGAGAGGTCTGTGCGGATGCCAGAACTTAGTTTACATATTATAACAACTGCGGAAGACACCATTTTTACCTTTTTGTAATTTGGTGTGTAATAAAAAGCATATTAAAGGAACTTTGACATTTTCAATAAGAGACTAAAGCTGGTGGTCTCACCTATGCTCACCTATACTAACTTCAAATCTGCCATCGTTGCATATCTTCCACCTTTGTATATACATATATGATGCTTGCATTATATAATGCATATATAAGTGGACCAAAATCCATTCATGATGGCTTTATTCCCTAATTCTGAATGCCTCACTGTGTTAAATTCCCCAGGTCGCCTGGTACACTCACCTGATCTAACGGCACATGCACGAGCAGTGACCACTGCCTGCTATACATTTAGGAGGTCACGGACCAGACTGTTAAAGGGCAGTGGGGATGCGGCCACTGGCATGCTCGACTAGACTCGGCTAGACTTAGCTGAGTCTTAGGCCCTTATTTATGAAGGAATAGCGACAGGTAGCGACTGGTGAGCGACCGGTAATGACGGGCACCGACACGAGAACGCCGGCTCCCCACCACAATCACACATTTATCAAGCCAATCCTGCTTAGCGACTGAGATAGCGCCAGATAGCCACTCATTCATCATTATTCCAGCCTTAGCCCACAGTGCCAGCGTCCAACCTTGAACAGCGACAGGTATGACCTCTCGCTACCTGGCGCTCTCCAATGCATTTCAATGGAACAATCTTTAAATATTCATAATTAATTGTTATTAATGTTTTTTTTTTTTTTTTTAAATGTGAAAAATTACGTGACCACTTCTGCCATGTTAGATATTTATTTTAAGGTAAAAAAAAAAAAAAAAAATTGTGCAGAATTTATATTACAGGTCTGATATTAATGTATTCATATTACAAAATTATTTTAAAAACTTGTTTTTTTTGGTTTCCAAAAATATGGTTGTTTGGGGGTTAAAAAACTACTTTTAACCCATCGCCGCCAGCGCTCTGGGGTTTAAGCATGCATTTCACAGCGCGAGAATTTTTTGAACGTGATTTGTTAATGAATATGGTGGGAGCCAGTCGCTATCATGCGCTCCCATACAGCGCGGAACCTGTCAAATAGCGACTCCTCACCCAATATTCAACATTACTGCACACCGACTGAGTCGCTATCAACTACCGAACAACGGCCAAGCACAGTGACTACTAGCGGGCGCTCTGAAAATGCCGCTACAGTCGCTCATCTGTCGCTACCTGCCGCTATTAATGAATCGGCCTCCCCGCCTAGTCTAAGGCGAGCTGACATGAGAGGATGCGAGCGTGTTGATTGGACAAGACGCCAAGCATGTGCCATGGGACTGGGGAAAGGTGAGTTAACCCTTTAAGTGCCAGCCCACCTGGAGATTTTGTCACGCTCTGTTGCCAGAGCATTTTTCACAATTTTGCGCTCCCCATGTTCAACTGTAATTTTTGAAGGGATTTTCTGGGACTTCCCATAAAAATTACATATTGTTTTTTTCAGCAGAATTTGGGCTTTAACATCATATCTCTTGTTTATCAATTTTGTAGTTTTATCATAAATATTTTGGGCAAAATATGTGAAAGAAAATAAAAAATACACACGTTTTTACATTTTGCAGTGTTTTTTTTTAATCGAAAATAAAGGTTTTTCAATAAAAACATATTGAGAGTAAAAGCCCCATTTCTCCCGGTTACAACGGTACCACACATGTATTAGTAGACACCCTTTGCTGCCCAGGAGACCCCAGAAACTGCAAAGAGCGCTAGAGGAGATTTTCAGATAAAATACAAATACTTTGCGCTCCTCGCAGTTTTTCAAAAAATACAACCCTTTACATTTGAAATACCCCCCACAAACTATATATTTTTGGAAAGTGCACAATTCAAGGTTTCTAAGCATACTAGGCTTGTTGGCGTGGGTCCATTGGTTTGAACTCTATTGATTGGCAGAATCTCTGGTTCCAAAGGATTTCCCTAAAAAAAAAAGCAAAAAGCAGATTCAAAACCATATTTTCCTATATATTTTTGGAAAGTACATACCTCAAGGTTTCTAAGCCTACTGGGCTTGTTGGCGTCTGTGACTTCCTTCAGAATCTATTGATTGGCAGAATCTCTGGTTCCAAAGGATTTCGCTAAAAAAAAAAGCAAAAAGCAGATTCAAAACCATATTTTCCTATAAAAACAATAAGCAAGCAAGAAGTAACGCAGTAAATCTGAAAGCACAACATCTGCTGAACAAAATAATACCCCACATGCATAGGTACGTTGAAGTGTAGAGTTGCCAAACAGCCCAAAGTCAAGCATGCGTTTGAGGGTAATTTTACTTGAAAGAATCAGCGGCGCACACAAAGTGCGCACCTTGCAGTTTCTCCAAATTTACAACCCTTTACATTTGAAATACCCCCCACAAACTATATATTTTTGGAAAGTACATACCTCAAGGTTTCTAAGCCTACTGGGCTTGTTGACGTCGGTTACTTCGTTCCGCCTCTATTGATTGGCAGAATCTCTGGTTCCAAAGGATTTCGCTAAAAAAATAAGCAAAAAGCAGATTGAAAAACATTTTTTCCTATAAAAACAATAAGCAAGCAAGAAGTAACGCAGTAAATCTGAAAGCACAACGGCTGCTGAACAAAACAATACCCCACATGCATAGGTACTTTGAAGTGTAGAGTTGCCAAACACCCCAAAGTCAAGCATGCGTTTGAGGGTAATTTTACTTGAAAAAATCAGCGGCGCACACAAAGTGCGCACCTTGCAGTTTCTCCAAATTTACAACCCTTTACATTTGAAATACCCCCCACAAACTATATATTTTTGGAAAGTACATACCTCAAGGTTTCTAAGCCTACTGGGCTTGTTGACGTCGGTTACTTCGTTCCGCCTCTATTGATTGGCAGAATCTCTGGTTCCAAAGGATTTCGCTAAAAAAATAAGCAAAAAGCAGATTGAAAAACATTTTTTCCTATAAAAACAATAAGCAAGCAAGAAGTAACGCAGTAAATCTGAAAGCACAACGGCTGCTGAACAAAACAATACCCCACATGCATAGGTACTTTGAAGTGTAGAGTTGCCAAACACCCCAAAGTCAAGCATGCATTTGAGGGTAATTTTACTTGAAAAAATCAGCGGCGCACACAAAGTGCGCACCTTGCAGTTTCTCCAAATTTACAACCCTTTACATTTGAAATACCCCCCACAAACTATATATTTTTGGAAAGTACATACCTCAAGGTTTCTAAGCCTACTGGGCTTGTTGACGTCTGTGACTTCCTTCAGAATCTATTGATTGGCAGAATCTCTGGGTCCAAAGGATTTCGCTAAAAAAATAAGCAAAAAGCAGATTGAAAAACATTTTTTCCTATAAAAACAATAAGCAAGCAAGAAGTAACGCAGTAAATCTGAAAGCACAACGGCTGCTGAACAAAACAATACCCCACATGCATAGGTACTTTGAAGTGTAGAGTTGCCAAACACCCCAAAGTCAAGCATGCGTTTGAGGGTAATTTTACTTGAAAAAATCAGCGGCGCACACAAAGTGCGCACCTTGCAGTTTCTCCAAATTTACAACCCTTTACATTTGAAATACCCCCCACAAACTATATATTTTTGGAAAGTACATACCTCAAGGTTTCTAAGCCTACTGGGCTTGTTGACATCTGTGACTTCCTTCAGAATCTATTGATTGGCAGAATCTCTGGTTCCAAAGGATTTCGCTAAAAAAATAAGCAAAAAGCAGATTGAAAAACATTTTTTCCTATAAAAACAATAAGCAAGCAAGAACTAACGCAGCAAATCTGAAAGCACAATGGCTGCTGAACAAAACAATACCCCACATGCATAGGTACTTTGAAGGGTACAGTTACCAATCACCCAAAACTAACACATGCGCTATGGAAAAACAAAACAATTTCTTACCTGTTCTAAGAAGTGCAAGTAGGATACTGTAGCTGTGCCATCAGATTATAGGATACTGTAGCTGTGCCATCAGATTATAGGATACTGTAGCTGTGTCATCAGATTATAGGATACTGTAGCTGTGTCATCAGATTATAAGATCAGTGCAGTGATCAATGACCAATATTAGGAATCAAGAACCTGAAATTGGTCACATTTTATCATCACTTGCCACAAGTAACCAGCTGCTCCTGCTCCACCATTTCCCTTCGGATTAGCAACAGTGAAAAGAAACTAAAAGAAAATAAAATATAATGGCAACACAAAATACCTAAGAAACCTAATCCTAAAAGGGGCCTACCTACCAAAAAAAAAAATGCATTGCTCAATAATTTAGTTGAGTATGGTATACCTCAAAACAATCTTCGAGGCATAACCCGGGTTGGCTGGGACAGGTCGGGCAATAATACCGCACATCTCTTCTAATGCCACGCTTCCTACAAACCCTACAAGCTCTCTGGGGATACCGCTTTCTACCAATTTCGGGAAGCAACTTTATAAAGTGCTTCCCTACTAATCTGGCCTGGTTGTCATTGCTAGGCAGATCTGGTTCTTCCGCAGTATCCCCAAACAACAAAGCAGGGAGTAACTGCTGCTGGTATTTTATGTACGATAAATTGGAGCCTGGCACTGCTGCCTTGAAGGCAACAAAGCTGTTGTAGGTTGCTATTTGGACCAAATGGATAGCAACTTTAGTGTACCAGGCTCGAGTTTTTCGGGTGGCGTTGTAATAAGTTAATATTTGGTCCATTTTATCAACGCCACCCATGAATTTATTATAATCGGTTATGCAACGTGGCTTTTGGGAAGGGGCTCGGGGACCACGTTGCCTTACATTCACAACTGACTTATCGTGAAGTGTTGTCAGAAGGAATACATTTTTTTTGCCCATGTATTTCATGGCCAGGACCTCATCGCTTCTTAGAGCATAAGACTCCCCCCTTTTTAATTTTTTTTCAAGTAGTGGCCTGGGCAATCCTTTGCGTTTAGGGTTGATGGTGCCGCAGGCCGGGGTATCCAACGAATAAAGGGCGCGAAATAAGGGGATGCTGGTATAGAAGTTGTCCACATATAAGTGGTAACCTCTACCCAACAATGGAGTCATAAGGTCCCAAACGATCTTTCCACTTATTGACAAATCAAGGGGACAACCAGGGGGGTCCAGATAGGTGTCCTTTCCTTCATAGATTCGAAAATATTTGATGTAGCCGGTCACACTATCGCATAATTGGTAAAATTTAATCCAGTAGCGGGCACGCTTGCTAGGGATATATTGCCGAAAAACAATGCGCCCTTTGAAAAGCAGTAGTGACTCATCAATTGATAATTTTTGGCTGGGGGTGTACACTACTGCAAAGCGATCTGACAGGCTGTTGAGCAGGGTCCGTAATTTATGCAGCCTGTCGTGACCGGGCTCACCACGGGGAATAGCAGTGGAATTGTCGTTAAAATGCAGAAACCGCAGTAAAATTTGGTAGCGGTTTCTGGACATTACGGCCGGAAATAATGGAGTTGCCAATATGGTTTGGGTATCCCAGTAGGAGGAAATACTAAATTTTTTTAGGATACCCATTGCTAGAGTGAGCCCCCAAAATTTCTTTATCTCACTCAAATTTGTGGGATGCCATGCCTGAGCTCGGGCGTGCCTCTGCTGGGGGTTTTGCGCTAAGACCTGCTCGGCATACAGATTGGTATAGAAGACCATATCCAGTAGGATGGCTTCTGTGAGGAACAATTTGAAAAAGTCAATGACACCAAAATTTGTGGTGTCTACATTGACCCCGGGGACCGAATCAAAAGGGGGAATTTCGGGGGAAATATTATTAGGAGGCCTCCACGCAGACGCTCCTTCACCAGCTGCAGCACTCGATGCCTCATCCTGCACTACACTCGCCTGAAGCGTGGCCTCACTTTGTGCGGTACTATCCCTTCTACGGTGGCTACTACTGGTAGCACTGCGCGGCTGTGTTTCCTCAGTAGAGTATACACTGTCTGACTCGCTATCTGATGGGAAGAACTCAGACCCTGACTCACTAAAATCTTCCGAGTCAGACGCCATCAGGTAAGCCGCAGCTTCCTGTGCAGTGTACCGCTTACCAGCCATACCCCAATGCAAAAAAAATCTAAAAAAAAGGCTAAAACTAAAGGCTAAAACTAAAGGCTAAAACTAAAGACAAATTACAAAAAAATACAATACAATAAAACAAAGCAAAAAAACAGACAAAAAATGAAACAAAAAAATACAATACAATAAAACAAAGCAAAAAAAACAGACAAAAATAGAAATAAAAGTGTATAGTTACAACCCGATGAGAAGTGGTGGAGTCAGGAGCAGAAGGTCACGGGATCCCAGCTAGGCTCCCAAAAGGAGGAAGGGGCTAAGGTCCCAAAA